>CM069862.1:195208300-195415800 GCA_036172795.1 Pelodytes ibericus
AAGACAAAAATCCCTGCAGTCACCAAGCTGCACTAGAAATGATAAAAACACTTAACTGGGGAACAAGTATGTCAACTTAAAACAACATTCTGGCTGTGAGCTGTACCTGGAGCAGTGTTTACCTTAAACTAGGACTAAATCAATACACAGCCAAAATTAAACTGGATTTTCTGGAATAGGCAGGCACAAAGCAATAGGTTTTGGACTGACACAGAGGCGTCGAGCCAAGGTAAAAATATAAATGATAATTACACATCCTTCAGTGTGATAATGAGGAGATCTGAAGTCACAGAGCTTTGTGTAGGTCACACATGACTTTAACCTCATTTTTGATGGCCTGCAGAGTGTGATTGCAGAATATACATACATGTGTAGGAGCTCATTTGCATATTAAGCCACAGGTGATGTCATAAACAAGAGACATCACAGACGTTTGAAAGAGTATGAGTAATGTGTAGATATTGTCCATTTTACTTTCTTTTTATGCATGGGGGTTGGGGGAAATGGGTGGACGAAAGAAGATCTGACCCAAGACTCTAAACATGTCCACCCCCTGATAGAGCAACAGAGCAAAGAGGGCTCAATAAGGTACTTAATTTTGTCGTCTTTCATGAAAATGTCAGTTTGTACACAATGCAATCTTTGAATCCTACACCTTTTGGCTGACAGTTACACTTTAATGCCATTGTATATCTATAGGCCGATCACAAGCTGCATTAGGAAAGGTGTTGGGCAAATATTCCCACTGCATTTTGCTTCAGGGCCACACATGTTCTAGTTACTTCTTATGTCGGGTACGCAGGTTTCTATTAACCGTTACAGACTAACACAACGCTCCATTTTAGATTCTGATCCTTAATCATTAACCTTTTACTTTAGTCTTGCTTAATGCCACAATATATTGACTATATTACAGGCACATACAAGTCACTATATCAAAAAGTTAACTATTACATAAAGGATATTTTAGTCAATCCAGACATTTACATTTCTACACAGTAACATTACAGGTTGACTACCATCACATGCATGTTCCTGACGCATTGAATCTGCTTCCACAATGCTGCCATCTAGTGCTAATATGCTGTCATTTCACATCTTCAGCATAAACACCACATTTAAACTGTTGATCGCTTCCCCAGCAGTGGGACAGGTCATGCAAATGAGCATGTTTTATCATGTAAAACGTACAATGCTCCTAACCAATAATAAAGGTGCAGCGGCAGTAATACTGCGGACGGGAGTCACACAGCACTAAATCTATTTATGTAGAACAACTTGGTGTAGTAGATTCTGCCTTTTACAAAAGCTAGCTGTTTACCCAGTACGTCTGATATTTTTCTTTATCTTATCGAGCTCCTCCTCTTACACTGATCACCATACCAAGCATTCCAAAAATGATGTCACAACATGACCTCATACTAACACAGCTTTCTAAATGTGATGTTCAGGGAAAGGGAAGGTGATCCAATATTTACACACAGATTTACACATTGTAAACTATAATAAATTATATTTTTATTTTGAATAAGATGGAAAAAAAAAAAAAAAACCTGTGAAACTCCCACTCATCTTTTTTTTGTAAGATGTCTCCTCGCTCAGCGCAGGTTACTCATTCTCTCTTTCCACTTGTACAGCATCAATCCTGATGTTGAAAGGATTTCAAAGTGCACCAAAGTGTAAATGGTGACTGTAGTGTCCCTTGAACATCCGTAAATGATTTTAGTGTTTGCTAGTCTTGTAGTGTCATTTACATAGCTTTCTCCATCACATCATTTTATTCAAATCAAATGGTTGATTTTTTTTTTTTTTTTTACAAAGTATAGAATATACATATATATATATTTTTTTTTGCGTTAGAGGAAAAGTCCTTGTCTTTCATAATTCTAGGATATAACTTGTATCTCATTTTGCCATGTTTCTGACAAATTAATTTTTTTGTAGTGCTGTGGTGTTATTTTATAATCTAATTGTTCTTTCATGCCGTTCATTGATCTTACCAGAGGTCTCATAATGAAAATATTTCATATACTGATTCACACCCCTACCTGTAAAATGATTTCTGATAAGGGAGCGTGAAAATAAGATTATAAAAGAACACATTTGAAACCATGTTGCTAAATTAAACAAAAATAACAGACCATCATTAGGAAGTTTTAAAAAGGTGGACAATGCTTTCAAATTAGTGTGACATGCAAATAATCATGATTAGTCTTCACAAAAACAAAAAAAAAATACACAATTTTTGTTTTGTTTAATTTATTTACGAACATTATCTCTGAGGGACAACAGCATTTCTGGGCTTCTCTCTGTACATGCAATTGTAGAAAATAACATTTTGTATTCATTTTTAATCGTGTTGTATTTTGCAGGATGTTGTATACAGCTGAATGATTGAACTGCTAGGGCAGCACTGTGGCAGTACCAGCACTGCCAAAACAATATGTACACAAACTAATGTGAAAATAATAAAAAATAAAGAAAAATTACATTGTTACATTACCAACAACGCAACCTTGCTTGCTGTACAACGCCACACACTGTACAGAAGTGAACTGTTACAAAGAAAGGTGTGGACTGACAGGCTACCTCAATATTTACACATATATACAATGTCTCATATAAGCATTACAGGAGGGAAATTTACAATCTGACGAGACATAAGTACATATACCACAGGTGTAAAAAGATAATAAATAGTAACTTTTGCAACAAAATAATATTTGTCTGGGAAAGCTTCCATGTAATGGTTTGACATCTCCCCAAATAGGAAAGGCAGTTGTTTTTTTTTTTTTTTTTTTAGCAAAGATAAGGATATTATTCTATTAATAAAAATAAAACTAACTGTGCTCTCTCTATACAAGTCTGGAAAAGTATACTAGCTTACTAGGCTATAAGAAAAAAAATAATTATAAAAAAACCCTAAAAAAAAATAAAACCAAATCTGTTTATATACATCGCTAAATTTTCCAAATGGACAATATATTTTTTTTTTTTCAGCTTGGCAAACCGTGATATTTTTTCCAGATTTGTCGAGAGACTCTTTTAAACACTCCTATTGTATACACAAGACAAAAACAGAAATTACACTAAAAAAAAAATGTTAAAAGCGCTAAGGAGGTTTAAAATAAAACAAAAATAAAAAGGTTATCAGAATGATTGAATTATATATTTATATATATATATATATATATATATAAATATATATATAACGAAGTGGGGGTGTTTTAAGCAATATAGAGAATTGCAAATACAAAATGTTGCTCTTAAAATGGTTTACACAGCCTTCTTACAAGACTGGAAACGGCTGTAGTCAGCCATGGGTTGTAGGAGTTGTAGTTCAACCCCATAGGGGTCACTGTTGGTTGATATTTTGGTTAATTATTAAACAGGCATTAGTGGCTTGTGTTTCTGGTCAACATGCCCAATGGTATAATCACTTTATTATAATAGCAGATACATTTTAACATGGTGACTGCCAGTAAGGATGTAATGATTTAACAGGTATGTACAAGATGGTGGATCGTTTGTCTGGTAGGGCTTTTATAGAAGTGCAGGCCAAAAAAATATAAAATGATTTTGGGATGGCTCCAGAGGGGGTAAACGTACATTTAATCTGCTCTCTCCCAACAAGGCCTCCAAGTCTGCAAACCATTTGCACAATTACAAGGCCAAAGCACCCACAAAATCTGTAGTGCTGTTTTGAAGTAAGGAGTATAGGAAACTTCTTTTTAAGATAGACTGGAGGATAACCAAAAAGGTCCAAATTAGGGGTCTATAAAAAGGCCATGGTTTACAAATTCAAAGTTGAAACCGGAGGGATTAAGGTTCTGTGATTTAAGGAATTTATAATGTTAGTAGGATGGCAAGACAATGCAAAAATGAAGATAAATCTGTTTCACCTGTGTGTCGTCTCTAGTCCATGATCTCATCTTGTGGCCTCAGATGCAAATTACACATTTTCATTGAAAGTAGTGTGGATGAAAGCCACATGCTGAGACCATAAACAGGATACACAACAGACAGATTTAAAAACACATCTTCTTCTCTTAATTTATGCCATTGTGTTACAAAAAAAAAACCTTGCTTAGGCAATGAGGTGCCTTTATATTTTGCTGCAAACGCATGCATGCTGAATTCTATGGGCACTATAACAGTTCTAATTAACATCATTCTGATTCCAAAATAGAACACCAACAAAAGCATGTTAAAATAGATTCAAATTAAGGAAACTGTAGTGAATCATCCAGGGAAACTATGTTTTCAGGGTTTATAGTAACTGGGTCAGCAGTGAAACATTGATTATACAACAAAACATGACTTAAACACCTGCCTATAACCCATATAACCCAGGCCCATATCTGCACCAGATCTAAAATGTACAACTTGAGCTAATTGTGACCAAGTGTCACGAGGGCGGATACTATCGAGCAATGGTGGATCAAGGAACGAGAAAAAAAAGCATAATACACAAAAATGAATAACCTACTAAGAGGAGGCTTTCCTCCTCTGGCTTATGGGGGACCAGCTCTATGTTTGGGACATTCATAGGCAGTAACGGTCAATCTTGTCACAACAGATGTTTGGGAACCACAGATTTTCATGATGCCCAATCAGACTTGTGACAGATCATCATGGGATATGTAGTTTCCAGGCAACCGCAGTGCCAAGGTTAATATACCTAGATTAATGCTCTTAAGAACAAAATATAAAAATATATATATATATTTTTTTTTAATCAAGCCAATAAATATAGAAAATTATAGCCAAGATTTGGACAATGACACCTGTGCAGCAGCCATGAGTTTAACTGGGGGCAGATTTTCATGCTCTAGCTAGATTTTGGGAGCTGCATAAATAGAATATCATGGAGCACTGTATTAAGTACACACCAAGTTATAATGATATACTATAATCTGTGAGCCCGTTTATATTATACTGGCTGAATTCTACCCTTTAGATTTTAAAACTTTTTTTTAAACCTGTTGCTCTCTTGCCTTAACATAAAAAAAATAACAAACAACCCTACAAAAAGAAATCCAAAAGACTGCACTGATTGGTGGGGTACTTGGGAATTATTGTTAATTTACTGGTATAGGAGGGTGCGCTCTTGTTACTGCGGACCCTCCGTCCAGTGAATATTTTAGCACTATTACAGTCACTATGTTTTGCAACAACAGGCGGACGTTGATGGATACAAATTAACAGTATACTGAACAGAACAGCATGGATTTTTGTTTTTGGCCCGTCTTTTACAAAGTTCCCAGAATCCCTCACTGCAAGGGCAGGTGCTGACTTGGGTGTACTATATATTACAAAGTTTTTTTAATTTATTTATTTCTTTACACAAAACTGAAAGGTGATGTTACAGTACATAAGTTATATACAACTGTGCAGTAATGTGTTTGCAAAATAATTTATCTAGAAGGCAGCAAAGTACATAGGGTAATGTTTATAAAAAACTGTACATCATTTACCAGATAAATTTTTTTTTGTCTTTTTTTTTTTCCTTACATATAGGAGTATTGGCTCTGTAGTGTTTCAAGTTATGTTCTCTGTGAAGAGAAACAAAATGCCCAAGATTAAAAGGGGGAAGAGAAAAATAAACAGTTCTCCTTTTGAAACATACCTAAATATTGTTTTGCTTCCTGCTCCTTACGCAATGAAGGATGGAGAATCCTGAATTAGTATTTAACACATGCAGGATCTCTGAGAAGCTTACGGAAGGAGAGGTGAGGTTTGGTGGTGAGGGGGGGGGGGGGGTTGGAACTAACCAGAAATAGGCCATTGTTCCTTTGTTGGAGAGCCAAGAAGGCCCTGTGATTTAAAGGCTGACCCTGAGGTAGTCAGCCCCTAAAGGCATTTTTAGGGTAACGACGAGTGTGGGATGTAAGAAAATAAATAAAAAGCCAAAAAAAAAAAAGGGAATCGGTCCTTAGGTTAACAGATGTCTGAATCTGCAGCGGAAAAAAAAAAATAATAAAAAAGGGGAAATATACCACCTCCCCTCCCCCAAAAAATAATTCTCTGCATTGTCTTTTACAAGCGCCCGGAGCACACATGCGTGTTTTCAGGTGCGTGTATACACCGATACACATGTGCCGCGTCCTTGATCCCTTGCTCCTCTCCCTTGGTTGCTACCTGTGCGTGCTCCCCCCCCTTCTTATCCCGGCTTCAGGGAGGGGGTTGTGGATTAAGCTATGTAGAAAGTGCAATTCCTTATGGTTTCCATTCTCGCGAATGCTTCCTCCTCTTAAGCAGCGGATTCATCAGCAAGCTATTTAGATGCGTGTGTAGTCTCTCCTCAGCCAAAGGGGCCGGCCCTTGCCAGTCTCAAGTGGAGAAAAACAAAAAGAAAACAAAGTTACAGACCCGGGTGTGCACTTCGTCGTCATGCTGGCAAGAGCAAAAAGTCATCGTTAACGTCCACCATTGGCACATAGAATGAGGGAACCTCGTTAACGCACAGGGACTTGTGGCTGCTTGGATCCAACTCTTGCATCTTTAGTTGCCACTCCATCCTCTGTACGGCGTTCAAGGCTGCCGCTTCATGCTGCTGTCTCATCAATACACACGTCTGTGAAGGAACACAAGCAATGTCATATAAACAATAAATAATGTGTTGAATACAGGGGGCCAGTGACCCTTAGCGATCCCTCCCAGGTTGAACAGGCTCATGGGCATTACTTGACCTGTATTTTGTCTGTGCATTTATGTAATTTTGCACTACTATTTATTTCAATGTCTTACCTAATTATCTATTAAATATATTTTTATACTGTTATCCATTGATTTCAGTAGTGGTTTGTTTTTATTGCATTGTATCTATTTAAATTAATATAGCGCTGTCTATTGTGATTTTTTACTTATAACACATTATCTGTTTATAGGAGTTTTATTATTTCACTCTTTGTAGGAAACATTTCAGGGTAAGCCATCCAAAAACACTGCCTAAGCAACAAATGCTGCATAGATTATTTGAATGTTGCAGAATATAGGATTACAATTCCTTTAATACTTCATATTAAGGGATCATTTGTCCATGTGATAAAATAAAATATAAAAATTAACCTATATCTTATAAATGTAGATTTCAGATTGAGCCCCCCCTCCAAATAAACCTGTGAGATCCATTTAATACTCTTCTATTGTGATGAATTACAGTACAGTGCTGCACGTTGCTGAGTATTTCACAGTAAGGCTCTCTTCCCATCAAGTGGGTTGTCCCCAGGAGACCAGAACCAAACACCAGCAGTGATTGTAAAATGACTCTCTGTGGAGGTGTTGCCCTCGAATTTCTTTCCATACACACCTTCATTCTGTCGTACTTGTCATCCACGTCTTGCAGCCATGACAGGAACTGGCGAGCGTTGAATCGGTCTCTGACAGATTTATTTTCATCTCCCTGTGGGGCACAGGAGCGGGTGTGAGATACACAGCACTGGACTGAAAGCATAACATGGGAGACTTACACCTTTCTTTCTTTGTTAGAGATCCTCCGTAACACCAAAGGAACACTGTAATCTACACATTGTGCGCACTCTGGATGTAGAGAATTATCTATACATTGTGTTAGCAGAAATGCAACCAAATGCATTAATGAAGGGAACAATGTTTTAAACACGTCTGCAGTTTATGACAAGGTACAGGCACATATAGAAAACATTACCTTGTGCCAGGCGATCCCATAAACAGCAGACGCATTTAAAACGTTTAATAAAAAAGGGAAAAGAAAAAAAAAGGAGAGAGTTGGAAAGAAAAACAAAGATGAGAGAGAGAGGAAATGGCCGCCTGCGCATGTTGGCGAGAAAATAATCTTACCCTTCGCCTTCAAATAAAAAAAGAAAAGGAAAGACAAAGTAGAAAGAAGGTGAAGGATAATGCCTACCTAATTCTGTCCAATTTTGTCTGATTTAGTCTTGTTTTATTAAAAAAACAAAAACAAACAAATATATATATATATATATATATATATATATGTAGTGGAAACGACATGAAGCTAGTGAAAGAGTAATTCGGATAAATTTATTGTATGAAAATCAAAGTCTTCTTCATAAGCAATGTATTAACTCACTATGTTTTTGTCTTTATTTAATATATGTATTTTGATATTTTCATAATATAAAGTTTAATTTGTGTTTTCTTGCACTTTTGATACTTTTTATTCACAGTTTAAATATTTCCCATAGAGCCCCTCAGGGGAAACTGACCTGATTTTCCAGAGGCATGTTATACACCTCCGAGTCCAGCAGCATTGTGCAAGCACTAAAAGGCACAGCCTGATTTGCAATCGTCCTGGCTGCTCTGCAGTGAACACGCAGATTCTCCTGTTCGCAAGACACTATTAGTTTCTCCTGTGGGACACAGCACAAGGGACTCTGTTACACACAGCCAGTGAACAAACACTGCAGCCTGCACTACACATTGGTGGAAAATAAACAAAAACTCTTTAATCGCAACAGATGACTCAAAAGTTTGCACAAGGCAAACACCGCACAGTTCATTTTTGTGAACAAAACAAAAACAAAAAAACCCAAAGCCTACTCTTTAATCTCTACATTAATTACAAGGCTATTCGCCAGGGTGTACTTGTACCACTGTATAACAATGCCTTATTTAATGAAACCTTTGAAGTGTTCATTAACAAGCAGGATTACAGTCTGCCCATCTTATGTGAACCATATTTTACTCAATCACAGGCAGAGCATTTGAAAATGCTCTGCGTGGCTGGGTCCTCACACCAACCTCACAGTTTGATGCTTCCAAATTAAATGAGGTCAAACTTAAACATGTCAAAATCTTCATTTGGAAACTTTGAGGCTTGTGACAGAATGGGGAGACTCTGAGCCTGGGACGAGTCTTGGCATTAAGAAGAGTAACTGGACTGGTTAGTACGTACCCGCTCGATGCTGTGCTGCAGACGCAGCTTCCCCCGTACGGCTTCCTGCTGCCGGAACAGCTCCTTGAGCGGCTCGGACAGTGAAGGAGGCGGGGCAATCTAGAGAAGGATGGAGAGACATTATTAATAAAAAAAAATACGCAGAAAAGAGTGGAACGTAGCTCCATAGAATGCGATATGTGCAGCTTTCCACTGCAGAAAGCCATGTAGCTCAATATTAATAGCCTCTTTTCAAGGAGTGGGTTTTGAGACTGATAATCAATATCTATTCCCCATGAAACAAAGAACTCTGCAGCTCCCTTGGGCTCACAAATTGTTCATAAAACACGAGATATTACTACAAGTAGGGAAAAGAAAAATGTCACGGGCTCAAATACTATAAATGTATAGTAAGATGCTTAATAGACAGGTGTAAACCTGACTCTCACACCTGCTTTGTAACAATCATATTACACATTTAAAGTATTTACACCTGTATAGCATTTTTCCCTGCTTGCACATAGTTGAGGTTGTTGGCTTCTTGGTTTGTTTGGTTGCAGCTTGGTTAACAGCATCTCTTCCAACACATCGAAAAGGTATTGGTAGCAGTGTAGGCTGCTTTGTATGCCCAGTAGATTGTAGGTGATGTTAGGGTCTCACCTTATTGAGAGTGTGCCTTGATGTGGCGGGTGAGCTTAATTAAGCTTTAGTCAATTCATATAACTAAAATCTCTAATTTTTATTATGTTTATACAATTGCTGCCAACTTTATTAGTATGAAAATACAGACAGTTTTTACGAGATGTGGCATATATAAAAAAAAAAGTTCATCCCACATGTCTAGGTTTCACAAACTGTTTCAATAGGACAAAAGTGGTGACGATCTGAAATCAGGTGACCAAATAAACCTACTTGTCATGGTTTACATGTGCTGGACATGACTGGGCTATGTGCCCAAGTATGGGTTGGGAGGACTTACTGATGGTAGCAAAGGATCATGTCATCAACAGGTGGAGATCTGAGGTGGACGTCTATAGTGGAGACTGGGCATAAAGGACAAAAGAATGAACAGCTAATGAAAGACGTACAATTTATGAAGAATACCCAAACTGTGTGTGCCGTTTCTGGTCGTTATAAGGTTCATTAGTAGCAGTAAACTGAAAAGGTAAATTTGCAATGGAAATATAGGTTTGGGTCGGCACTAGAACTCACCACTGGAATGTGAAGCTTGCTGAGAGGTTTTCCATCCAGGAGGTACGAGCCAGTATACGTCACATATTCAGCGTAACACTGAGGGGCCTGCGGTGTGATGTAGCACAGGATTTTCCGCTTCTCCTCGATCTTTTTCCTAATCTGCAGATACTCGAAGTACGGATTGGATCTGTCGCTGTGATATGGCTCTATGTCGTCCAACTTTATGGCATCGACAATGGCAGCCAAAGTCTGCTGGATCATCTCGCGAGTCTGTTGGCTTGAGTTGATTATTATCTGCTGCTGAAGTTGGTTGGGTTTCTGTAGCTTCCTCTTGCGTGGATGTTGGGTCTGAGAGTCTTCGTCCTCGGTAACTTTACCTTTCCCACGGGTGGATGGGGTTGTGACTGCAGGGGGCTCCTTCTCTGTAGCAGGGACTGAATTTTGCTTATTTTGATTGGCGAGCATCTGAGCCCGGTTACGGGTCATCCTTTGAGGGATTTCTTCTACTTTGGGTGGCTTTGGGACATCGACTGTTACTTTTGGTGCTTGTTCCAGGGTCTCCAATGTGGGGACAAGTGGGGCAGTCTCTGTTTGACTAGACAAACTACAATCAACATTTGATGCTGGCATGCAGTCTGAGGTCTCCTTATCAGCAGGTTCGGATGGTCCCAAAATATTTTGACCAGACATCTCTACAGGAATAAGGGTTGTCTGAACTTTCTCAGTCTCTAATTGTTCAGGAGTATTAAGCGTTGGAAATGAAGGTTGAAAGCTTAATGATTCAAATTCTTGCTTGCAAGTGCTTTTCAATAATGTCACAGTATCTGCCTCAACTTCTGCCTGGTCCTCTTTCTGTTCTAGAACTTGCGTTTCCTGCAGGTCTACTTGGGCATGTTCTTTAGAAATCTCAGGCTCCTGTTTATCAGTTTCAGTAGGAGTTACCCCACTCATGTCACCGTCATCAGGAACTTCAGGGGTGAGAGCAGGACTTACTGGCATTATGCTCTGTTGTTCACAGACCTCGCCATCGGTGTCCTCCTTAACTGGAAGCGGAAGGTCTGGCAAAGAAAATGGACCAAGATCTAAATCATCCACGGCTGAAGAAAATGGGTCAGACCATGGTTCATGTTCTTCTTGACTAGGAGGTTGAAGGTCCCCAGACTCTATGTAATGGTTTTTAACAGAACTCAAATTATCCAGTAATGGTTCTGTGTTTATCAACTGGGACTCAGAGGGTAGAGCCGGTTGTTCACTTGGAAGAGGTTTACAATTATTAAAAAAAGAAGCCAACGGAGTAGGAGACATGTATGGACCTTCGTTGTCTGGTTGGGGTGTATTGTCTTCTGTTTCCTCTCCGTCTTCATCTTTCAATCCCTCAGGTCCCGGTTCAGAAATGGGATATGAAATTGGAGAAACTGGGTAAGGCAAATCTGAAGAAATAAAAGGGACAGAAGCTGCAATAACTTTGTCTGGTGAACTAAAATGCTTTGGAGACTCCGGGAATCTTTGGGGAGACTTTAAGAGGTCTGATCCAATTGACCAACTACTTGGGTGTTCCGATGCATTACCCATTAGGCTAGAAGGTATAACAGGTTCAGAGTTTCTTGTAGGGGGACTTGGCCATTCTAGATTCTGCTCAGAAATACTGGAACCAAAGGTATTTTCTTCAACAGGTGAAAGAAAACCAGATTCTGTAGAGGGTGGCAAAAAAGCAGGTTCGGCAGGCAGGAAAGTGGATTCCGTATGTGATGTATGAAATCCAGTGTCCCTCTGCAAGTATGTAGACTCCGTGTGAGTAAAACTAGATTCAGAATGAAGAACAAAGTTTGGTTCTGGTGGTAAAAAGGCAGGCTCTGATGGAATATATTCTGGTTCTTGAGGAAGGAAATCTGTCTGTGGAGGCATAAAACTGGTCTCTTGGGGTAAATATGTGGGTTCGTGAGGCATGAAGTCAGATTCAGCTGGAAAGCTATTTTCATTTGGCATAAAGTTATTCTCAGATGGCAAAAACCCAGATTCTTGTGGCATGAAAGACTCGGAAGGTGAAAGACTCTGCTCCTGGGGAAGGATAGATTCTGTCGCTTGCTGGGCTTCTGCAGAATCACAAGGTAGATCAAGATCAGGTGGGAGTGCACTTTCTGCAGAAGGCTCCAGCAAGTCATCCCTTTCCGATGGTGAGGATTTTGCTTGGACACCTGAGTAGACATGGTCAGGGGAAAGAGCAATGCTGCTAATCTCTGCGGCCGCACAGTGATCCTCAGTTCTTGGAGATGAGGCCCTGTAGTCTGGCGAATAGCAACCTGGGGACAAGCAAGGGAATTTCTCACCAGGGACAAGAGGTAGTTGGACCTTGTCATCTAGCTGAAGGTGAATTGGAGAATCAAAATTTGAAGTAACTGGAACACTATTCAACCGGAAAAGTTTCATTTCTCCAGCAGGGAAGTCTTCCTCAGGACCTCTTCTTATGTCAACTGAGACTGAACGACTTCGGCTGGTGGCAGAACTCAACCCTGTTGGAGTTTGGCTTGCATTTTCAGGCATCCCACCAGAAGTATTTGAATATCTGTCAAAGAAGGTGGGTGAACAGGCATTCATAGACATAGCTGACACTGGCAAAGAATGTTGGGTATCTGAACAGTCAAACATCAAATCGGGATAGTCTTCGGTACTGCACGAAGGGGTTCTCGGAGTTTGCATCACTTCCTCATAGCTTGGGCAAGAGATTACAGACGTTGGAGTGGGAACTCCTGTCGGTCGACTTTGATCTGGTCTTGGAGAAGCAGGGAGTACATCCTTTATTTGTGGGCCATTAAGCCACTCTTTAGTCTCATTTCCCACAATATTTTGGCTCTTGCTTTCAGAAATGGTGGCGTTTGACATCGCCAGCTCTTTCGGCTTCTTTTCTTTCAGTATAGGCTCCGTTATTAATGGCTTTTTGTTGGTCAGGTCCAAACTCCGTTTGCGTACTTCCTCAGATGATTTCATCTTTTCTTTCATCTTGGGATCCCCAGACCTGTGCCGCATCTTTTCCATTTGTTTCATCCTTTCCTTGTGCCGCTTGTGTCGTTCTTCTATTTCAAGGTCTTTCTGGCTCAGCATCCTCTCAAAACTAGTCATCATCAGGTCTCCATCACCCAAGAGTTTCTCCCTTGGCCTGCTGTCCTTCTTGGCGGTCTCTTTGACTTGGCTTATTCTTTCATTACCATTACTGATTTTTGCTGAGTCAACCTTATCTTTCTCCATGTTGTCCTTGACCCGGTCTTTTGACTTGTTTTCACCAAATTTTACCAACTCCTCTTTTGATTTGTCTTTCAAAATAATCAACTGGGAGGATTCTTTGCTCACGATCTTCTGATCGTCTCGATGTTGTTTGAAGAACGCTTCCAGCTGCTTGTCTCTGTGTTTATCATCTTTGCTTTTGTCACGGTGTTTATCTTTCTTCTTTTTTTCTTTTACGGCAGAACTGTTGCTACTGTAGAGTTTGTCCCTTTCAGACTTCTTAGAAGGTTCTCGCTCTGAATCATGCTTCTC
Source organism: Pelodytes ibericus (assembly GCA_036172795.1). NCBI lineage: Eukaryota > Metazoa > Chordata > Amphibia > Anura > Pelodytidae > Pelodytes > Pelodytes ibericus. The sequence goes on from CM069862.1 coordinate 195,221,904, forward strand.
TTTTTCGGAAGCAAACATGTAGTCCATATTCCTATCCATCTCTTCTACGGTCTCAGTTTTAACAGTGAATGACACAAAAGTATCTCCGTCAGGTGTTGGTATTTCTCTTTCGTACTGCAGAGACTCTCTCCTGGAGTAGGAATCCTTCAGCTCTTCCAACTTTTCAGTCTTTTTCTCAGATTTCTCTTTTCGTACCTTGTCTTTCTCGTGACTTTTCTTTGAGGAAGAGGAGGAGGAGTGCCTGTTTCGCTCTCTTTCCTTGAGTTTCTCAGCCAAGCATGGCATTAGTACGGAATCTTTAAACTTTTCCTCCACAACATCTGTATTGTTCAGTGCTACTCCATCAAACATGCTCCCAGACTGTTCTTGTCCTGCAAAACTGTCCGACGAGATTTCACTAATTTTGTCATTAGAGTCATCTTTGTATTCGTTGAGTGCTTCCTCTTCAAGTTTCTCTAAGAGGCTCTTTTCTGCCTCACCCTTTGAAGACTTCCGATCTTTGAAATGATCTTTGTCGGATTTATCTTTGTGTTTGTTTTTTACCTTTTCTTCACTGGGATATTTTTTCTCTGCCTTTTCTACCTGACTCTTCTGTTTACTTTTCTTCTCTGTATTCGAATCCTGCGAGACCCTGTCTTTGCGGTACTTTTCTACAGAATCTTTATCCTTCTTTTCTTTGTGTTTCTCTGTCGTGCTCTTGTCCTTTTTTTCCTTCCCAGAATCAGATGGTCCTTTATCTTTTTTCCTCTCTCTTTGCTCCCGGTCTTTATTTTTGTCCCCTGAATGTTGCTTGTCACTTGAATACTTACGGTGTTTCTCAGACTGGGATGGCTCTTTATCAGGAACAACTGATGTTTCTCTCTCGTGGTAACTGTCCATTTTCTGTAGTTCATGTCCATACACCTCGGTGGATTTGAAGCCTGGTAGGTAGCGTTCGTCTTCATCCTCGCTCTCGTCTGTGAATATGTCGGCGATGTTATACCAATTTTTTGCTTTCTTTTCTTCTCTCCTATCAAGTAAATCTCTCTCCATGGTGACATTTTTCTCTTTTTTGTCGCTTTTTTGCTCAGAAGTGCTTTTCCTTTCTTTGTGAGAATCTTTATATTTTTCTCTGCCCTCCTTTTTGTCTCTGGAGCTTTTATCAGTCTCCTTTTCTTTTTGGTTTTTTTCCGTTGTTGGCTTTTCGGATTTTTCTCGTTCGGAATCTTTTGATTTTTCCCGGTGTCGGTCCGTCTTTGGCTTTTCCTTTTTCTCGGAGGTATCCCTTTTCTCTTTCCCGGAATGATGCCGTTCCCGTGTCTCAGAAATCTTCGGGGCAGGCTCTTGCTCGGCTTTGTCTTTGAAGAACGTCTCACCTCCATAGTCATTTAGATCATCTTTATATTGTTCCTCTTGTTTTATTTTGCTGTCCCTGCGCTCTTTGCTCCCTAAAGAATCTCTTCTTACAGAATCACTGTTCTCTTTCTCCTTTCGATTCCTTACACCCTCCACAGAATCTTTCCGTTTCTTTTCTCTCTCTGTTGAATATATTGGTGTTGCCTTATGCTTGTCCATTTGGTCTTTCTTTTTGTCTGAAGTTTTGTCAGATGAGTCCCGATCTTTTCTCTTTCCCACTGATTCCCTATCATTTTGTTTTTCACTATTGTCCCTCTTCTCCTTGCTTTTGGAATCCTTTTCTTTAGTTTCTTCTTTCACGGTTTCCACGATCAGCTTGGCGATGGTGTCACTTTTGTTATCTCTATAATCTATGGGAGAATCCCAACTGTCCTCTGCCAGGTCAAACGAAGAATCTGATGACATTGACATCCAGAAATCCTGACAATCGTCAGACATACTGTACTTTGTCTCTTCATGGTCTAAAAATTTGCTTTTGTTGTTAAACTCTTCAAAAGCTGGTTCTTCTTTCTGAGACTTTTCCTTCTTGACCTTCTCCTCTTTGAAGCTCTTATCCTTGTCATTTTTGGAATTTTTCTCCTCTTTTAGGTCGCTTTTCTTCTCGGATTTAGACAACTTGTCTTTCGATTTTTTCTTTTTTTCGTCTTTATGAGTTTTGAGTTTCTCTTCTTTGGGAGATTTTTCTTTCACCGTTTTTTCTCTCTCCATTTTACCACTTCGCTCTCGTTCGTCTTTGGAGCTTCTGGTGCCATCTTTTCCTTTCTTCCCAGATTTTTCCTCTTTCGTACATGACTGAGAGAAACTTTTCAAAGACCAATCTTTGTCGTCGTTCTTAGCCTTGGAGAGCTTGTCCTCTTTCCTGAGATGATCATGATCGTGTTTTAATACTTTTAATTTTTCAGGAACGTCAGCTTCTAAAATTATTGACTTTTCAGACTTATGTTTGGAGTCATCATAATCAAAAGATAAACTCTTTAAAATCTTAATTTCCTGAACGGACTGTCCTTTGTCTTTATTTTTGTGTTTATGTTTCGTTTTATGTTTTTTAACGACTTTGCCCTCTTTGTCTAACTTAGGTATTGCCCCTTCAATATGCAAGTGAAAAGAGTTCTTCTCATATGGGTTACTGTGTATACTACTTTTCTTTTTGTGCTCCGGTTTCTTTTTAACCTGTTTAACAGATTCTAAACTGGACCCCTCAGAAGTATAATCAGACTCGCTAGTCAATCGTGTCCTTATGGAGTCTGATAAAGAGCTAACGTCTGACCAAGTTGGTGAGGAAACTGTTTTCCAATTGTCCGTCCTCCAATGTTTCGAGTGCTGGTCGGAGATATTAGCATTGTGCTTCTGTGATGCTAAACTCCCTTGAGAAGAGGCAGAAGATGCTGATAAGGAGCTAAACAAGGAAGTGTCTTTCATCACTAAAGCAGGGTCCTTGACACAGTTCGAGCTTTCTATCGAAAGTCTATCATTTTCTACCTCACTGTCCAAATTTTCGCTTTCTGACTCGGAGGAACAAAAAATGTCGTTTTTCTTGCCGAACCTCACTTCCTTGTTTTTAGCGTCTTTCTTCCGTTTTTTCTTCACTTTGCTTTTCTCTTTAGATTTTGCTACGGGTCGCTCCCTTGTTTTATTGCTCCGTAGGATGGGTTGAGCAGAAATACGAAGTTTATCGCTGGCTCCTACAGCGATGGAATTATTGTCGTCCTCATCGGAGGTATCAGACACGATGCGGCGGGCAGCTTTCTTTGGTGCGGTCGAGTTTTTTGAATAGGTTTTTACTTCCGATTTAGGTACAGGAGTAAGGCTGTTCGCTTTAGCCTCCTTGCGGAAGTCCTTTTTTAACAAGTGCTTGTCATCAACGGGAGGGACGCGGTCTTCCTCATCATCCTCGTCAAATTCATACTCGTCTTTTACAGGAGTGGTAGCTTTGGTAGACTCCTGGCGCTTGCTCTTATGCTTGGAGCCCTTTTCAAACTCAGAGTCTGTGTTATTGCCGTCCACAGAGCTGGAAGGGGCAAAAGACGGTGCATCCTCTTCCTCCGAGCTTTCTGTTAATGGGAAAAAAAAGAAATGTGTGAATGAAAAAGGGAATTAACAAACGTCTGGGGTAGAAAAGCACTAATTAACCCCTGAGTGACTAATTATATTAAATGTTGACATCAAAGGCTGGACCATAATGTTACAAACTGCTTACACAGCATCACCTCCTCTACAAATTCCTGTTTAGTGACATTTTACATCAAATCAAAGCCTTTCATGACCAAACGAATGACAGCACGTCTGAAAACCTGACCACTCCGAATTTGTTTCCTGCTTGACCTATCTAATTAGAACCCATTCCAGGGTGAGAAATCCTGCATTCATGATTACATAAACCTGTGTAATAAATAAATAAAAACCCCACTTAAAATATAAAATGTACAACACATTATGTGTAGGCAGAGGTTTATACGTGCAGAACAAACCTTGAGTTACTGTCAAGGATTCTTATGTATTAACAGTGTATGCGTTTTCATTTTGCAATGTGAGTTACAGGAAAGACAGATAATTAGTTACCTGTTAGGCTTTCCTCACTGGATGTGTACGTGCCTTTTCCCAGGAGGAGGTTCACCATTGTGGGGGAGTTGGCCACTTTCAAAGGTGTTTCTCCCTTCCGGTTACTCTGATGAGGGTTCCCTCCGTAGCGCAACAGCAATTTAACTACCTGCAATGCAAAATAAGTGGATTACAAGAGAGACATGAGAGAGAGAGTTTCTAGAAAATTAAAGTCCCCATTATATTTTGCATGCTCCAAGTTACTCACGCTTCCACTGGTATCTTAACCAAGACTTGTCTGTTGTTAATGAGAACCTTATTATAATTTATCAGGATCACCATGGAAATTGCCAGATGTCAAGAAGTAGGAGACTTACCTTGAAATGACCGTTGTTGGATGCATCGTGCAGCGGGGTGTCATCATCCAGTCCTTTCGTGTTCACCTCTGCGCCCGCCGCAAGGAGCTGTTTTGCAACATCGTAGTAACCCCGGTTACAGGCCTCGTGCAGCGCCGTCCACCCTGCAAAGAAGTGAATAAAGTACAGGATATTCAGTCAGTGTGTGTATATATACATATATATATATATATATATATATATATATATATATATACACACACACACACATATATATATACCATACACGCGAATCTAATGCGCACTTCAGAATTGGACACATTGAAGCCAAAAATGTTTTTGCCGGCAAATGTAATGCACATTTGTACAAGAATATTTTTTTCAGAACCGTTTATTCTACCAACTTACTGTAGTTTTATTATAAATGACACTGCGATACAAGATGAATAAAAATTTGATTTTTGTGTTACTAGCTAAGCAAAAATACCGCAAAAAGAGCTGAGTTAACTCAAATTACCAATTTACCTAGAAATGACAGTATGGGTAATTTAAGTAACTGAGGGTAGTACACATGCATATTCTGTCTTTATTGCGTTGTGCTTTCCTTTTTGTTAATAACACAATTTGTGTTTTTTTTGTTTACGTTGCAACATAAAACATATGTGAATCTAATGTGCCATTGATTCTAAATACGGTGTGTGTGTGTGTGTATATATATATATATATATATATATATATATATATATATATATACACACACACACACATACACACACACACACACCCCCCTCATATTTCAGAACAGTTAGATTCTGTTAGTCTGTATGTTACAAACAGAAAGAAGGATTGAACGCATGATTTCATCTGCATAAATCCACATCTCCTGGGAGTCAATCAGAAACCTCCCATTGCAGAATGTCAGCAATGACATCGCAAAGCTGGAACCCCATTCACTGGCGTTTTTTGGTGCCTGTAGAGTCCCTTTAAAGGCAAGGCTGGTCCATGCCTTGGGAAAGCTAACATACTTGCAGTGTTGGAACAGGATGGGGAAAACATTTCTATTTAAATCCTGCAAAAAGGTGCTATAACAAAAGGTCAGATTTGTTAAATATCTTCCCACTAAGTGGGGAGGAGAGGGAAAATTGTATATATTTTTTCCCTTGAAAAACAATATTTACTTCAGCTTTTATGCATTTAAGGTCTTGCTTGTCCATCTATTATTAAACGTTATAGTCCACATACGCACCGGCAAAATCTTTCACATTAACATCTGCCCCCTCGTTGATGAGCTCTTTAATCCGCCGTGCGTCCCCCCTGATGGCAGCCCTGTGAAGGCGAGTTTCTCCCCGTTCATTCCGCTTGTTTACTTTGTCTTTGGTTTTGGAAGCAGAGTTAGGAGTCCCCTTCTGACCAAGTGCCGACTGAGAAGGATGCTTTGGTGTTGTGTCAACTGGAATGCAAACACACGTCAACTGACTAAAAAATAGAAACTTCTCAAAAGCTTCTTTTTTTTTTTAACCACCAGCTGTCATTTTATGACAACTGATGCAAGAGACCTTTTATGTAATAACAAGGCAGTCAATATCTTTATACTGTAAAATGCTTCAATGACTTTGTGTAACCACTAGGTGACGATCTTGCGCTAATCTGGAAAACTTTTCTGTAAACATATCAAAAGCAAAAAGTTGACTACGACATCACTAATCTAAGAAAGACCGTTTATAAATATTATGCATCATTTAAAACATTATGGAACATAAACACGGTTTAGAAAGGTCACCTTTGGTTAATCTCTCATTAATAGCAAAGCGAATATTTGAAATTTGAATTAATGTGTATGAGCAAGGGTAGTTGAGTTACTAACTCAGTGCTGTATAGGAAGGGATAATCAACCTGGACAATATAAACCCACTGCTGTAGGCAGTGCATCCAAAGCAAACAAGATACAGTACCTCGAGTGCATACACCAAAAGTTCCAGATACTGGTTAGTGCAAATCATTCCTCAGACGTTCTACTGCTAAAGATATAGATTTAATAAATCAAACTTTCTGAATCATTTATGGAACTTTTTCATATATAACAAAATAATTTAATAAATATCATAAATATATATATAAAACCAGAGTATACATCTGTAGAGTCAGATTTGCCTCTGTTAAAGGGTTTTGTGAGCATAAGCGTTTCAGGTGACCCAACACACTTCACCTTTAAGGCTTCCTCGGGTGTCTTGGCAGGTCCCCGGAGCAGAGGCCTGATAGAATCCATATCTCGCATCATTATAATTCGACAGAGCAAATTAGTTAGAGATTACCATATTTGCTCGATTATAAGACGACCCCCCAAACTTTGGATATTCTATTAGGAAAAAAACTAAAAGCCTGAATATAAGACTACCCTATAGGAAAAAAGTTCAACTTGTATATATTCACATGTAAATTGCTTTTTTAATAAAAAATTAGGATATCAAAAAATGCATTTCTTGTTTTTATTTCCTTTTATGTGCCAATGCTGCCTCTCTCTTTCCCTTGCCCCCAGCTTTCTCTCCCCCCCCCCTTAGTGTTGTCTCCCCCCTTGTCTCTGTCTCTTCCCCCTCTCCCTCCGTCTCTTCCTCCCCCTCTCCCTCCGTCTCTTCCCCCCCCTCCCTCCCCTTGTTGCTCTCCCCCCCCCTCGTCTTTCTACCCCCCCCTCCCTCCCCCTCACCTGTTTCTTGGTCCCTGGTGGCTAGTGGGGGCAGCCAGGGGATGTCTGCACGATACGTGCAGACTTCCTCCATGCTGCCCGACACCTCCGTCTATTATGACGGACAGCTGGTCGATTCTCCCTGGTGGCTAGCGGGGCAGCGGAGGATGTCTGCGCGATGAGCGCACACCTCCCCTGCTGCCGCCCGGCACGACCGCCGTGACTTTTATGACGAAGCCGGAAGTACCCGTGGTTGTGCCGGCGGCAGCAGGGGGAGTCTGCGCTCATCGTGCAGACATCCCCTGCTGTTAGAGAGGGGGATCCAGGTCCCCTGCAGCTCAGCGGGGGACCTGGATCCCAGTCTTATAGTCTATTATAAGACGACCTCGATTATAAGAAATTTTTTTCTGAAAAAAACCTCGTCTTATAATCGAGCAAATACGGTAAATGTCACTAAGTGAAAATAAATGTATTCAGTCTAGAATTAGAGTTGTCTATTGTATTGGCACTCTGCTATTTACTGCTTAGACCACCCCCTATGAAGTGTATCCCAACCTGTATCTTTAGAGGGGGCTCATGCCCGCTGGTATGATCGAGGTCTGCATGGAGCTGGTGCAGAGAGTCACACCTGTTTTCAAAGGGGCTTGACAGAGATCAAATCATGACTATCAAAAGTACATGCCAGTTTATCCTCATAATAGGGGCACTAAATTCTTCACATGTTAGAAGCACAAGTAGGGGGTAAACTTTTTAAAACTCTGTGAAACGCAGTGGGTCATCTGAAATTCTTATCCAAAAATCCTTTAAGAGAGCCAAATGAACTACCTGTACACATAGTACTACACTATGTATACTCACAGAAACATAGAATGTGTCGGCAGATAAGAACCATTCGGCCCATCTAGTCTGCCCAATTTTCTAAATACTATTATTAGTTCCCAGTTCCCCATCTTATATCTAGGATAGCCTTGTGTCTATCCCACACATGCCTAAATGCTTACTCTGGTGTTGTATGTATTTATTACAATGTTTTATTTTTATATATGAAAGAGATCCATACATTTTAATTTCCTCTAGATTGTAAGCCTGTGAGCAAGGCTCTCTACTTTATGTGTTTGTCTAACATATTATATAGTTCCATTGTAGGCTGATTCCAAGTAAGGCGTGTACATTTTTCAGATAGTGACTGATAACTAGACTGGCCCCTGACTTCCAAACATTAAGTCAGTCTTCCCAAACATTAAGTCCGTCTTTAACTGTGTTGGCAGTTTCTATTTCATCTGGAAGGCTATTCCAGGTATTTACACCACTTTCTCCAAAAATAGTATCGTCCCTTTGGTCTTCAATCCTCCATCTTCAAATTGTGTGATTGTATTCCTACTTTTTTTTTTTTTTACATTTTTAAATAAATGCTTTATTTCAATTAATGCTATTTAAATAAATGTCTACCCATTCTCTGTTCTAAGAGATCTCCTCACACTGTAAGGCTTGAATGCACTCAGAGTGTTGCATAATTTAATGTTTTATTTAACCTATGAATACCTGCAGACACACAAAAGAGAAGCAGGGGATTTTAAAATGGCTGACATACGCAGGGGGATTTTCGTACCTGGACTGTTTGCAGATTCTTCGGCAGTCATCTGCATAAGCAATGCGACTTGCTGCCGCTCCGACAGAGGATAACCAGCTCGGATCCCAGAGATGCCGATCCCAAAGAGTAAACCAGACTTCCGATTGGCCGGCTCTTTCTTAATTCTTTTCCTCTCTGGGCCCTGCTTTTCTGTTGGATAGAACACAGGGGTGTGGTCATTCTCTGCAACCAATCCAATCAGCAAAATGTCTAATAACTCCCACATTAACATATTTCAGCATGAATGTGAATTAAAATGTTCCTATTCCTTCACAAATTAGTGCAGCAAATACAGATTCATCAAAAATAACCAAGAATCTCAAAAGCATAAAAAAGCAATAACAAATTCCATCCTCTCTCCTATTTTCCTCAGGGTAAAAAAACAAACAAACAAGTTTAAAATATGAGAGAGAGAGAGCGAAAAACAAGCATTCAGTAAGAGTTGGTCGGGTGCATACGGAGATAATATATGTACACAGGATTCAGTTCCATTGCAAGGTTTATGATTTTAGATCCAGTTCAGTAGTTTATCACAACACAGACCATGTTATTGCTTTTCTCATGACACTGGTGACTGGCCAGGAATGTGTAATATATTGGAAAAGATTCATGCTGAAAACCCCAGGTACGAGGTAATAGATTTTACACATGTCCCAAAAAGCACCATTCCAATAACAACAAAATTCAAACAATTTTAAATGTCAAAAGTCAACATTTAAAACAAAACAAAAAACAAAATGAACAAATGAATTAGTTTCAAAGTTTTGGTTGTGGTAACTATCCCCTTGAAAACTTTCCTTTTCTGCTGGTTTTCTCCGGGGTAATTAACATAACACTATGATATGTGAGGAAGTTTTGGCTTCACCCAGGATCTCTTGTAAGCTCAGTCACAGAGATGTATATGAGGTGTACTACACGTCACATGGCTACCTGAAACATGCGTGATGATATGTCCATTATTTTCAATGAGAAAACCGAGCAAAAGCATTTCTGAGTGTGGTATGCATATTTGACCATGCAAAATAAGTATGCTTAATACAGTATAACCCATCACACAAAATAATGGAAGTGTATTTTTACCCTTTGACGACAATGGATGTCACAGGAAAATGTCCCATCAATGACGATGGCTGTGCCAAGCACGTCAGGACCTATGCACTCCAGACATGTCTGCAGAGGCTCCCTCGGTCACATCCGGCAGCTGAGTGCCAGCTATGACCGCTTTAGTCTCTCCCTGCCACAACAACCATAGAGCAAGGAGAGACTAATTACACTATGGATAGCCTGCCCCTGTCCTCCAAGCACCCACCAGAATACTTTTTAAAAAATAAATAAAAGTAAAATAAAAACAAAAAAAGTTAGGTTTCCAAAGTCAGTACAGGCAACTCGGGGAAAAAAATTTGTTAGGAAAAAGTAATGCACTACCTGTGCTTATTGCCTTAGAACATTTTTTTTCTTTTTTTTTTATAAAAAAAAAAAATAAAATGGGCTACCTCAGGACTAATATTAGACACTATTTAGTAGATTTTGTCCTTAACTTTTGTTGATGTGTAAATGATTTTTATAGTAAAAGTGTTATCTAAAGAAAGCCCTTATCCTGAAGACAACAAATACATAACTTTCGTGGGTACAGTAAGCGAGAAAGAGGAACATTATTATAGACACAAACAGCACAGAAATGTTTAAACAGCCATTGTCCAGAACTTGACAATAAGTCCGGACACAAAGGGGTTAAAGATGACACTCACATTAAGCAATATAGGCAATGCAAACATTGTAAAACTTAGGAGACCAGGACCATCGTTTTAATTTAGATCATAAACCATTCAAACCAAAGTTCAGCATTGGTACCTACATTTACAACGATCGTACAGATCCTGTAGTAACCTGCCTCATCCGCATGACATTGTAAATAAGCCTTGCCTTATACCACAGCATAGCAACCAGCGTGTGCGTAGGAGTCCTGTCATGCACAATACAGCGGTATTGAGGTCTGATCTTTGTTTACACAAGAGCCTGAATAAAAAGCAGCAGGTTTACTGTCAGCCCAGCCTGCGTGTGAGGTTATGTATGAAAATAAAATAACTCCAGCAATCTAAGATGCTTAGCAATGTGACACGATAGATCTCCAGCTCACCAAGTGTGACCTACCGGCAGCATGGGCATGTGTGATAGCCAAGTACTGAATACAAATACAGCCACGTAGATTTTCCAGAGGAAACATTCTTGATTTCAGAAAGTAAACAGACCACAAAGTGCTTCCATGGATTTTTGTGCAGTGACTGTACATATACACGCATATAGTCCAAAGCACATTATTATACCCTTATGAGAGAGCAATCCATTTATTTTAGAGGGCCACATTTTCTAGAACTCCAGAAAGGGGCCTTGTTAAGGGTGCTGCAGAAAAGGAGTGTCAATCACCCAGACACAAGAAGATAGACAAACTCCCATTCTAATCAACTTGGCCCATGCCTTATACTCCCATCACAGACAACCGGGGTGTCGCAGAGTCCAAGTACTATACCTGCTATAAGCTAAACATTCCTGTCTGGGAGAAGCATAGCCAAACATGCAAGATACAGAGAGTGACGTGGCAGTGGGTAACCATAACACTCTAGCCCCATCTTGCATATAAATATCTTATTAGATCGACAAAAAGCAGTAAGACTGGGGGTACCAGACATATAATCATGCTACACAATTGGCTAGAAGAGATGAATGGTCTACACAACCAAATAAGAGTAGACTGTCTGTCGAACAAAAAACCTGTGTCGGGCTTAAGTCTTTTATGCCTGAAGGGGTCACAACTTTACAATTGAAAACTCAATTTTTATATCCGTAAAAAAAAAAATATATGTCAGTAGATGCAGTTATCATATAGGCAACGCCCTGACCGTTTTTTGAAACATTATATGCCAATAGTCTAAGCACCATGAGGCAGATTTCAAACTCAATATCATCTTATGAGAGAACCAGAGGAATTTAGTGGATATTTTCTACTTTAGTGGGAGAGGGACATGAATATTACATTTACTCAAACACAAAGATAAAATGTTTCAATTAACTTTAAAAAAAAACTTTAATATCCAGCAGAATGCAGGAAACGTCATACATACTGCTGACTAGATGGTATTTGGTCTCTGCTGATTGGTCCGCGCATCAGTCTAAGAGGAATGCTGGAGATCCTGGGGGGAGAAGGGGGATTACTTACAAATTCTGGTGGAGCTGTGCTGTGGAAGGACACGTGATATTTAAGACTATCCATCTGTTGGGGCATTCAGACTTCTCACCAGCATCCTATCTCACCAGCAGTTGCCCTTCTACAAAAACACTACTATGTCTATCACCGTATATGAAGATTTATAAATTCCACATCTTGTAAATGCTGCCAGAATTGTAACTGTCAGGTCCTCTAGATTGTAAGCTTGCGAGCAGGGTTCTCTACCTCATGTACCAGTCTGTTCTAGTTTGTCTAACTTAGTATGCAGTTCCCTTCTATGCTCTGTACCAGCGTTATGCAAATTGTTACTAGCAAAACCGTTAACAGATTTATTTAACCAATCATTGTTAACGGGAGTAGTTCCAGAAGATTGGAAATTAGCTAATGTTGTGCCCATTCACAAGAAAGGTAGTAAGGAGGAGGCGGGCAACTATAGACCAGTAAGTCTTACTTCAGTAGTGGGGAAAATAATGGAAACCTTGTTAAAGAATAGGATTGTTGAACATCTAAAGTCGCTTGGATTTCAAGATCAGAGACAGCATGGGTTTACTTCAGGGAGATCATGCCAAACTAATCTTATTGATTTTTTTGATTGGGTAACTAAAATAATAGATCAGGGTGGTGCAGTAGACATTGCTTACCTAGATTTCAGTAAGGCTTTTGACACTGTCGCACATAGAAGGCTTATCAATAAACTGAAATCTTTGAGTTTGGATTTCAATATTGTTGAATGGATTAGACAATGGCTGAGTGACAGGCAACAGAGGGTTGTAGTCAATGGGGTATATTCGATGCAAGGTCTTGTTACTAGTGGGGTACCTCAGGGATCTGTTCTTGGACCCATTCTCTTTAATATTTTTATTAGCGATATTGCAGAAGGTCTTGTTGGTAAAGTATGTCTTTTTGCTGATGATACAAAGATTTGCAGCAGGGTTGATATTCATGGAGGGATAAGCCAAATGGCAAATGATTTAGCTAAACTAGAAAAATGGTTAGAGCAGTGGCAACTGGCATTTAATGTGGACAAGTGCAAGATTATGCACCTTGGGCGTAAAAACCCAAAAGCAGAATATAGACTATTTGGTACAGTCCTAACCTCAACATCTGAGGAAAGGGATTTAGGAGTAATAATTTCAGAGGACTTGAAGGTAGGTAGGCAATGCAATAGAGCAGCAGGAAATGCTAGCAGAATGCTTGGTTGCATAGGGAGAGGTATTAGCAGTAGGAAGAGGGAAGTGCTCATGTCATTGTACAGAGCACTGGTGAGACCTCACTTGGAGTATTGTACGCAGTACTGGAGACTGTATCTCCAGAAGGATATTGATACTTTGGAGAGAGTTCAGAGAAGGGCTACTAAACTGGTTCATGGGTTGAAGGATAAAACTTACCAGGAAAGGTTAAAGCATCTTAACATGTATAGCTTGGAGGAAAGACGTAACAGGGGGGATATGATAGAAACATTTAAATACATAAAGGGAATCAACACAGTAAAGGAAGAGAGTATATTTAAAAGAAGAAAAACTACCACAACTAGAGGACATAGTCTTAAATTAGAGGGGCAACGATTTAAAAGTAATATCAGGAAGTATTACTTTACTGAGAGGGTAGTGGATGTATGGAATAGCCTGCCAGCAGAAGTGGTAGAGGTAAACACAGTCAAGGATTTTAAGCATGCGTGGGATAGACACAAGGCTATCCTAGCTATAAGACCGGGAGACTAATAAAAGTACTCAAAAAAAAAATAAAAAAATTGGGCAGACTAGATGGACCGAATGGTTCTTATCTGCCGACACATTCTATGTTTCTATGTTTCTATGTTGACGCTATATAAATAAATGGTAATGTGTTGGATGCAGACTGCACCCCTGCTTTATTTGAAGTGGATAGATAAGGTAGAGCAGTCATGAATAACCAAGGCCCTGATGTATTCAACAAGAGGTCAGCAAACAAAATATATGCATAGGTGGTCTCCTTGGTTGGAATTTATTGAATCCAACCATATTAAGGAGTTTCTGGAATGATTGTGGATGCATATGATATAAATGTGCATTGATGGATACGGCTGTGCTCCTGTTTTTTTATTTTACTGTTCACGGATTATTTTTAAACTGCACCTAGACTCATCTTTTCTTCTACTCTATATTGTTTTGTATTTATTGCTGGATATTATTTTGAATAGGTTTTTTTTTTTCTTTCTAAAAATGGATACATTTAAATAAAAGAAAAAAATATATCATTTTAGCCATCTCCATGGGCCTCCCAGTAATTAAAAGCACTGAAATGAAATACAAGAGACCCTGTGCCAAGTTTAGCACCAAGCTGTAATTAACAAAGCTCACTATTTCCTTCGAAAAATAATGATAAAGTAGCAAGCAAGTTCAAGCAAGTAGCATGTACACTGTACATAAAGACAAATGGATCATTAAGAATAAAAGGGGCTGGAGATGTAACAATCAATGATTCTGTTGTCTACAAAAACACATGCCCTGGTTAGTAAGCTGCTGTAAGAGCCCACAGGATGTGGGTTACGGGCCCTGCTTCCTGCACTTCCCTTCTGCTCTTGCAATGATTATTAAAATGCATGTAGCCTGCGTCAGGTTTCAGCTACAGAAAGTGACTGTGAGGCCTGCCCTTGCACTGTTGTGGGATTTTATACACTTTTAGTTGTCTGGTCCAGTGGTTTGAATACAACCTGCTGTTTCACATGCTTACTTGGATGAGCGACGCTTTGGAAAAGAAGAGAGTGTGAAAACACTTATTATGGACTGACTCACAACCCTGTGAGGCTTCTGACCAATTACAAACTACATTGGATTGACCAGCCATCCTCATTTAAAGGGGCAGTTCGAGCTTGCTTATTTTAGATTTGCTGGACATGTTTTAAATGATATGAACTTCTTCAATTATGCTTTATTTGCAGTTTTTAGGAGATTAAAAAAGTTTTAAAGGGAAGAGACTGGTCAGTGAGATCTAATTCTTTACAGGACACAGCATTTATCCACAAATATTATTTTGGACACTGTAGGTGGTTCTGCAACTTTAAGGACATTATAATCTATATCCCTCTGTAGATTGATTTTTTTTTTTTTTAAAAAAGCACACCCATCTGGCTGCCCTATTTTACAACAAGCTGCACTGCATGAATGGAGAGTCATGGGATTATCGCTACACAGTACAGCAGGAGTCTGCAGATTTGGGATTACTCGCAAGTTATCAGATTTCACAGGTCTACCTTCAGACTAGGCTGCAACATAGACCCCCAGACTTCTCATGACAAGAGACAGGAGTTGTAAAATGCATCACTGACTACAATAGAAACAATCCCCCAAAGCAGCCGAGAACAGCAGACTGCACTAACTTTCTACTACACAATCCTCATTACTCCACACCGACAGACATAAGCCAGTAAATCACACAGCTCACAAGCCCTAATTATCAGACTTTCCATCAATTGCAAAACCTTTTCTTGCTCAGATGTAAGTGTGTATTTTACAAGACAAGCTTTATATCTTGGCAACATATCTGGGACACCAAGTATGATACTGGTCACCAGGAATCAAAGGAACTATAAAATATTAATGCTACAAAAACTTATTCTGCAGTTACCGTTACCAGGATTGGTAGATACAAAGCTCTTTATTCATTTATACAACCTATTGACTGGGATGTCATTATAAACCTGCAGCCTGAATGTCTAAGCAGATATTATGGTTTGATTACGTCTCAAACAAATCCTGCTTTGTACAATATTATATAAACATACACAATATATTTATACACACACACACACACACACACAATATTGCTTGACAATATTGTCTTTTAACTGAGCAGCCACTTTCCGCCATGGGATGGGTATAGAAGGGGGAAGAGATTAAAAAAAAAACTGCTTCTATTAGAAGCAAAAGGTTATTTTTCAAGTTTTGTGGCCATTTAAACCTGCAGAGAGATTTCCAACAGGAATGAAGCCAGTTGCATTGAAGGGTTACAAAACTCCCAAGAATATCACATCAAATTTGCTTACTGAACAGGAAGAAGTCATCTCATGATTTTCTGCATGGTGCCAGCCATGTACGCTCCAACACTCATCATAAACAGGCTAGTCTAAGGAAGGAAATCATACTCCTGTCAGCTACTCGAATAGGGGCCTGTGCTTAGCAGTCACAAGCTGTGCATTGCTCAAAGGATTTCATAGACTCACAGTTACACGGATGGGAGAGAAGCTATAATAAAATGGGACCTTCCAAAAATGAGAGTAGGCATGGTACAGAAAGTCACCCCAAAAAGGTTTGTGAAAATGTGGTAAAATGGGATTGAGTTTATGAAACAATACTCATGGGGGGCTTCACAAATACAGCTGAGTCATGATGTAATGTCAATCTGAGTCTGGAAATCTGACTACACTGCCTCGTTAATGCAGGAATTAAATAGAGATCCAGTGGCCCAATGGCTCAGTGTGTTATAAAACACTGCGGTTTAACAGGGTTTAGGAGCCAGATATACCAATTCAGCAGCTAGCCATGTTATTTTTAGGAGTCTGGGAAATGGAATTTCCATAGATTTGTTTTTGTTAACCCCTTTTCTGACCGATGATGGTCCTGGACCGTTATAGGGAAAACTCCCTTCGTGACCGATGACTGTCCAGGACAGTCATGCAGGTCCGATTGCGGTATGCATGCTGGCATACCGCAATCGGACTACAAACGACATGGCTAAGTGTCTCGATACTGAGACACTTCAGCTATGTCCATTGAAGCCCCCTGGAAACATCCGGGCACTGTGACAGCCAATCACAGCGCCCGGATGTTAATAGCTGTCAAAGCAGGTGCCTGCTTTGACAGCTTTAGTCTCTCCCTGCTCCACGGCGATCGTGGGGCAGGGAGAGACTAAATATAGTGTTTCAACCCTCCCCATGGTCCCCCCAAGCACAACTAGCCCCCCCCCCCCCCCACAGGATTTTTTAATTAAAAAAAAAACAATTTTTTATTATTGTTCATCAAAACCCTAATCCTAGAGTTAGAATTAGGGTTTGTACTAACCCTAACCATAGGGTTAAGGATAGAGTTAAATAAAAATAAAAAAAATGTAAAAAAAATAAAATAAATTCTAAATAATAATAAATTATATAAAAATAAGAAGTTATTCCGTAGAGGACCAATGACATGTTATGTCTGTCTGTGGTCCACTAGGGATTTTTTTTTTTTAAAAAGACTGCTAGTGGGGCCAGTGCTTTGCATTGGCCCTCAGCTATAGATAGCGGCTTGCAGCAGCTGGATATATGATCCATGCAGCCGCAGGATAGCAAAAATCTGTGCTTCCTACTATAGACTACATTTCCTATTCTGCTACGGTAGCTTTTGGCTGGCTGAGCATGATAGGAAATGTAGTCGCAAGTATTACATAACAAATACACGTTTTAAAACTGCAATGACCGTATCCTAAATTTTGCCCTGTACCTGCCACATAACCCTAGCAAACCTATATATGTGGGGTACCGCTATACTCAGGGGAAGTAGATGAACATATATTGGGGTTTTGTTTGGTAATAAAATAGAACAACCCCTTTAAATTCATACCTAAGTTTCAAAGTGTGTGAAAATAAAACACACAAAATTACTACGCCAAAACTTGTCAAAGATTGGTGGTAAAATGACAGAATGAAAAGTGTCCAAATACCCCAAGTTGAATGCCCTGGGTTGTCTACTTTATAAAAATGTGTGCATGTGGGGGGTTATTCAGCGATTCATGACAGATATCTGTGTTACAGTGTCACTAACGCTAATTTGTTTTAAAATGGTTTTGAAACAGCTATATGCTACTTGTATTTATTAACCTAAAAATAATAAATATAAACATTGGGTATTTCTAAACTCAGGACCTATAGTCGAATCTATTTAGCAGGTTTTTTCATTAGCTTTTGGAGCTTAGTAAAATAATTTACAAAGAAAAGTCAGGAAAAGTGCTTTTTTTTTTTTTACATTTTAACCATATTTTTACTATTTTTTTTCACAATACAATAAATTATATGAACAAAATAATGTCATGAAAAGAAAGCCCTTCTTGTCCTGAAAAAAACAATATATAATTTGTGTGGGTACAGCAACAGACAAAGAAGAAAATTAAAGCTAAACACAAACACCTCAGAAGTGTTAAAACAGCCTCAGTCACTAATGCACAACATTCCAAAAACAGTCTGGTCATGAAGGGGTTAAACAGTCACAAACGTTGGGCGTAGTGATTTTTAGGAGGCATGGCTCCCTGGATTCTAGAATTTGGCCAGCTGCGCTTCACTAGGATGCGACTGAAAATAAATATCTACTAGAAATGTTGTACAATAATGAACAGATGGTAGCAAGTCACAAGGTAGTCTCCCTACTTCACAAACATGAAGATGTGGTGGATTAAACATAAACATGTTACAAGCCTCAGTCACTACTAAAAGTAAATAACTCTCTCTGAGAGGAGTTTTACCCCCACACCCCAGCATATATGCATGGCACATGGCTGTTTCAAATAATCTGCATTCAACAGCCTTGTTTCAGGCATATGGATAAGTCAAGGCCGAAACCTTCAGAAGATACCTTTGTTTTGCAACAGTAGCCTTAACGTTTGTGAAACGTACAGGATATTAAAGGTCAGCTTTCTAGGTTTACTATCTGCTATTTACAGTTACACAACAACAACAAAAACAACAAAACATATACCACAACAATTGCAAGATGCTCACATAGGTGTTTATACATCCATGATAGCTAACTTTGGCACTGCAGATGTTTGGGTAGTGCCAAGGTTAATCACAGCTATAGATCATTGACAACAGAAAGTATTGCATGAGATCTGAAAACTCCATCTGATTAGTCTTTTCTCTAATCTCTAGAGCAATACAAAACTATTTGCCTGCCCCATGCCTATTCCCGGACACAAATCATCGTTAAAAAAAAAAAAAAGATTTGCTCAGTTAATAGAAATAGAATATGGAGCCATTTCTCCAGTTGTTTGAGTACATTGGGCTTTGTGTAAAATTCATACAAACTGGATAATCCAAAATATAATCTTGTGGTGGCAGGGAGTAATTTAGGGCGGTGAAGTGACCATTTGGTATTAAGTGTAGTTGTTCAGAGTCTGAGATCTGGTTGGAATTAACCCTTTTGTGTCCTGTGAGAGTCTGTTTTACCTCCCTATGTTGTTGATCGGTATTCAATGCCACCTCTGGAGGCCAGCCCTGTCACACAGAATGCAGAAGCCTGCATATATAGATGTTTGTATCACAGCAGGAAGGAGTCATTTACTATTCCTTTAATAGTCTGATAAAATGTTTGCATGACACTTTGCATGACAGAGTAATGTCCGGTTAGCCTGATCCAAAAGCATCTGTGGGTCTTAATGCCCCCCTACATGGCTCACCAACATGACAACTGAAAACACAGGCAAGCAAGGGTAATGGGGTAAATGATGCCCTCCAGACCAGGTATGCAGACTACAAATCTGTCAGGACCAAA
Organism: Pelodytes ibericus; assembly: GCA_036172795.1. NCBI lineage: Eukaryota > Metazoa > Chordata > Amphibia > Anura > Pelodytidae > Pelodytes > Pelodytes ibericus. The sequence continues at coordinate 195,241,225 of CM069862.1, forward strand.
ATCTAACATTGTAACCCATTCAAACCCAAATACATAAAACTGCCGGCAAGTGGACATTTAAAATTCAAACTCTCACAGCATGCTGCAGCCGAAAGTAAACAGCCAGCCTCACGCGATTAACTCAAATCGTCTACTTCACTGGGCTGATTAAAGCAACTGGTTAAAAGCTTAGCGCTGATTGGAAAAACTGATCAATAAGCTGCCAGGAGACACCTCAACCCCCCCCCCCCCCCTCCACCCCCCATCAGCCCTGCCTGCCTCTGGTCTGCAGAAAACCATTAGGCTGATTCAATTAAAATGCTCTCCTAAAGATAGAAACTGCTGTAATCGACTTGATAGAATATGGCAGTTAGCTTTCTAATGCCCTGATGGTAAGTTCCTCTGAAACGCATCACATTATTTAAGAGTTATGGAGTCTCTACAGATTCCTGCTCTACACCCAACAGAGCCAGGATTGCGACAAGGGCCGCCCCGCCAAGCAGGCAGAGAGGGAGAAACACAGCCAGCCACATTGATGCAATTAACGTTCATCATTAATACTTTCAAGACCAGATGGCCCCTGTAATACACTGATGGCTTAATACATGGCTAGGCTTTCAGACAGCGAATGATTTATACCAAATAACATACTGCTTCTAACCAGAAAAAGATTGCATGCCAAAATGTAGGGATCCATATAGATTACACCAGCAGCCTTGATGCACACATCTTTACCATCGTGCCCTGCAGTGTGTCGAAATCAAAGGTGATGTTAATCATGGCGGCTCTATAGGATCCACTATTTGTTTCATTGGTTCCTTCTGAACACACACGAATTGTACATTGTGTATGGTACCATGTATAAGTAATATGCATCAAGGATAACATCGCATATCGGGCCTCTATATTTAGAATATTTTAGACCAGGGGATCTTGTTTGTGGTCACAAATCCAATAATATACAACGACATCCTTAGCCACGTGGCCACAGGGATAATGACAAACTGCAAACCACTGTCTTAAGCATTTTATTAAACGGGCATCAATGCAGTGTTTGTGTTTACCTGTATCGGAATCTTTCTGATCCCCATTTGTCCCGACTGAGAAAGGCAATTTTCGTTTTGTGTTTCTCTCTTTCACCTCTTTCCCTCCATCACTTGCATCCAATTTTGGAGTCTTATTTAGGGAAATTTTATCTTTATCCTAAAAACAAAAACAATAGAAATGAAAACATTAGAAGACAAACAAAAAAAAAAACAAAAAACAGATGCATTTAAATTAACAGAAATGTGACCACCACACTAAGAGGTCATAGTTCACAATTTAAGGGGGGATATTAGACAAGAGGTCTGTGAATTGGCAGAGCATCCAAGTCACTATGAGGACAAGGTGGAATTGCACAAAATATTTGTTAGGTGTCTGGATTAAGCAGGGCTACAAATATTTAGACTTTAAGATCCAGATAGACCAATTTATGAGACAACCTAGTTATTTTTAGGAGGCAGATACTTCAATTTGTTTAGAACTTTATGGAAGTATACTTTCCCTGGACTGGCTCCCCGAGCCCTCAAATGTTTGTCAAGCTAGTTTGGAGACAGTACAAGGACCAAATTAGTTTATCCTGTTTGAAGAGCATAGTTGTATCTGTAAAAAACACACACACACTTACTTTATTAACACTGAAGTATGCAGGGCCAGCTGGGTTATCTTATCTGCATAATGTATAACTAAATTGGTGACATATCCATCTCCCTTATTATTGAACCCCCCCCCCCCCCCAAGTATCTATAAGCCCTCTTCTACCTACTGCCTGCCATATGCAGAGCAAGGAAGCCAGATGCTCTGCTGGAGAACCTGTGCTGATAACACATGGCATAGACTCAAGTTTCAGTCTGAACTAAATGGAGTTACTGTGCCTGCTTGGAAGCCTGTATAAACCATATGTCCTGCCGGCTCTTTTGTCACAGTTTGGTACCAATGGTGGCCAGGATAGTATTCAAAGTTAGAAGTAATGATAAAAAAAAAAAAAGACAAACCATTACGATTACAAATATTCATATTATAAAGACACAAAAGTAAATCTATTAAGTCTATTAACGCAGAGCTTTACAAATCCCAGGAGCCAGAGAGTCTAAAAATCTTTACTGTGGTGTTATCAACTTTTTTTGCTCATTTTACGTGGACTCTATGGAAGTACCATCTGCCTGGCTCCTAAAGTCTCAAATATTTGTCACACCCTGTATTAGAGTCTGTAATAACTTGTAATGAATGAACATTTGCAATAAACCATGTGGGAAAATGGGTAAAAAACCCTGTAATAAAATTAAAGACATGTATTTAACCAGATTCTGAAAACCGCCTGTGCTCATCGATACTATATTCGATAAAAGCCCCCCAAACAGCAGCTGCAATCATTGTATAAAGGCCTCACATTGTAAGAGAGCAAAGTCCTGTAGTGTTGAGTACATTCAATCTTCTATTGTAGATTCCGGCTTCTGTTCATCAGCCTTAATGTTCAGACTATCTGTATAACAGACATCTGAAACCATGATCTGTATTAGCACCACATAGAGTGGAGATCAGTCAGCCGCTATCATCTATTTACTTAATGTGTAATGTGAAACATAATAGGCAGATATGGCTTGGAAGCTGTGCCACATAAAGCCGTCATAACACAATGGGGGTCCAGTCACTAAAGTGAACTGACAAGTGGACTGCAACCCACATGAATTACCGTATTTGCTCGATTATAAGACAAGGTTTTCTTCAGAAAAAAAAAAATTCTGAAAAAAATACCTCGTCTTATATTCGAGGTCGTCTTATAGTCTGACCTCAAATTGAGCTGCAGGGAACCTGGATCCCCCTCGCTAACAGCCGGTGGATGTCTGCGTGATGCGCGCAGACATCTTCCGCTGCTGCCCGGCACGTCCGTCGGGACTTTTGTGATGAAGCCGGAGAGAGAGACAGTGTTTGGAGGGGGAGAGAGAGAAAACGTTTAGGGAGAGAGAGGCTGCATTGGAAATAAAAACAAGAAATGCATTTATTTATATCATCATTTTTATTAAATATTAAAAAGCAATATACATGTGAATATATACAAGTTAAACTTTTTTTTCCTATTGGGTAGTTTTATATTCAGGCTTGTAATATTCCTTCAGGAAAAAACTAAAAGTTTGGGGGGTCGTCTTATATTCGAGCAAATACGGTAGTAGCAGAGTAAGAAAGTCCCAGTTTCCTGTCTTTCCAGCTCAGCTGAATAGCCCCCAATGTCATGCTGATAATACAACCAAACATATACAGAACTACAATCTTCACAATGTACCAATGATATAACCATTGATAAAATAAAAATAAATACAAATAGATGCCACCAATTTGAATGTGTGTGTACATCCAGATAAATACGCACTTACAGGATTTTCACATAAACAATTGAGTGGCTTAATATTAGTCGGACGTTTTGGGGAATTATGACCCCCTGGAGGTGTTCTCAAGTAAGGTATCGTCAGTGCTGGACCGAGGAAAGCAAGTGGGCTACGTGACTGTATGAAAGGTCCCTTTACTGTATAGTTACCCAAATTGCAGAAACATTCCAGGAATTCTTTTAGACCCTGTCGCCCAGTGGCTTGACCAGTACTGAGATATATTGCATGATTTAATGTTACTGAACTATCAGATTATAATGCAGCTCTTGATGTTACGAGTCTATACGGTGATTGCTTGTGAGAAAGGAAGTGGTGCATCTTGCATGGAGTACATATAACCAATTATACTGGAGCTGCTGGGCCCAACATTGACGTGAAATTAATTTCTATAACCAGACCTCCAGCACATCTATGGGCGCACCCAGGACCCTGTGTACCTATATGAAATGAATATCCTATAAGATTGCAGACAAAATAATATATGTATAAACATTTCACAGATGTCCTGGTAGTAGGGGTTGGGCTATTAAGCTGAATTGCAAGATATGGTCATGTATTTAAAACGGTCTCCCAGGTAACGTACATTTTACAATGGAGCAGAGCTTTCACAGTATTCAGTTCTTTGATCTGCGGATCTTTAAGACAAATGCAATGGAAAAATAGGGTCTACACTTTACAGAAAAAAAACACAGAGAACAGACTCATACAGCATCCGCAGCCCTGGATAGTAAAAAAACAAACAAACAAACAAATAAAACACATGATCTGAACAATCCAAGATACCCAAATGAAGGAAACGTGTGATCGTTTGAGAGTAAGGGATAACAGAATAAAACACTCCGAGCAGCATAGAAACATAGAATGTGTCGGCAGATAAGAACCATTCGGCCCATCTAGTCTGCCCAATTTTTTTGGAGTACTTTTATTAGTCCCCCGTTCCCGGTCTTATAGATAGGATAGCCTTGTGTCTATCCCACGCATGCTTAAAATCCTTGACTGTGTTTACCTCTACCACTTCTGCTGGAAGGCTATTCCATACATCCACTACCCTCTCAGTACAGCAATACTTCCTGATATTACTTTTAAATCGTTGCCCCCTTCAGCAAAAGCTGAAACTTTGTCTCCAAACGGAAACAAACTGCATAAACCACAAAATGGTGGCGTTTCTGATGACCTACCAACCTAATCCAATAGTAACATACTACAGAGTAGAGGAATTGCAACTTGACAAACATATTGGTGAAGAATGATCCATATGAAATATATACCAGTATATATCCATAATTACAATAGGTCTAGGTTGTGTGACCTGTGACTACAGGTCTAGGGACCCACTTTGCTCATCCACACAAACAAAACGCACTAAAATAAGGCACAGGATAACATGCCTGACTGCACAGGGTTTAAATAAAAAGCTACCACTATCATGCTTTCTAGACCAGGTAAGATATGTGTAACTGACCGACATGTTGTAATAACGGTTTAACTATAGTAGGAGATAAGAGAGCCTAGTGACCTATAGATCTGCAAGTCCTTCAACAGGCAACATCAGTGCTAATGGAATTTACATACTGACTGCTCACTTTCTATTGATACTTTAATGTTGTAGCTACCAGGGGAGGGATGGTTAAGTTCTTTCCACATTGATGTCACTTCTGGTGGGAAGATACTTGGATAACGGGGTGAGATCAGTGTATGTGTATAGCATTGTGTAGGTTGCCTTGATAAAGGTTTACGGGTGAGACTGAAACATAGAACTTATATACAGTTTTTTTTGTTTTTAACAGGAAATAATGCCCCTTCCTCTTTAGTCCCCATATAATGACTGACTGGAGCAGAAGACATATGTTCAAAGCTTCCATGATTCCACTTGCTAAGAGGGAATGGTTTACAGGCCAGAACAAACATAGGCTCCCGAGCATCATGGGAAATGACCCATTGTGGCTGGAGGGCTAAAGCTTAGCCATCACTGCCTTGTTGTAAAGGGTTAACGCAAACACATGACATTGCAATAAATAACCGTGCTCTATAGTACATAGGCAAAGCCATGTGAGCATGCAGACAGGTCCTAAAGGTGACTTTAAATACAAGTAGTAAGACAGACAGACACAGTCTATTCTTTATAACGCACAGCAGAGTAAATGAACTTTTGACACGCTATCAGACTGAGTAGACGTAAAAGCCCTTTATCTGGCCTGGATTCTATTACTGGTGATACATGTATCTCTGCTAATCTCCAAATATTCCATAACAGCCCAGGAGAGAGTGGCACAGCGAAAGTCAATGATACAAATCCAGTCTATTGTGTAAGGATCATAGAGCTGCAGCAGCCTCTATCCTAATGAAAACCCCTCTGATTCACTTCCAAAAACACCACAATGCAGCAGATCAATCATTTTCCATTCAGAGCCATTTAAACAGGGGTGGGCCAATACTAGGTGGCCAAGCATTTCACTCTGGGCCTAATGGTATAGAAAATGTAATATCCAGTAACATACTTCATTTCCTGCATGGAAAATAAATCATTCTAATCATGGAAGCTTTTGAAATCCTATGCTCGGTTCCCAAATTGTACGCATGTTTGTCTGAGCTTGCATGCAAACACAAAATTATCATTCACCATGATGTGTGCATCAGCCTACACAAACTCAAGTCAAGACTGCTACAGCAAGAACAAGCACAAAACCTATATACCAAAAATGAATGCAAAGCACTAGTACCCATAATAAAAGCACATTACACTTATTAACCCTAGGTGCAGCCACCAGATATTGTATCAAGAGCACAAAATCTATACACGTTGCCAAAACACATAGCACACTACAAGCAATATATTACCACCGTGGGTTAGGTACTTGAGGAGCCAGGGAAATGATACTGTCAGAGTACTACAGGTAAACCCAGGTATAACACTATGATGATTATGATATATGATTTTATATATACTTATATATATATATATACACACACACACAATACATTAATATTTATTAATAAATAAATATATATATATATATATATATATATATATATATATATATATATATATATATCTTTGGTTCTTCATGACTTCAAGTCCCCATATAAATATATTACATTTAATGTGCGTCTGCAAACGCAATATATGAGTGTTTAGCGTATCAGTCTGTATATAGCAGGCAAGGTTACCGTGTGTTACAACTAACCAAAGACTGATCAGTAAGTTCAGGATTTCCCCATACAGAGAACGTTCGACTCATTGTGTAGTAAGTTAATATACTATTATTATGGTATTACAGGACTCTATCAGGGGAAGACGATATAAAGAAACCTTGAGTGGATAAAATCGCTGCTCCCCTGCTTCATGTGAATTTGCCAGCTCAGCAATACACAGACCTTCACCTGCTGGTTTATGTATTAGGAGTGCTGGGTGCGTGTGTTGCGTAATAGGACTGCAGTATGCTGCACATCGCTTCAAGGTGGAGCTACAACATGATCCAGCAAAACACTGCTTGCTCAATCGCGTGAGGTACTTTTACCACCCTCCCTTACACCGTCTTAAAGTGAAAAGGCTCTTTTCCTGCAGTAATCTGTGCAGTTGTGGCGTGGTACTGCACAGATGCTATCACTGTAAAATGCAGTAGTTAGAATAATATTAAAGCATTTAACTATTCAGGGACTAGGACCAAATTTGATGGCATTTTATCTACCTCGGATAAAGGAAAGGCTGAGTCGACCGCACGGGGAATCAAACCTGTAAACCCTGAGGGTTGAATAGAGTCTAAATATGGTGCATTAGCCCACTGAGCTATCTTACCAGACTGCAAACATATATTGTGGGAAATGGAACAATGTGCAGGAACATTTCATTGGTGTTCATGGTGAGGGTACTGAACGCCCTGGATTGCAGAGGTTTTTTTTAGAAGCTCTACTAATGTATTACTCCTTAGAATTGTGACTTCACAGGAGATACAAGGAGGTAACAGTACTTGGGTAAATCTCTGCAAACCATCCAGTAAGTTATCACAGTCCGTACTCATCCTGGAAACAGACAGACACAGGCTTTTGGAATTTCACACAGTAGAAATATTAGAATTCATCAAGAATAAACTCAGACGAGAGACAAACAAGCCCCTTTTCAGCTGGTCATTGGAGGGAAATGGAAACCTTTCCTGGGTTCATATTAAAGCCAGGAATTACGTTTGTGCATTTTATCTGCATTAAATACACTATGAAGACCAGATCATTAATACGTTTCACCATGGTCTTTCAAGGCAGTTCCTATATATTTTGCGGCAGAGCCCCATCTTGTAATATGCATTGATGTCAATTGCCCACAGTTTGGTTTTTAGTGAACAGGACAAGCAAAGGATATTAAACACAGAATGTGTCGGCAGATAAGAACCATTGGGTCCATCTAGTCTGCCCCATTTTCTAAATACTTTTCTTAGTCCCCCGTTCCCGGTCTTATAGCTAGGATAGCCTTGTGCCTATCCCACGCATGCTTAAAATCCTTGACTGTGTTTACCTCTACCACTTCTGCTGGAAGGCTATTCCATACATCCACTACCCTCTCAGTAAAGTAATACTTCCTGATATTACTTTTAAATCGTTGCCCCTCTAATTTAAGACTATGTCCTCTAGTTGTGGTAGTTTTCCTTCTTTTAAATATACTCTCTTCCTTTACTGTGTATATTCCCTTTATGTATATAAATGTTTCTATCATATCCCCCTGTTACGTCTTTCCTCCAAGCTATACATGTTAAGATGCTTTAACCCCTTAAGGACAGAGCCTTTGAAACATTTTTGTCCTTTCTGGACAATGCCTATTTTAACATTTCTGTGCTGTTTGTGTTTAGCAGTAATTTTCTTCTTTGTCATTTGCTGTACCCACACATATTATATATTGTTTTTATCGGGACAAGAAGGGCTTTCTATGGATGCCATCTTTTTGATCATATCTTATCATATTATTAAAAAAAATAATAAAATATGGTAAAAAAAAAAAAAATACACAAATTTCTTTGTTTTTATTTGAAACAACTTCTCCTCATCGACAATAGCGAACGAAAAAACATGCTAAATAGATTCTACTATTTCTCCTGAGTACAGGGATACCACCCATGCATAGGTTTGTTGGGTTGTTTGGGGGCTAAAATGCCAAATTTGTGAGGTGCAGTTTTTTGTTTTCCAACTTGAAATTTTTACATGCAGACAGCCTGCACCCATGTCCCATTTGGGACATATTTGAAGCCAGCTAGTGTATTTTACCCCATCAACCCATATATTTTTTAAAAGAAGACACCTTAGGCTATCTCAAATGGTGGTATTTTTACACTTTCCATGCACTAATTCTACCACCAGCCTTTGTCAAACTTTGTGGTAGTAATTTTTTTGTGGTTTTTTTTCACAAACCTTGTACTTCAGACATGAATTCACAGATTTTGGTATGTGTCACTGCCAAACAATAACCCAATATGTGTTCAACAACATATCCTGAGTACAGGGATACCACCCATGCATAGGTTTGTTGGGTTGTTTGGGGGCTAAAGGGCCACATTGTGAAGGTGCGCATTTTCAACTTGGAATATTGACGTGTAGTCAGCCTGAGCCCATCTTTCATTTGGGACTTTTTTTTAAGTAGGACAGTGTATTTTACCCCAAAAAGTATATATTTTGTAAAAGTAGACACCCTAGGCTATTTTAAATGGTGTTATTTTAACACTTTCCATGCACCAATTCTACCACCAGCCTTTGTCAAAGTTTGTGGTAGTCATTTTATTGTGTATTTTTTCCCACATACATTGCACTTTAGACACAAATTCACATATTTCGGTATGTGTCACTGACAAACAATACCACAATATATGTTCAGCAACATCTCCCGAGCACAGGGATACCACCCATGCATAGCTTTGTCAGCTTTGTTAGGGGTTGAAAGGCTACATTTGAGAGGTGCGCTTTTTGATTTTCAAACTTGGAATTTGAACATGTAGAGCAAGGAAGGGGTTAATAGCTCTTATAAGAGCCTTTGTAGTACTGTACAAAAAAATTAGCCCCTAAAAATGCACAGACAAGAAAAAAATTTCTGCTGTGCAGTGATCAGTGGCAGGGAAGGAGTTAATACACTACACTATACAAAAGGTATGGCTTTTATAAAAGCCCTTGGGACTCACAATTTATTAACATTTTATTTAATTTATTACAATTTAAAAACTATGTTATACAGATCTGTCTCTTTCCCTCACTAAAACTCAAGTGAGGAGAGGGAGGCAGATCCATATGGGTCAGAACAATATTTACGAACCAGACGAATGGTGATGCTCATCTGAGAAATCACCAAACCACCTTTGCCACTGATCGGCTGTTACTGATCGCTATAGACGCGTTCAGACAGCTTCAAAAGGAATACACGTAATCCCCTAGTGGGTATAATTAACCCCTAGTGAGTCTGACAAAAAAAATGCTGATAGCAAAAAAAAAAATCCTTCGGCGACTAGATTGCTCCATATGCGCTGCTTATGCAGTGACCATATGCACTGCTTAGGCAGTGACCATATGTGCTGCTTAGGAAGTGATATACGGCAAGGAAGGGGTTAATAGCTCTTAAAAGAGCCTTTGATATACTGTAATAAATCAAAGTAAAAAAAAATAACCCCTAAAAAAATGCACAGACAGCAAAAAATGTGCTGCTGTGTAAGATCACTGCGTACACAGCGATCAATTGCAGGGAAGGGGTTAAATACTGGAAACGGCTTTTATAAAAGCCTTTGGGTCTCAATTCTATTAAATATATTATAATTAAAAACTTACATTATACAGCTCTGTCTCCCTCACTAAAACTCAAGTGAGAGGGAGGCAGATCTACACGGGTCAGATCAAATATTTACACATCATCTGAGCAAACGCCAACCCGCCATTGTCACTTATCAGCTGTTACTGATCGCTATACATGCGCTCAGACAGCTAAAAAAATTTTTTTACGTTAAACGTAGTCCCCTAGCGGGTATAATTAACACGTGACGGGTGTAATAAAAAAGTTTTAAAAAAATTAAAAATGCTTCTGCAGCAAGATTGCTGCATTTGCGTCAGATCGCTGATTAGGCAGTGATCTACGGCAAGAAAGGGGTTAATCTCTCTTAAAAGAGCCTTTTTTTTATCCTGTAATGAATTACAGTAAAAAAAAAATAACCCCTAAAAAATGCACAGACAGCAAAAAATGTGCTGCTGTGTATGATCACTGCGTACACAGCGATCAATGGCAGGGAAGGGGTTAAATGGCTTTTATAAAAGCCCTTGGTGTTTAAAATTTTATTAAATATTTTTTTTATTATTTTATTTTATTTTTTTACTTGATCTGATCTGTCTCTCTCCCTTACTAAAAGTAGTAAGGTGAGGGAGGCAGATCAATACTTGTCAAAGGCAATATTTACTAATATTGCCTTTGACAGTATGGTAAGTGCTCATCAGAGCACTTACCATACATGCCTGCACACAGATCACATAGATCTGCTGTGCCGGCATCGATTGGCTCCCCCTAGAGCATCGGAAGTGAAATACTTTCACTTCCGATGCTCTTGCCATTAGAAGGGAAGCGCTGCCTGTACAGGCAGCGTTCCCTTCTACTGAGCCGATGGGGTCGCTCAGGAGAGCGACCACCATCGGCTCTGGGGAGCAGAACGGTGTTGTTAAGTGCCTCGCTGGCGAGGCACTTTAACAACACCGCAGAGGCTTAGAAAGCGAACGATCGTTCGCTTTCTAAGCACGTGTGCAGCGGGCGCAGCCATTTTTAAATGGCTACTACGATCACTCCGTGGAGTGATCGTAGCGCGCCCCTGCACATTTGGGGGGTGTTGCACAATGCTTCTACCTAGAGGCATTGTAGCAACACCGTTAGAGTAAAGAAAGCGACCGCTGGTCGCTTTCTTTACTCCATTTAGTGCATGACGTGCCAGGCACGTCACCTGTCGGCAAGTCCTCGATTTGCCGTGACGTGCCTGGCACGTCACCTGTCGTTAAGGGGTTAACCTTTCCTGGTGTGTTTTATCCTTCAACCCATGAACCAGTTTAGTAGCCCTTTTCTGAACTTTCTCCAAAGTATCAATATCCTTCTGGAGATACGGTCTCCAGTACTGCATACAATACTCCAAGTGAGGTGTCACCAGTGCTCTGTACAATGACATGAGCACTTCCCTCTTCCTACTGCTAATACCTCTCCCTATGCAACCAAGCATTCTGCTAGTACCCCTCCCTATACTACCAAGCATGCTGCTAATACCTCTCCCTATACAACCAAGCATTCTGCTAATACCTCTCCCCATGCAAGCAAGCATTCTGCCAATACCTCTCCCTATGCAAGCAAGCACTCTGCCAATACCTCTCCCTATGCAAGCAAGCATTCTGCCAATACCTCTCCCTATGCAAGCAAGCATTCTGCCAATACCTCTCCCTATACTACCAAGCATTCTGCCAATACCTCTCCCTATACTACCAAGCATTTTGCCAATACCTCTCCCTATACTACCAAGCATTCTGCCAATACCTCTACCCATGCGAGCAAGCATTCTACCAATACCTCTCCCTATGCAAGCATTCTGCCAATACCTCTGCCTATACTACCAAGCATTCTGCCAATACCTCTCCCTATGTAAGCAAGCACTCTGCTAATACCTCTCCCTATGCAAACAAGCACTCTGCTAATACCTCTCCCTATGCAAACAAGCACTCTGCTAATACCTCTCCCTATGCAAACAAGCACTCTGCCAATACCTCTCCCTATGCAAGCAAGAACTCTGCCAATACCTCTCCCTATGCAAGCAAGCATTCTGCCAATACCTCTCCCTATACAAGCAAGCATTCTGCTAATACCTCTCCCTATGCAAGTAAGCATTCTGTTAATACCTCTCCCTATACAAGCAAGCATTCTGTTAATACCTCTCCCTTATACAAGCAAGCATTCTGTTAATACCTCTCCCTATGCAAGCAAGCATTCTGCCAATACCTCTCCCTATGCAAGCAAGCATTCTGCCAATACCTCTCCCTATGCAAGCAAGCATTCTGCCAATACCTCTCCTTATGCAAGCAAGCATTCTGCCAATACCTCTCCCTATACAAGCAAGCAAGCATTCTGCCAATACCTCTCCCTATACTACCAAGCATTCTGCCAATACCTCTCCCTATACTACCAAGCATTCTGCCAATACCTCTCCCTATACTACCAAGCATTCTGCCAATACCTCTCCCTATACTACCAAGCATTCTGCCAATACCTCTCCCTATACTACCAAGCATTCTGCCAATACCTCTCCCTATACTACCAAGCATTCTGCCAATACCTCTCCCTATACTACCAAGCATTCTGCCAATACCTCTACCCATGCGAGCAAGCATTCTACCAATACCTCTCCCTATGCAAGCATTCTGCCAATACCTCTGCCTATACTACCAAGCATTCTGCCAAAACCTCTCCCTATACTACCAAGCATTCTGCCAATACCGCTCCCTATGCTACCAAGCATTCTGCCAATACCTCTCCCTATACTACCAAGCATTCTGCCAATACCGCTCCCTATACTACCAAGCATTCTGCCAATACCTCTGCCTATACTACCAAGCATTCTGCCAATACCGTTCCCTATACTACCAAGCATTCTGCCAATACCGCTGCCTATACTACCAAGCATTCTGCTAATACCTCTCCCTATGTAACCAAGCATTCTGCTGATACCTCTCCCTATACTACCAAGCATTCTGCCAATACCTCTGCCTATACTACCAAGCATTCTGCCAATACCTCTGCCTATACTACCAAGCATTCTGCCAATACCGTTCCCTATACTACCAAGCATTCTGCCAATACCTCTCCCTATACTACCAAGCATTCTGCTAGTATTTCATGCTACTCTTAAAGGTTTAATGCAAGGCCATCACACTATGTAACGTCACCAAGGACCAGCCAACTAAAATTCTAAAATCCTTCGTAAAAATAAGGGTATTAGTGTATGATTTGCTTACAGTTTTTCCTAACCAAGCAGACAGCAGACAAACCTCACAGGGCACTTTATTTCAATCATTGTTTTCACTTAGGCCCCAAACGCCACCCCCGCTACTTCCTCATCTAAGCCCACAACTAAAAGCACTGTGCCTCTATGTCATATGGTTTGTGTTAAGGTGCACTTTAGAACCAGGCTTCAGGGCCTATATCGCAAAAACATAACATCCTGTAATCTGATGAAAACAACAGTGACCTCATTAATGCAGCTGAAACCCATTCCGATAGGCGGCTGCAACTATAACCGAGGTAAAACAATCTGGTCGAACACAATGGCCCTCTCTATTAATAGTCAAACAGGAACTGTCCTATTCCCAGAAGAGGCCCACAGCAGAACCTGCCCAAGAAAATACACCCACCGGGAAGGCAGGAAACTTGATCGAGAGACAAAACTAAAGGAATCCGTGGCTCGAACTGAAGAAAGCTGTGTAAAAAGCAGACTACTGTCTACACAAGTGCACTATTTCTCCATCATTTGTCTCTGCAACATAACAGGGCAGCAGTTTGCAGGAGACTACTGTTTATTTGGATCAACATGCCTTACAACAAAATCCCAACACCAACAATACACTAGTTGCCATCTTCTTCCAACAAGGACTGGAAAACCCCCAAATCCCCACCTGAACATCACAGCCTGCACAAGTGGTCAGTGATCTGGCTGGCGTAGTGAGGAGGATATGGTGGACATATTGTACTTGTGCAGCCAGTAATAGCTAATCAACGCAAAACATTGTGTGTCATTTCTTATGATACCTCTGTTTGGCAGCTGCATTATGCTGTGATTTCTTATTCTCACCTTTTATCTGTGATATTACAGATTTATGGCATCGTGAACTTGCAGCAGGTATGGAGATACTGGATAATGTCTCTTCTGTGCCAGTCCAAACAACATTTTCTTTGCCTAGTTTAGTTGCATGCTCAGTTATGTATTGTTTTAGTATATTTGTGCATAGAATCAAATAGGCATGTTCCAGTCTAGGATTAGCATGTCTAGTGCCCACTGGCCAATCGTGTGGTATTCATGATTGACATCACCGTGATGTAATACAGTGATATGCATGCATGGCCATGTTTCTCTGTAACAAAGCTACAAGATACTGATGTCATGATCTTCGCTCCCCATGTATGCTTATGAGATGCAATCTGATTGGCTTGCAATAGATGGTCATCTCTGAAAAATGAAGAAGTACCCAACAGATGTCTGTTTTTAACCACACTGTCCTGTATTACAGGCTTTAGAAATAATATGATTGGAGTGGAACAGTAATTATATAGGGTGGGTGAGGAAAGTTATATAATCCCTTTCAGCAAAGGCTCACTTCAAAGGAGATCTTCACCTTGAATCCCATTCACTTGTCTGCCATTAGCTTTGTTCTTATTCTTAAGGCTTTCCATCACCTTACATCATACTGCTCTAGATGTCTAAAAACAACTCTGCTTGCATTAAAGCACTGCCTCTACCATTGTCAACAGCAACGTTCAAAGCCAAACTGAAAGCCTGACGGTACTCTCTAATCCATTAGTTGGTACAGAAAGCCATGCAGACAAGCAAAAAGGAGTACACTTTTGCAAGTCCAGATTTTAAAGTATAGCAAAACTTTATTTTCAATTGTGATTCCAACATAGAAGTTGTTCCTAGTCTGAGGATAAACTGGCATGTCATGATGTCATAAACAGGAGACACCACAGACATTTAAAAATTCTCTTAATTTATGCTTTTGCATGCAATTCTGCATACAACATACAGATCATGTTTTATACTCTACATTCACAGTACAAATAATATTTCAGTTGACAGACTGCCTTTAAAAAATTCAGAAACATTTCATTTACAAAAAACTATGTAAGAAGGAGAACATGGCATATAGAAGCAATTAAGTGGTATTTCCTTGTTATCCCGGAATATGGGTATCAAGGAACCTAAATTTTTTTTTAAAGGCTATATTTAATAAGGTACTGTACTAAATTGATTACATATGTTGCAAAAAAATAAATAAGAGATCCCCTAAGCTCGCCAAGTGATATCTAGATCACAGCAGGATACAAGTAATGATTCAACAGGAAGAGGTACAATTCATTAGAAGGCACAATGTGAGAATGTGACCTTGGGGCTGACAGACTGTAGCCCTTTGTCATCCGATACAAATCAGGCCTGTGCTTTGGAAAGTAGCAGGACAGCAGTGATCTTTATGCCATTATCTCGATATATAGAAGAGTCAAGGGCAACAAACCGAAACCAACGATATGGAACATATTCAAGTATATTGCTATGAACAACTGAATTTATTAAAAAACAAACAAGGAGGCCAGTCTATCCAATTAACACAATATGCAGATCTATTTTGGAAAGTTGGTTTGCATCTGAGTACCTTGCGGCACAGAGGTAAACTTCCTGTGGGTTCTTCAGAAGAGGTCAACGCATGTATGTGTCTCTGCAAAGCAAGGTGCCTCATATGTAGATAGTAATTTAGAAGGCAAGAGAAAAAAAAAAAAAGGGGAGTGGGAGGAAAATACTAATATGGGACTCTTTTACATGGCAGAAATTGGTGGACATCTATACACACAAAACCTCTACATATGCAAAATGAAAAAGTAGACTGCGCACATTACTGGCCATCCGAAGTCAAAATTCACTTCAAAGCAAGTGTGCCAAAGGTTTAAACTTATCTTTTACAGATTAAACTTTTGCTTTACAAACATTTACAGGAAGGACAAATTATAAAAAACTTAATGACAGCTGGTTCAGGATTACAGCTGCTTCATAATTCACAAAAGACTGTTAAAACAAACAAGGCCAAAAAGAAAATTGCCTTCTCTGTAAAAACAGGACAAATAAGTATTTAGAATAGAAGACTAGAGGGAAAGGTCCATAAATAATAGTAACTAGCATTTTTATAGCGCCTTTCTCACACAGAGACTCAAAGCTGTTTTTACTGCACGCTCTTGGAATTACCCAAATCATTTAACGACCACGGATCGAGTTAACCCTGCCGGGAATCGAACCTGCGCCCTTAAGGTTTTTACCAACTGAGCTATGATTATTAGGTATCATTACGTGGCCATTTAAAAGGCCAATACTGTGAAAGATTTAAAGAAAAGCCATATGTAACATGGTAGAAAGACATCAATTAGTGGTACTTTCAAAACATACGGGTAGGATATAGACTGATTTTAAGAGACTCAGACATTGATCCCAAACCTAGCTCTTTTGCAGTACAATAACACAAAACACCTTTATAATTTAAATGTGTAAAAAAGAATAAAAAAAATCAATATCATAACCAAAGACATCATCTCTGCTAAAACTGAACAGGAAGAGGAGATTAACCCACGGAAGGGTAAGCAATAGGTATCTTTGGATAAATAATCCTCTAGCCGAAGAATACCGATGATACATCCATTATTGATATGTTTTATAAACCAACATTGATGCATGAAAAAAGTAGGTCACTTATTTTCAAGGGGTTAAAAAAAAATTGTAATTCAGGACTTGCCGAATCTTGTGAAACAGGGCCCCTAAAACCCCTACTGCTAGCTCCTAATGTTTCAAATTGTTTTACATTTAATTATATGAAAAGCCTATTTCCCTGGCTCCTAAAATATCCAGCCTGGCTACTCATTCGGTCTGTCTAGCTCCTAAGAGCTACAGAAAGTTTCCCAGTCCTGCTCTAATTAGTAGCATAGTCCAACTGCTCCAAGCAATCAACAGAGCCTGGGATGGCTAAGCTGTGGTGGACTACCTTTCTCATGATGAACTGCCTGCATTTTCAATGGTTAGTCAGTCCAGGTTTAAGCCAAGCCAGATATAGCACTGCAATATATAGGAGCACAAACAAAAATCCACATTTTATAGTAGAATCTAACCAAAGAGAAAAAGTGACTGAAAGGTTCCCTTAGGATGAACTTTATAGAGCCGTCTACAATATGTACTGCAAGGTAATGGGAATCTGAGGCAAAACTAGCGAAGGTTGTCACCAACAAGTTCTTAGAGTAAACCTCCCAGACTCCTTAGCAATAGCTTGGGTGGCCAAAGGCCCGTGGGAAATCCTGCTAGCTGACATTTAACCATAGTTTGAGAGCTGCCGCGAGATGGAGTGTGGTTATTAGATTGGGTGCTCACCTTTTTCCCAGTTTGTTTCTCCACCATGTCGTAGCTGAGAGAAAATTCTTCTGGCTGTGGTGTTTTAGAACACCCACCCTTGGGCATCGTTTTGCCTTCCTTACTTGGTCTTCATTTATACCCCTATCGCTTCGTCATCAACAGTCTGAAAGGGAGAAGAACAGAGGGTTAGATGTGTGACCACAATAGGAGAAAAACATTTATCTGCAGAGGTTGATATTTCTGGCTAATTAATGCAAAAGGAGAATCCCACAATGATGCATGCCGGTTAGAGGATAGCATGGCAGCTGCCAGTGAGGATAGCATGGAGACTACCAGTGAGGATAGAATGGCATCCATTTTACCCCATGCGAGGGACGCTCAACTTTTCACTTGTGTTTCTAGAGAAAAGATAAAGTGTGGCTGTTTAACCTATGGCAATATATTGTGCCGACGACACTCCTGCCCTTCATGTGTGTCAATCTCTTACTTTTCATTGTAAACGACTACAAGAAAGATTTATGATATATATATATATATATATATCTCAATTAAAAAAACAAATCTCTATAAAAATGTCTGTCCATTTTTTTTGGGCTGGAAATAAACTTGTTGGGGGCTGCACAGAGAAGTGATCATAAGTGACAGACATTTTTATGGAACATGTACCCAAGATCGAGTTCTGCAGAAAGGGCTTGGCATGACAAAAGTGCATTGGGGCAAAGTCAGCAGAAACGCATCAGAAGAAGTTTGGCAAGAGTGCAGATAGATAGCAGGACAGCTGTTCATCGTGAAAGATAGGTGAAGCAGTTGGTATATTTAAGAAAGTAGAGATGACAACTAATAAAAATCACTGAGGTCTTTTGCGGGAAACTTAACTCTCATTTGCACTTAATTAAATTAAGATTTTTATTGGGTAGCAGAAGCATTATCAAACAAATCTACACACACACACACACACGCCAGGTGGTCTGAAATCACACATTCACAGTGCTACCACCACTGCAAAGGATTCTGGGTAGGCATATGCAAATACAGTCAACAATGATCACCTTTTGCCTCTTCATCCAATTTAAACATGGACCCTGTGGAGCATATGCCTGACATACAAGATATCCTTTAAACACAGCTCAGGACGGAAGTGTATAAGTCAGATAACCACATCTTGCGTTTGATAATGCTTCTGCTACCCACTGTATTTGAGGTGAAGTGGTTTTTCCCATCACCTTTACCCCCCCACCATTAATTAATTATTTTTATTGCAATTAGAAATGAAGGCAAACAGACCAAATTGGGGTGATCGCACGTAAAAGGTGAAGCATAGAAATGTATGCAGTATTGTCTTAGTAGTTGTTCTAGATGTAGATTAAAATAGATGTAGAGACGAGACGCTCCCACACAAGCGACCAAAAATACAGAAATGTATTTTTATAGTGTGTTATTCTAAGTCAGGGTCGGCAAACTTTATAGACCGAAGAGCCAAAAATATCTCTCACGACGACCCTTTACATTTCTTCAAGAACTATAACTACCGTATTTGCTGAAATATAAGACAAACCTGATTATAAGACCAAACTTTGGATATTTAAAAAAAAAATATATATATATATAAGACAAGCACATAGGGAAAAGGTTTTACTAGTACATATGCATGCACTTTTAAATATGTTTATTAAATATGAAAAAAATGACTGAATATTTAAATGTATTACTTTTTTTTTCAAATTTCCTTTAATTTGCCCATGCATATCTCACCCCCAGACTACCCGGTGTCTAGTAAGTCAGCAGGGGGGTGACTGTGCTCTGCTCTGTGTGCACAGACCTCTTTTAACCCCTTAACGACAGATGACGTGCCAGGCACGTCACGGCAAATCGAGGACTTGCCGACAGCTGACGTGCCTGGCACGTCATGCACTAAACTGAGTAAAGAAAGCGACCAGCGGTCGCTTTCTTTACTCTAACGGTGTTGCTACAATGCCTCTAGGTAGAGGCATTGTGCAACACCCCCCAAATGTGCAGGGGCGCGCTACGATCACTCCACGGAGTGATCGTAGCAGCCATTTAAAAATGGCTGCGCCGGCTGCACACATGTGCTTAGAAAGCGAACGATCGTTCGCTTTCTAAGCATCTCCGGTGTTGTTAAAGTGCCTCGCCAGCGAGGCACTTAACAACACCGTTCTACTCCCCAGAGCCGATGGTGGTCGCTCTCCTGAGCGACCCCATCGGCTCAGTAGAAGGGAACGCTGCCTATACAGGCAGCGCTTCCCTTCTAATGGCAAGAGCATCGGAAGTGAAAGTATTTCACTTCCGATGCTCTAGGGGGAGCCAATCGATGCCGGCACAACAGATCTATGTGATCTGTGTGCAGGCATGTATGGTAAGTGCTCTGATGAGCACTTATCATACTGTCAAAGGCAATATTAGCAAATATTGCCTTTGACAAGTATTGATCTGCCTCCCTCACCTTACTAGTTATAGTAAGGGAGAGAGACAGATCAGATAAAGTAAAAAAATAAAATAAAATAATAAAACAAATATTTAATAAAATTTTAAACACCAAGGGCTTTTATAAAAGCCATTTAACCCCTTCCCTGCCATTGATCGCTGTGTACGCAGTGATCATACACAGCAGCACATTTTTTGCTGTCTGTGCATTTTTTAGGGGTTAATTTTTTTTACTGTAATTCATTACAGTATAAAAAAAAGCTCTTTTAAGAGAGATTAACCCCTTTCTTGCTGTAGATCACTGCCTAAGCAGAGATCTGACGCAAATGCAGCAATCTTGCTGCAGAAGCATTTTTAATTTTTTTAAAACTTTTTTATTACACCCGTCACGTGTTAATTATACCCGCTAGGGGACTACGTTTAACGTAATTTTTTTTTTAAATAAGAGCTATTAACCCCTTCCTTGCCGTATATCACTTCCTAAGCAGCACATATGGTCACTGCCTAAGCAGTGCATATGGTCACTGCCTAAGCAGCGCATATGGAGCAATCTAGTCGCAGAAGGATTTTTTTTTTGCTATCAGCATTTTTTTTGTCAGACTCGCTAGGGGTTAATTATACCCACTAGGGGATTACGTGTATTCCTTTTGAAGCTGTCTGAACACGTGTATAGCGATCAGTAACAGCCGATCAGTGGCAAAGGTGGTTTGGTGATTTCTCAGATGAGCATCACCATTCGTCTGGTTCGATCAATATTGGTAAATATTGTTCTGACCCATATGGATCTGCCTCCCTCTCCTCACTTGAGTTTTAGTGAGGGAAAGAGACAGATCTGTATAACATAATTTTTTAAATGTAATAAATTCAATAAAATGTTAAAAAAATTGTGAGTCCCAAGGGCTTTTATAAAAGCCATACCCTTTGTATAGTGTAGTGTATTAACCCCTTCCCTGCCACTGATCACTGCACAGCAGAAATTTTTTTCTTGTCTGTGCATTTTTAGGGGTTAATTTTTTTGTACAGTACTACAAAGGCTCTTATAAGAGCTATTAACCCTTTCCTTGCTCTACATGTTCAAATTCCAAGTTTGAAAATCAAAAAGCGCACCTCTCAAATGTAGCCTTTCAACACCCAACAAAGCTGACAAAGCTATGCATGGGTGGTATCCCTGTGCTCGGGAGATGTTGCTGAACATATATTGTGGTATTGTTTGTCAGTGACACATACCGAAATATGTGAATTTGTGTCTAAAGTACAATGTATGTGGGAAAAAATACACAATAAAATGACTACCACAAACTTTGACAAAGGCTGGTGGTAGAATTGGTGCATGGAAAGTGTTAAAATAACACCATTTAAAATAGCCTAGGGTGTCTACTTTTACAAAATATATACTTTTTGGGGTAAAATACACTGTCCTACTTTAAAAAAAAGTCCCAAATGAAAGATGGGCTCAGGCTGGCTACACGTCAATATTCCAAGTTGAAAATGCGCACCTTCACAATGTGGCCCTTTTAGCCCCCAAACAACCCAACAAACCTATGCATGGGTGGTATCCCTGTACTCAAGAGATGTTGCTGAACACTTATTGGGGTGTTATTTGGCAGTGACACATACCAAAATCTGTAAATTCATGTCTGAAGTACAAGGTTTGTGAAAAAAAAACACAAAAAAATTACTACCACAAACTTTGACAAAGGCTGGTGGTAGAATTAGTGCATGGAAAGTGTAAAAATACCACCATTTGAGATAGCCTAGGGTGTCTACTTTAAAAAAATATATGGGTTGATGTGGTAAAATACACTGGCTGGTTTCAAATATGTCCCAAATGGGACATGGGTGCAGGCTGTCTGCATGTCAAAATTTCAAATTGGAAAACCAAAAACTTCACCTCCCAAATTTGGCCTTTTACCCCCCAAACAATCCAACAAACCTATGCATGGGGGGTATCCCTGTACTCAAGAGATGTTGCTGAACACTTATTGGGGTGTTATTTGGCAGTGACACATACCAACATCTGTAAATTCATGTCTGAAGTACAAGGTTTGTGAAAAAAAAACACAAAAAAATTACTACCACAAACTTTGACAAAGGCTGGTGGTAGAATTAGTGCATGGAAAGTGTTAAAATACCACCATTTGAGATAGCCTAGGGTGTCTACTTTTAAAAAATATATGGGTTGATGGGGTAAAATACACTGGCTGGTTTCAAATATGTCCCAAATGGGACATGGGTGCAGGCTGTCTGCATGTAAAAATTTCAAGTTGGAAAACAAAAAACTGCACCTCACAAATTTGGCATTTTAGCCCCCAAACAACCCAACAAACCTATGCATGGGTGGTATCCCTGTACTCAGGAGAAATAGTAGAATCTATTTAGCATGTTTTTTCGTTCGCTATTGTCGATGAGGAGAAGTTGTTTCAAATAAAAACAAAGACATTTGTGTATTTTTTTTTTTTTTTACCATATTTTATTATTTTTTTTTAATAATATGATAAGATATGATCAAAAATATGGCATCCATAGAAAGCCCTTTTTGTCCCGATAAAAACAATATATAATATGTGTGGGTACAGCAAATGACAAAGAAGAAAATTACTGCTAAACACAAACAGCACAGAAATGTTAAAATAGCCATTGTCCAGAAAGGACAAAAATGTTTCAAAGGCTCTGTCCTTAAGGGGTTAAATGCTACCAGACATTCCTGCCGTGAGAAGGATCGCAAGGAGGTCACGTGACCCGGGTGTTTCATCATAGATGCCCCAGCAGAGGATGTCTGTATGCAGAGCACAATCACTACTCACCGGCTGCCTTAGAGGATTCAGGTCCCCTCCAAAATGGTGAGGGTTTTTTCTGGCTGCCAAATGGTAACACCATAGATCAATATAGTTGCAATATTCAACTTTTAATATCTGTCATTAAACAAGCTGCCTTTTAACAACAAATCTTCACACTATAAAGCCACAAGAATGAGTATTTGAGTATTATGAGTATTTTTCTTCAATATCTTTAAAGCAAAAAACCCAAGGGTGTATCATAAGTAGGGGCTTGACCAGAATCTGGCTCCCGGGACAAGCTTTAAAACAATTATACTGACAAAAAGCAGATTCAGCCTCCTGCTAACCAGGCCTGGCTACAGCAGTGGGGAACGCCTGTGAGGCGTGAATGGGCCCCCCTTACAGCCACTGGTTAGGGGAAACATATTAGAGATATAAAGAAACGAAAAAAGAAGGATGTCCATAACATAGCATAGCACATAATTTCACTACCCATCGCAATAAAAATCCTGTTTTACCTAACCTTATAGGCACTGATAAAATAATTACTGGGGGGAAATAAAATTAGAACTCAGGACAAACTAAGATGATATGAATATTTAGCTCTAGATATCCTAATGCCTGGAGGTTTAAATGCAGACTCTGAATGATCTAATTTTCAGTGTTATCCGCGCAGTATTATAGATTGCTTCAGTGTGCCTTCAACTCTTTCTTCCCTGTAACAGATGCGCTGTGTATACAGATAACTGGGCTTTTCTAGAGATATTGTCTGCAGCACTTTATTGTAGCAACCGTGGGCAACTTAATAATTAATATAGATTACAATACACATTTGTTTATGATTTTTTTTCTTATAGATTTGTACTTTTCTACATATACTTTGATTTTTGAAACTTTTATATTTTTGATAATATATTTGATAGAGGCATTGAGTGTGTGCTTTTATACAGGTATTTATAGGCTTTTTAGGTATTTTGTGAGTTGATTTTGTGATATTATATCGACTTTCTCTTTGAATGAGATTTGTGTCAATATAGCTATGAGATGCTAGGACCGACTCGCTTAATGCTGTTTTATTAAATTCAGCATACCAGAGTCACCACGTGCATCTTATTTGAATGCAGTTTTATTAAAGTAAGCCTTAAAGGGACAGTCTAGTCCCCAAACTCACTTTGGTGCAAGATGAAGATCAAGGCTTGTACTGCTTTTATCCCTGTGTGATTTGATGCAGGCATTCTGCATAAATCACATTTTTGGAAATTTGACTCAAGCCCTCCCCCAGTGATTGCTATGCATGTACTGCAGCACTGATTATATAGACACTGAGGATATAAAAGTTTGTTTCACTTATTCACTTCCAATTGAATACATTATGTGGACTCTGAGTGACCTTGTTATAGTACAGAGTCTGATCTCTTAACAGTGCAGCAAATTGTCTTATGACATCACTAGAGACACATGAAATTCCAATAATTTGAATACAATTATTCTCATTGGTGCCAGCAGCAAAAAATTCTTGCAAAATGCTGTAATTTCTCAATTTCTTCTAGCTGTATTTTAAATTTTAAGCAATGCAAAATGTAAAACATGCATTTTAAAGAATTTTGAAAGTACATTAATATATTAATATATCTCTGGTATATGTAAGTGAAATTCAAAAGGGCCAATATCATCCCATCTTTTAACAGTGCAGCACATGTTTTGTTATATTTTTGTTTAAATGATACACAGATATGTGATTGTAAAGCAGGAAGTTGACAAATTTGCAGCATTTAGAAGATAGAAGGGGATTTACAAGCCAACAATTAATTTATTTTTCAGAAGGCACAGAAGG
Source organism: Pelodytes ibericus (assembly GCA_036172795.1). Taxonomy (NCBI): domain Eukaryota; kingdom Metazoa; phylum Chordata; class Amphibia; order Anura; family Pelodytidae; genus Pelodytes; species Pelodytes ibericus. The sequence continues at coordinate 195,265,814 of CM069862.1, forward strand.
GGTAGATCTCTTATTTAATAAGAAGTTACTTCATATACCTTACTGGATTCTCTTTGCAAAGAGTTAGAATTGGTGAAATTCTGGTTAATGCACTGTTAACATGGACATTAACACACCTATTCTCTGTTGCCGATTTAATTAAAATGGAGAACGCACGCCAAAAATGTTTTGATGGCCCTCTGTAAAGAAAGCACTAGCGACCGTCCTGCCAGAAAAAAGGAGCCAAAAACTAAAAGCGTGAGAGGCTAAACGTGTGCAGATTTCATTTATACAGTAAACAAAGCAAAATATTACATGGAATAGTTTCCAGCGAGTTTACTAGATATTTTGTTCATCACACACACAAAAGAAAAAAAAAAATTTATATATATATATATATATATATTTATATAGATGATTGCAAAAGCATAAATCCTTTATAGCGAAAAAGAACTGTCCAAAACAATAACAGTTAAGGGTTTGCTTTACCACCATCATTGCTAAAGTTTTTTTTCCGCCAAGGGTTTTATTTATACTCCAAGGTGAAACCAGGTTTAACTCTGGGAGGCTCCAGGCCTACAACAAGCATACCATTTCCTTTAATGTATCTGCTAGGGGAATCTGTCTATTTCCATGAATTACTAAGCATGACTTAGATTTTATTGGATTTCTTATTTATGTTCAGAGGTCTGCAGCAGAAGCCTGGGTTGTATTTTCTCCCCAGACAGCTCTGGACATTGCTTACAAAACCCTGTAGCCGTTATATCCATGCACAACAAATGGAAAAGAAGACTTTGTGTTCTGATGGAGTTTAGCATCTCTCTTCTGCCTTTAATCTTGACGGCATCATTATACCTCCTAGGTAAATTGCTGCACAATGACACAGAATGACAAAAGGCTGAGTAGGCCGCAGTGTTGCCTGGTAACAGGAGAGAGAATAAAACACGTTTTTTTTTTCTCGACAAACAGAGGTATGTGCTGTAACCAGACCTGAAAGGCAGTTTGGAGCCCGGGCAAATTAGGCCTCTTAGGTTATACCAGGAAAGTCCCTAAGTAATACACAGGATTAGTAACCCGAACCGGCCTTTCAGAAAGTGCTGTGCTCAGGTACGTAGCAGATGGAATATGTAAAAATTAACCTTCAACGTGTCATTTACAGGCCTGGCTTTAAACTACTGTGCTAGAATAAAAACCGGGGTGCAGGGTTTGATCAGATCCGGTGTAACAGTTACACAATGTACTGGCAAAAAGGGGAAGCAAAGCCAGAAAATTTTAGTTTCAAAATAAATATCAAATCACACACAAAAAGACACAAATCTAGTAAAAGCAGTAAGTCCTCTGCACGATATTGAAAATGTAAAATAATTACAGGATGCCGTTTTGTAAAACCTGTAAAATATATAGCAGAGAAGTTGTAAACAACTCAATGAAAAAGGGTGGAAGGGGAAGCAAAGAAATAAACCTAGGCCCGGTTATAAATGTATTAAAATAACACCATTTTTATAGCAAGGAAAGAAATGCACAGCGTGCAAGCCTTCATTTCAAATATGCACGAATGTTAACTGCGCTTGAAAGAATGAACACTGAACTGAATAACAAATCTTAGCAGGAGCTGTCCTCAAAATTCTCCCAACAGCAGAGCTGGGGAAACGGCAAGTTAGCCAAGGAGTCCAAAACGATTACTGCTATTGAGCATTTTATAAACAACTCTATTCTCTAAATAACAAGTTAGCTACTGAAACCAGTCCACATGCTAAATTTTTAGAAATGGTGGTCAACCTCTGAGATAAGACAGAATGAGCAACCTAGGCCAAGGGTATAACATGTGTTCACTCACTGCTCTACCTCTCAGCTGAGGCAGCACTGACAATGAAGGACAGAGCCAAGTTTATAAATTAAAGTGCCAGGACAGTGCCCAGAGTACACGGTCAGAGTTAAACCAAAGAAAACCACCCTTCCTCCAAAACCCCAATACTCCAACAATAACATTTGATTAAAGGGATCCTTTCAGAACAAAATTGCTGTGTTTCTCAACATTTCCTAATTTAACAATAAGGAAGCTTTCCCAAATTCTGTTCTCCCTTTAATCAAATTAATTGTTTAAAAAGAAACCTTTCCCTTAAAACTATTTGTCTTCTTTCACTGCACACGTGAAAGATGGGTTTGCAGTGGGTCTAACTGGGAGCACAGCATTCACATTTAGTAAAATGCTAGGCAACCTCTCTGCATCCCAATGGCTGCAACCAATAAAGTCCACAGGAACAAGTGGGTATTCTGGATTTTGAATGAAAATCTCTAACGCAATAAAGGTGGGTTGGTTCACTTTAAAAGGAGCCTTAGCAGTATAAGTTTCAAGGGCGAAATAATGTGCATCTTGTATTTCTAAAAGGTCATTTTACAACAGTGTGAGATGCCTGGAATAGAGCAATACATGTTACTAGAGTGATCTCTCAGAAACGTACGTTGAAAGAGGACAATCGGCTGGTTTTTCAATGCGTCAGAGGCCAAATCTAGACACAGATCACTAAGTAAACTGGCACCATATATGGGTCTCATTCTTATGTAAATTTAAACAATTTAAAATTCTGTGGGCTTATTTCCCTGAAATATGTCGAAAATAATTGGTCTATGTTTGACCGATCTTAGCTGTAGATTACATCTTTTATATTGGTCTCTGAATTAAACGGAGATATATACTAGAGATATTTAGCCAATCAAATTGTCTCATATCTAACACATATTAAAGTAATAGGGCTGCAGACATCAATAGATGTTGAAAATTGATTAAAAACATATTTCATTATAGAGTAGGCCCTACCTTTAACGCACAGAAATTACTTACAACATTATGTCTCTTCTATGTAATATTCGCTAATGTTTTCAAGTGACTATATGAATGTTACCAGCAGTCACAGTCCTCACATATGTCTGGTAAACAAAATATTCTTAATAAAAAAAGGTTTCTGCCTACAACTGTGCAACATTCAGACATCTACTCCACAATGCAGCAGCCACTAATAGCTTGATTGGTATCCTTGAGAGAAAGGTGAAATAAATTCACTGCTAAAGAGTAATCCTGACAGGACACATGCTCCTCTGATTTGCATTCAGTTACCTAGTAAGGGAAGCATGCCTACCTTTTGCTCCATGGAGATAGTGGTGAGCCATTTGTCAGTACCATTCATGTAAACGATGCCTAATGGACACCAGGATAGTAAACATTTAGCGCTCGAGAGACTGCAGAGCACAACTCTCACAATCCTCAGGCCTCACCATTCATAACTGGGGACCATTTCAGTAGATGGAGCCTCTGCCATTGTGATAGGTGCACACAGCTCATTGTTTCTCCATAGAAAGAATAGTATTATGTGGATGAATGCTCTGAGAACTAGAATTCCTAGACATTTGTTCATTAAGCCCCATATAGCATGGACAGCATCAACCACCAGCAGGTCATTCATAATGGTCTGGTAACAACCAGAGCGCGCACTAATGTGTCGCTGGATACAGTCCAGGAGAACATGCTCCTCAACTCAGTACAGTGCCAGGGTACTAGGAACGTGTATATAGTATTGGAACTTCACCGGAAGATTTCCAGCTGCCCCCGTAGCCAAAGTCACTGAGGGCCCAATAGGGAGTTAATTTGCAGAACATCACATCCTAAACACGGGCTTGGATGTAAAGCTTATCGAGAAGAAACCCTGATCAGCAAGATCTACACTGCAGGTGTGACAGCAACAGAATATATAACTCTGTCTCCATACCTTCTAGCCTATGTAATAAGTACAGCCTGTACTAGGAGACCAATTTTTTTTTTCACCAACGGAAAAATACCATGGACTGAGCAAGCTGTAAAATCCAGTGGAGCTCTGTGTTCAACATAAACCTAAGACGCATCAATATTTACCTCAAACGACTTGATGAGCTACTGTTTACAAAACCCAACTCTGGTAGAATCAAGAGATTGCATTAGAAGCATTGGGGTAAACATACTGCATCATTAAGCATCCATTGTGAAATATTATTATGGAATCCGCCTGTATTCTGCCGACATACAATATGTAAGAGCTTGACAAACCCCAAAAACCATACGGCTGCCTTTCAATATTGAATGTTTACGCTATAGTACGCTATAGAAGAACCATTTCCCTGGCTCCTGAACTGTCGCAGGACATATGATTTTGAGGTTTTTACAAGTTTAAGAAGTGAACCTCACAAAAACATAATTAGCCACATATTCATACTGCATGGCCTGACAGTACAGACCTTAGCAACATATGCCAAACATTATAATCAAAGACATCTGAAGTAAAGAAAAGCAAGCTCCAAACAAATGAACAGTCAACCATTTATCAAGAAAATATAAATATCAATGTAAAAAGTGCACGGATTCAGATAGGCAGGGGATAGTCTATTACTTTCGAAAACAAAAACATTCTTCAAAAAACTAAAACTTGTTCAACAAGTGGCCTCCAATTCTGTCATTGGGGGAAAGAAAGCAAAAAACAATTCCTTTTATCACATAATTAATTTAACCTTTTATTTGCAGTCATCAAAAACCAAAGCCCATGCTGGCTTACATAGCCACCCAACTTATTTCAGTCTCTGTGCTAGTCTGGCATTTAAACTAGATAGAAGTGTGCAGGAGGCCCAAGTGGTTAATGCTCTCAGGATATATGGTCCTTTGCATTGGACAGTGACAGCACCATATTAGAAAGTAAAGCTGAAAGAAGAAAGGTGCGAGAGGAGGGAAATATAATGTAATCCCTTCATGTGACGACTCAGAGAAAAAGAAAGCACAGGGGACGAACAGTACATTGCAGCCGGCCAATTTTATCAATGCCAGACTCCACCCACGGGAAAATAATTGCACTCAGACATCTTAAACCAGATTCCCTTCCCCCTTATGCATCCATTCCCACAGGCATCTGCAATGCATTTCTACAAGTCATTTTCCACAGACCTTTTTGACAGAGTGGAGAAGATTACTTCGAATGACGAAACCGAGCTGCAAATTCCACACAAATACTGGATCACAAGACGTCTCATGAGGTGGCGCAGGGGGATAATAGCCACTGCCCAAAATCTACACCACTGATCAGAAGTTTGGGGTCACTTACATAGGCCTAAAATTCAGTGTAGACCTTGTGAATATTGTAAAATCAGCAGATAGAAACTGCTGTTTTTTTTAATGGAAAATCTACATAGCTGTATAGAGGCCCATTATCAGCAAAGCAACCATCACTGTTTTAATGGCATGATAACAAATTCAAGTTTTTCATTTTAAAAGTCACTATTTCCTATTAATTTTGCAACTCATTTGATGTAGGTTTTCAAAGAAAACAGTAGTCTATATAATAAAAGGCTGATGTTTGGGTTAAACACAGCCCTGGTGTTTTCTAACAGTCTCTTTCGCAGAGGTGCCAATTTGCATAATATCTTAGGTTTGTGTTTGTTGTAATGCTAGACACGCACTCTGTGATTTACAATTATCTTGACAACCATCTTGAATCCAGGACTCCGGAGACTTATTCTAGATGCAATTTCTAGCATCACCTCGGTCTACAACAAACTCAATTGAGCCAAGTGCGTCAGGCAACAAAGTGATTTCAGAATTTGCACAGGGACTGAGCACAACTATGTTTCATAACAACACTTTTTTTTAATTCAGTCAGTTGCAAAGTCCTGCTGTCCAAACCTCCTGCACGGATCTGTTCTAGGACCACAGGTATGTCTGACATGGTGGACTCCAGTAGCCTTCCAAGTGAGGCTATCCACAATAGTCCTGACTGCAATAGTTAATTCTTGGGATTCCCTTTCCCATGTAGCTAAACTCATCTTCTCACTGCCTTTCAGCAAACGCATGATATGTTCACTATAATGTGAGCGCCATAGCAAGACAGGGAAAATCTTGATTTTGTAAGCACAACCAATAACCTGTAATAATAACTAAGGTGTGTGACATTATAGCAGAAGTCAACAAAATGATTTGTAGATCTTTAGAGCCAAAACAGACCAATTGCTGGCTTTTTGGAAACGTTAAGCCCTGAGCTACAGCCATGAAATGAATGAAAAGGTTTTCGGATGGTACAACAGACGACAAATGTACATTTCCAATTTCATGTTGCAACACTATACATTGCTGGAATATTTGTGCTTAGTGTCAGTTAGCTGGCCCACACAGGATGACCTCACATCTACAGAAGATGATATCACAATGTATGCCTGCTCTTTTTGCTAATACCAGCTCCACTTGAGCAGAAACTGCAGCCTCTTCTATGGTGGCTGGCCATGGCACTAAAACCAAACATGGACATAGGCCAGGTTAGGAATGTGTGTGGCCCAAAGGGATGGGAATAGTAGTATAATATTCACAAAAAGAAATAAAACCAAACTTTAGTAACCTGAAAAAAAAGTTAGACAACCATCTCTATCAATACTTGTATATTTGTAAAGAATTTGCTCCTTTAACAGTAGCCTGCTGCATATATCACAGACCCAGAAACGTTCGTGTCAGACTGAGCTCATGTGCTTATCACGAATAGAAGCCAGAGGTAATGAAGCTCTGTCAGTGGATTACACCACAATATCTTAAAATCCAATAATTGGGTAAATACCAGGATAAAAGCAGCAGGTGTCATGGATACGCGGATCTGAACCAGATTCTGAAGAGTGGTTGAAATCAGTGCGCATACTGAAGAAATTGCAGGGTTTTCACTTGGGGAAGGAGCGTCGGGAAACAGGTCAATGCAGATCTTAGAAGTGATGAAGCCTCCCGTTCCCCTAATAAGGGATTCATCATTCAAACGTTTGTATAGAGTTGGAGGATGTTGCTAAGCAACCATTAATAAGGGGAAAGGCAGAATGGGGTAGATGTTGGCATCAAAAACATTCAGAGTGTTAACATAACTTCAATCTGCAGCATGTGTACGGTATTTGTTAAGAGTTAATGTGCTCCGAATCATTATTTACAGACTTCGCTTACACTGTACATCAATATTACTGCACAGATATTAGGCAGCTTGTTCCTCCTGGTCGCCACAACAGCCATTGTCACTAGTGGACAAAATTATGAAAACCATAAATGTTTTTTTGTTTTAAACCCAGAAGACGTGGTGGTATTAGGGTGTGTTTAGTACTCCAGCAATGTGAAATCAGAGTGTTTTTGGCTTTGGAAGAGTCCTGTTATAGTTACAAAATGAGCCTATTTTTCTGCCTTGTGGTATAGAAACCGTGCAGCTCCTATGAAGCAATTGTGGCCTGTGCCTGTTACAGGAAGCAATGTACTAATGTTACTTAATTGATCCACCTAATGCTCTTGAAAGCCATTTTTAATCAGTCAGCATATTCCACCTTTTCGATTAAGTTGCAAGAAAGGCACACTAGTTCTCGTATCATAAAAGAATAAAAAATAAAAGGAAAATCAATAAAGACAAAGTGAAGGTAAATATATATTCGTAACAGAACACGGGCTTGAAGCACCACTGATCCGCAATATGTAAGATGCTTGGGAACCTATGCAGGCGATCGCATAGTCACCACCATAACCCTCATAACTTAATGGACAGCCTGCACCAACAGACAGAAGGTCACTTGAAGGAATCCTTCCCAAGTGTCCCTGATTTGGAATTCAGGATTTTTTTGTGTATAGGCCTGTATCTCAGAGCTCAAAAGCAGTAAAAAAAAAGAAACAAAAAAAAAACAACCTCACAGTATGTGTGTCCACTGCAGTAAACGTGCATATATATTAGAGCAGGGCTCGGCAAACCCCAGGCACCAGGTCGACCAAGAAATTAGACCTGGCGCCTGGGTGCAGTTAGCCTCATGGTCCCCTCACTGCTGCCATCCGATTATTTAATCTTTTAAATTTTTTTGCAGCGCGAGGTGGTAACGTCTGCTGCGGATGGCACAGACTGCAAGCTCCGCGCAACGCATGTCTGAGTGCCGGGTGTCGACACGTGACATCCCTGCAATAACCAGGCCGATCAATGAAGATAGGCTCCATCACGAATGTCCCCCTCCCCTGCAATGAGGTAAAGCAGCAGGGAGGGGGGGACACATTAAGAAAAAACTGTGTGTTGTGGGTGTGTGTTTATATATATGTGTATATGCAAAGTAGGTCTGTGAGGTGTTTGTATATTACATTACATTTCATTAACATTTATTTGTACAGCGCCAACAATTTTCGTAGCGCTTGGTACAGAGCAAAGGTAACTACATACTAAGTTAGACAAACTAGAACAGACTGGTACATGAGGTAGAGAACCCTGCTCATAAGCTTACAATCTAGAGGGAATGGGGTCCATGAGACAATTAAGGGATTGAAGAGGTCAGAGGGATTAAAGTTGTAGTAACAGTAGAGTGGATGGGAGGCACAAGGTGCCAAAGAGGGAGTGTGTTTCAGCTAGGTGGGATCAGCTAGAGGCAAAGTATATATTTATATATGTGTTTATGTAAAGTAGGTGTGTGTGAGGTGTTTGTATATTTGTGTATATGTAAAGGAGGTGTGTGTGTATGTATGTGAAGTGGGCATGTGTGTTTATTAATTGTGTGTATGTGTGCGTGATTGTCTGGCTCCTAAAATCAAATTAAATGTGTCAAGCCCTGTATTAGAGGTTACAATTCCTAATAACATACATAGCTATTGAATGGCCATAAAGTCACACACTTCCTGGTAATTGTGCGCTTACAAATCCACACCTTAAGCCGCTCCCCTGAAAATAATATTTACCCCCCTTTTTGGCCATTTGAAAAGTATATTATAACATAAACGTTTTTGTTTGCTATTGACGCCGAGAAGGCCTTTGATAGGGTCAGCTGGGCATTTCTAGACTCAGTGTTGGATGCTTTTGGAATCACCGCCTTCTTTAAAAACAGTACCATGCTACTATATTCTCATCCTAGTGCCAGAGTAACTGGTCCCCTATTACAATCTGAACAATTTAACATCAGTAACTGTACCAGGCAGGAGTGCCCATTGGCTCCCCTTCTATACATTCTATCGAACCCTTGGCCATAACCATAAAATATAACTCAGAAATATTTGGTATTAAGCTAAACAACTACTTGAGTTATAATTACAAAATGACTCTACAGGCGGACAATGTCCTCTTGACCCTCTCGGAGCCAGATGGATCAATCCCCGCAGTTTTAAAAACAATAGCGAGCTATTCAATTTTTTTCAAAATATAAAATAAACCTCAATAAGATCCAAATCATATTAACTAATGTCCCCAACACAAAAGTGGAAACTCTTAAACAACAACACTACCACCACTTTGAATGGAACAAAACTAGTTAGCATATCTGGGAATACAATTGGGATTCGATCTTTACAGCTCAATTATATACACTTGGAATTGTTAAAAGATCTTAAGGAAAAGTTATCCCAGTGGAGAAGACTCGAGTTCTCTTGGTTAGGTAGAATCAACATAACACCTAAATTGCTTTACCTATGAAGAACTATCCCAAGAAGAATCCATCCGGATATTTCATAAATTATTGTCAAATTACATCTGGCAGTCTACGAAACCTAGGATCTCGAAGCAATTGCTTACATGGGACTCATCGGGTGGAGTAGCATTTTCTAATGTTTTAAAGCTCCATGAGGCTTGCATGATTTCCCGCTCAATGGAATGGGCAACTCCCAGGATATTAAACCGGGACTGGCACAAACTAGAGAAAATAGATCTACTTCCACAACGCCATTAGAGGTCCTTTGGTACACAAAGATTTAATAAGAAAAGCTTAGAAATAAACAATCCAATAATTCAAGATTGTCTGATTACAATACAAAAATCAAAGAAAACATTTGAAATCTCAAATAATTTTATGTTATTTCATTTGAGACCTGATATTGACACATCAAGATGGATATGATGGGGGATCAATACTTCCATTCACTTCCCTTCAACAAAAATTTGATCTTCTTTTGAATTATTTATATATTTTCTTAAGAATTAAACCTTTTCTCTCAAGTAAAAGAATGTTGTCTTCAGATCATTACATGGTTAATTTCTATCAAACCTATCTAAAACAAAACAAATTACAAGGATAGACTATTTAAACAACTGGAAGTTGGGAAACCATTGCCATTAATGAAATGGGAAGACGAAATTAAGACTTCCATCTCATCATAATATTGGAATCAGAGCCTTCAAACTGTACATAGAAGTATACATTGTGTCTCCCTGGTTGAGACCCATTGCAAAATCTTGTATCGACGGTACATGGTGCCAGTTCGATTACATAAGATAGCGCCCATAAATTCAGATCTCTGTTGGCGATGTTTGAGGTCACCTGGCACCATGTACCACATTTGGTTGGAATGTGATGAGCTGCAAACCTTAAAGATCAAACTTAGAATGACATTAGCCCGGATGTTTCCCTTGAGTACTGAAATCTCTCCAAATAAATTCTTGTTCAACTTGGAACTGGACCAAACTAGTCAACCCTAATAGCTCGAGTAGAGTACCAAAATTAAATGGAACTGGGTTATTATATCCGCTCCAGACAACCAAATATACACAAAAATCTGGGCACCATGGATACATTTAGATTAGGGAGAGGATTGGGAGGAATTGGGAGAGGAGGAAGGGTGAAAAAAAGAAAAAGGGGGGGGGGGGGAAAAGCAACAGAAGGAAAAGGGGAAGGAGATAGGAAAAGAAAGTTGAAATAAATGGGGAAAGGAGAAAAGGGGGGAAAAAAAACCACCAAAAAAGAAGCAGCATAAAATAGCGATCATCTCCAAACGAGATACATTTTACCCATACCCTCTTGTCTGACTACCATTCCCTAACAAGATATATTCCAATCATACCACTTAGCAACAACGACACACCAAACTACCCCCCCCCCCCCCCCCCCGATCCAGCTCATCGGATGAATGACAGTTTGAATGATGAATATATGAGAGAAGGCATGAATCTGTGGAACAATGACTTCACTTTTTAAATTGACAGACCTATTGAGACTCTTAGAATCACTGACTAATATATAATATCAGTGTTTCTCATGATAAAAGGACACACTACTTATTTATTAACGTGCGTTGGTCATACAATTCACATATTCATAGCCGACTCAGTTATGTTTTTGAATTGATAATATAATCTAACGTTAGCGGTATGTAAGGATTGACTATAATAGATCCACTGCAATCACTTTAGAAATGTACTACTGGCTATGTATAAAATTTATTTCATAAGTTAAAATGATACGAAAGCACTATTGTACTTTAATACTGCACTTTATTGGAAAACAAAAGAAATATATAATAAAGATGATCAATAAAAAATATAATACGTTGGGTTTGTATAAATGTATCAAATCACTCCAGAGCAATAAAACTCCAAATAAAGTGTGTTTAAATTGCAAAACGCCCCCACCACCTTTTTTTTGCCATCGAAGCAGCGTGTGTGTGTGAAATGGGATGAATAAATAATTCTCTGCAGCCATAAGTTCATGGAGCAGCATTTCATTTTTGGGTTTGAGTTTATGATGTTCCTTATATTATTACTCACTGGTACGCCTGAATGTGCAATACTTCGTTATTTGGTCTCGATGCAATGGACTGTTTTACAGTTTAAAGGGGTTTTTTTATGCTGAAGTTTACAAACTTATTTTACACATTATGTTTCCATAGACATTATTGAAGTAATCATAGTCCTGGGTGAAATGTACTTTTAAAAACAGGATTTTAATTTTTTTAAAGCATGAAATAACATGTTGAGCGAGGTTGAAGAGACTGGTTATAGTGATGGCTCTTTAAAGGAGAGAGAGGCAGGGAAAATACATAGCAGACAGCTGCATTAAAAAGCAACGCCACCCTGAGTGTAACTTGGCCCCCACCCTTTAAAGGGAAAGTCTGGTTTTTAGTCTATGCACCCATTATAAAAGTATCCTGCTTCAAACCATCAGATCAAAAACAGGTCAGACAGAGTTGCATAATAATCTCAGCCAGAGTCGCATGCAATCATATGCTCTATTAACAGGAGTGGCTGCTTCGAAAATGAGAGACAACCACTGACTTCCACCGTCCAAAGCACCGCTTCAAACTCATCTGGCCCCATATGATGCAATCCCAGGACACCTAACCGGATAAATAACTGTGCTAAAAGCTAGGCAATGAAAGACTGCCTAGGATATTTGTTACAGGGCATCCCACAAAGCCCTGCATTTAAGGGTTAAATACCCACAAACCCCTAAAGTAACTTTATAATAAGGCAGGGCTCGACAAAAGAATGGAAAACTTTTTTAGGAGCAATTGCTCCTGTCAGGCTGTGTAATAAAGAATCACTCGTGGTTTGGTCAGGAGGCTAAGAAACTTTGGAATTGAAATGGCGTGCAGAGAATTCAGTATTGTCATGTCCATTCACAGTAATGACCCTTTGGAATAGCTGGCCAAGTTCACACCACTTTTTGACCCTTGAGAGCCATAGCATTGAGAATTCCACGCAGGAGCCATTGAATGCTGCAAGCATTGGTCAATGCCTGGATTTCACAATAAACGATAGTGTGATTTAGCATTTGAACAAAACGCATTCTGTTAAACCACATATAAAAGAGGAAATGTGCTTTCTTTCATAAACCGAGGAAATGGCAGCAATACCTGCCAACCAACTGTAGCATCCGTTCAGTCTGCAGGACCGAGTATTCCCCGAAAGTCACGTTGGCCTTTCGTTATGGTGTCCATAAGATTAGTACCATGAAGTTGGGTAATCGTAACCTGGGATGTTGGGCAGTAAAAATATTTACTTTGACTGAATAAATCTATCAATTCTTCTTAGTAAAAATATTTTAATGTTCTTTATAATAAAGTCAGGCAATTGCATGTACCGTAACAATGCAAAAATTCAATCATTCATAAGATGAACAAACATATGTAGACTTCACTTTTAAATTTACTCAATGGCAGAAAAAAACAAATGATTTTTTCTCTGTTATAATGTGCGGCTGACAAACAAACAGTATAAAAAAATATACCCCGGCATGTAAAGAAGACTTCCGGTTCTTGCTGGGTATCCCAGCAACTTAATCGCCATTGGCTTGGTAATATTTGAAAAATAATTTCATTACACATCAGGAGAGGAAAGACAAATAACCTTAACGGTGAACCTGGCAAAACATCACCAACACCATTCTAACCCTCAGCTCAAAAGATCCATCAAGTGCATGTTATCATCACTGTGCAATCGTATGATATGAAGCACAAAGCAACTATTTATAACACTTTATCGGAAAAGGCTGGATACTAAAAGACAGAAGAAGTGTTAATCTTTCAAAGGAAGACATTTGGGGGAGGGAAAAAAATAAAGACAATAGACTTTTGCTTCAAAAAGTTTTATCTCAAACGCCTGGCTAATTTTAACAGTGCTGTGAAAGAGGTGCTTATAGGTCAGGTCTCTATTTTTGGAGCTGCTGCCGATGTAAACATCTGCATATGAAGAGAACTGCTTTTACTTTTAGATCTGCATAAAAAAAAGTTAGTGCTGTGGGTGTATTCATGCTGACAGGAAACAAAGCACTTATCAAGACAGCTGTTGTGGGTTAATGAAGAAAGCCTGCTTTGATTGTGTAATAGATTTTGCTGGCCAAAATGTTTAACCCCCCCTCCACACACGCTCATGGAATATTTTATGTAGATCTGCTAAGGGAGGATTCTGGAGAGACAGTGGTTGCTAATATTAACTCGGTACTACATAAAATATACAAAAATCATTGTAGAAGCAGTTTTCAGCAGTTTTCAATGAACACACATGCAATAGATATAGCTTTGGCCCCTGTATGAATTCTTGGTAGAAATCTAAATAACTAGTTATTCCGGAATGGAAGGATTATAAAATCACCAGGGATCTATTTACTAAAAAGTGACAAGGGAACTACATAAAAAAAAAAAAGAACAATAACAAAAGACAGACATTAGTAGTCGACTTGTAAAGTTAGACTAGTTGTAAGCTGGAGTCAGAAATTTGTTTGGTTAGGTTTTATGTTTTTATGTTATAGTTATAGTAAAACAAAAAGTAATTGCTGATCCACGATTACAGATCTGTAATTCATAGATGTAATTTAACTTTGTGTGGTTACACAAGATCATTTTGGTAATTTTGAATAAAATAAAGTTAGACTAGTTGGAGAGGTTTTCCACCCCAGCTATTAAACGCCCGGTACTTAAATATGAAATGTGGATACAAACAAGCATGCACGACCCTATGGTGTTTTAAATAGAACCAAAATGATTCACTGCCTCCATAATGTGCAGACATCTACTTCAGCTGGAATGCATAGATCTGCAATATAAATGGATTACCCGGACGCCATGCTTATCTGCACACCCATTCCCCGGCCTTCCTACAACCAGAAACATTAATATTCTCCAGCACGGTCACTGCAGACACTTTTCCCGTGTGACAGGATGCTCACTGCCAGGTTTTTATAGTCATATCCAACCTCAGCTTTTACTATGTAATGACTGCAGTGACAAGGCCAGAATCCCAAAAATGTAAAAGCTCTACATTGTGCCCTCTAAGAGAGATATTGTATTTGGAAAATAAATAATAGACGGTACACTGCTACAATCCTGCAAAATGGGTTTAATGCTTTGGTTAAAAGCAACTTTATCGCCAAACTGGAGCAGACAGAACGAACAATGTGTACAGAAGTAAACCAACTGCTGCAGAAACTAGCGCAACTAGCACAGTTGCTGTTTTTGTGATTAAATATGAACCGCCCATCATTTAGCTCACCAAAGGTAGGCCTGAAGCTTGGCTACAAATCTACAAGTGGTTTCCATGGCAGCCGACCGATGAGCTCATTACGCTTTGTTACATGGCGTCATTGTTTTATCAGGGTCTGTCGCTCACCATGTGAATCTAAGAGACTTGCATTAAAGGAATACTAAATGGAAAGTAAAGCAGATCACTGTGTAGTAAGCTACTATATAACTTGCTTTGCTGTGCCCATGTACACAAAATGGTTAACTGAATGACCCTGATCTGTCTTGAAAGGGGTATTAAACGATGCAAAATCGTTCAAAATCTCCCAGCCAGAGAACAACTGTTGCCAAAGCCTGCACAATGAGGTCATAAGATACTACCCCACTCTCTTACTGGCTCCTGTCTATCATAGTGGGCAGGACTAGGTGGTTGTGTACACTTTTTTTTTACCTGCCTACCAACACAAAGAGAGTAGATTAACCTGATCAAACAGGATCATAACTCCGCCCCTTTGTGATGTAATAGTTACATTACCCTCCCATACAATGCAAGTCTATTATCAGAATTCTGACTTATAGACTTCATTCTGTGTCCCCAGCCCCAAAGTGAGAAACTTGTGCTGTAAAGTCACTGGGGGGTAGCACACAAAAACACTATCTTTCACAAAATGGCAGCACTTACTTAATTAATAATAATTACATATTTGTTTGTGAAAAAAATACATATTTTATTAAATACAGTCACATAACAAAAACATATGAGACATCTGAAATCAACAATGTAAAATAAAAAAAATAAAACCTTTGTTTTTTGGTGGGAGTGTCCCTTTAAATGAGTGCAGAGCAGACACTGAATGTAGATAACGAGTCCCTACATAAAAGGATTTTGTGGATTTTAATGTGTATTGTGCATTTCATGACAGCAAATGACAATCTTTGAACATATTTTCCCAGCCACTTTATGTAAACACTAACCGAGGAAGTAAGCCAGCTCCCCCATTCATTGACACACTTTACAACCTCTGTAGGACCAAGAGATCTTGCATGCTTTTTTTGCAAAGCAGAAATGGTGCATATAGTACAATAAAAAACATTTTTCTAAGAGAAAATGTGTTAGCACACCTATTTTATTCCAACTAGACACCCCTCACCATTTCATTTCAGTGGTAAAAAACCAAAAATTGGCATCATTATGTATACAAACAAAAATATATACACACACAATTTCAGTACCAAAAAAAAGAAGTTAAGCAAAATTAACTGTAATGTATGAATCTGAAAAGCAGACTGTAGAGACGTAATCTACACCACCAGTAAGTACATTTGAAATAGTGTATACACATTGCAAAGAGAGGTATGCAAACATTCATAAAAAAAAAAGTAGATCATGACTGCTTAATGCCAGGCTTCAGCAACCAGCAGAGGAGAACAAAAAAATGTAAACACTGCTTCAATCCTATTGGTGCATCGTTTCTTATCACATGTTCAGCTGCATCAGTTGTGTGTCACTTGATTACAACCCCAGCTCTGTGCACTAGATCTAGAGAAACCTTCTGCCAAGCAAGCGGCTGCGGTAACTCCAATTATCTGGATTCCTGCTGAGGTATTCCAGAGATCTTTAAAAAGACATGAAAAAAATCCCGTATTTGCTCAAAGACTCGGTTTGTTTTTACAGATAAAATTCTGTGAAAAAGCCACCACGTCATATTTTTCAATCTTAGTCTTATAATCAGACCTTTTAAAAGTAAATAAACACAAGAAATGCATTTTTTTCAATAAAATTTTTATTAAATATGAAGAAAAAAAAAAGTTTACTAGTAAAAAAAAAAAAAATATCCCTTATAGGGCAGGGCTCGACAAACCCCGGGCGCCAGGTCGCCCGGGTGCCGTTGCCCTAATGTTCCCCTTGCCGCTGCCATCCATCTTTTGCAGCGCGTGGGGACAGACAGCAAGCTCCGCCCCCTCGCGCAACACGTGTGTTAGTGTTCAGCCGAAAGAGCCACGAGAATCGGCTGCGGCACGAATGTTCCCCCTCCCCAGCAATGAGGTAAGGCAGCAGGGAGGGGAAACATTCGTGCCGCAGCCGATCTTCATGGCTCTTTCGGCTAAGTGCTGGGTTGTCAACCCAGCACTCAGAAGTTAAGAAGGGAAAAAAAAAACTTGTGTATGTTTGAGATGTATATGTGAAGTGGGGGGGGGGGGGGGAGATGTATATGTGAAGGGGAGACGTATATATGTGAAGTGTGAGGGGGAGGTGTATATGTGATGTGGGGGGGGAGGTGTATATGTGAAGGGGAGGTATATATATGTGTGAGGGGGGAGGTGTATATGTGAAGGGGAGGTATATGTATATGTGAAGGGGAGGTATATATATGTGTGGGGGGGAGGTGTATATGTGAAGGGGGGAGGGATGTATATGTGAAGGGGGTATGTGTATATGTGAAGGGGGGGTATATATATGTGAAGTGTGGGGGGGTATATATGTGAAGTGTGGGGGGGAGGTGTATATGTGTAGGGGGGTATATATGTGTGAAGTGTGGGGGGAGGTGTATATGTGAAGGGGGGTATATATGTGTGAAGTGTGGGGGGAGGTGTATATGTGAAGGGGGAGGGATGTATCTGTGTGGGGGGAGTTGTGTATGTGTGAAGTGTGGGGGGAGGTGTATATGTGAAGGGGGGAGGGATGTATATGTGTGGGGAGAGTTGTGTATGTGTGAAGTGTGGGGGGAGCTGTATATGTGAAGGGGGGTATATATGTGAGGTGTGGGGGGAGGTGTATATGTGTATATGTGAAGTGTTTGTGTG
Organism: Pelodytes ibericus; assembly: GCA_036172795.1. Classification (NCBI taxonomy): domain Eukaryota; kingdom Metazoa; phylum Chordata; class Amphibia; order Anura; family Pelodytidae; genus Pelodytes; species Pelodytes ibericus. The sequence goes on from CM069862.1 coordinate 195,283,311, forward strand.
TGTGTGTGTGTGTGTATATGTGAAGTGGGTTGGTGTGTGTGTGTGTATATGTGAAGTGGGTTGGTGTGTGTGTGTGTGTATATGTGAAGTGGGTTGGTGTGTGTGTGTATATATGTGAAGTGGGTTGGTGTGTGGGGTGTATATGTGAAGTGGGTTGGTGTGTGGGGTGTATATGTGACGTGGGTTGGTGTGTGTGTGTTTATGAATTGCGTGTATGTTTGTGTGATTGTCTGGCTCCTAAAAATTTTTGCTGGCTCCTAGAATAAAATTAAATTTGTCAAGCCCTGCTATAGGGTGACTTTATACTTGGGATTTGTATCCTAAAATATCCAAAGCTTGGGGGGAGGGAAGGAATTCTTATAAATCACGGTTGTTTTACATTTGTACAAATATAGTAATATACACAAGCCTCCCTGGCATCCAGTCGTTGCTTCTTACAGTATTCACATTTGGGTACATGCAATGATTACTACCCATCATGGCATATAGGACATGAAACTAGGAGTTTATCAAACCTGTACTATGTGTGTGCCTGCTCAGTTGTTTGCATCACAAGCGAGTAGATATCCATTTAAAATTTTCAGTTCCAAAAGAGAAACAAAATCAAGAGGAACGCCTCATGGTGCACCAATATATTACAGGGCAATGTAGACCGCTACAATATACATGGCTACAAAAAGGGCTGAGAACGTTCCGAATATGTGGGGTAACAACCAAGAATAGGTAATGTGTCTGAGGCAAGGTTTGTGATGGTCCATAGAAAATCATTAAATTGTCCACAACAGACTCCAGCCCTTGTATTGTACACCTCTGGCACCTAAAACGTTGAGAAATATAGTTCCCATAATGCTTATCCAAATGCTTGCAGTCCACACTATCCAGGATGTACACACAGAGGTGCCTGGTGGGGGTCAGGTGCTGTGTGTAGTGTGTGTGTCCAGTGGGAGCAATGTGAAACAAGCATGGGCTGACATGAGTTGTGACACAGTATCAGTCTCCCCTGGTACACACATTTTCCCATGTGACTTATTCACAAGCTGAAGCAAAGTCTGGCTCCTACAGTTTTTTAGGCTAGCTCCTAAAATCAAGTTCAATTTGTGAAGCTCACCAGTCAATTCTAAACCGAACAGCCACTTTTATAAGAAACACAGCAATAAAGAACATAATAATTCTACAAAGCACTTAAACACATCAACAGCCTGCCAGTGAGAATGCATGTATAGGCCTGACTGGACTCAATTACACAGAAATGTTGGCTCCCCGGCACATTTCCACACAGACAACTGAAAATAGAAAAACAAATGGCTGCGTGTCAGGGTGAACGATCGGCAGTGTAAAGACTGACTCAATGTCATCCAGCTACATACAGTGATCTTGAGACGCAGGATAAAGAAAGGAATCTTGTGGCAGGCTGCCACCACCTCCTTCCAAGTTCATGCGAGATGGGCAACCAGTAAAGAAATATTTAGGGAAAAAAAAATAGGTAAAAATGGAAATAAATCAGTATAGTTTTACCGGATGCAACAGAGGCAACTCATTTAACGCAAACTAGCCACAAACATACCACACATTTTTTTAAAGGCACGTTTAATTAGCTACTGCACCTGTATTTGTGCTTCCAGTTTATAAGCAGAAGACAGCTGTGCCCTCACCTTCTGTGAGCCAGTGCTCAGGATCCAAAGAATCACATCATGATCCTACTTATGTATAACAAATAGATTCTTTGGACCCCAAATACCAGGTATAAGGGGGTTTATTATGCAAATTACCAAAAGCATGCCATGATGATAGTTTTAGCAAAATATGAAAGCCGGGCTCATGTGGGCCCTAAAGATGAAGGCTTTTAGCAGTTGTAATCTGACACAGTGACAAGGCAGCCAGCACAAAGGCATAGTGTAATGTCCCTGGAAGTAGAAACATAGGTGGTGACATAATAAAGCATTCTTCCTCCTGCTACTCATTTCCCCTGCCGCCACTGTAAGAGGCTCCTCTTATCCCCCAGCACAATTCTGGATCATGTTGCACTGCACATCAAGGCTGGGATCCTATTACTGCACTCAATGCAGCTATTGAGAAGAAAAAGCAGGACAGCTTATTCACCCTGAGGAATCTATGAAACACCCAGGCCTCACTAACCCAAAATGACTGAGCCCTGATACAGCAATACACAGGTAAACAGTTTCTCAAGCCGAGGCATCGGGTTACAGGAAGGTTGGATGTCGTGTTTTTCAGATCAAGCAGAAAGAGTAAACTAGAACCACAATGCATAAGAAATCATACATAGGAATATAGGTTATCCCAGCACAGCCAATGGGGAGAGCTCAGCCCTACACACAGCCTGCAATTGGATGCACACTGTATTCTTAAACACGCAGACTCTTCCAGTTGTACAAAGGCTGAGAAATAAGTCTGGGTTAGGTCAGGGCTCGACAAACCCCGGTCGCCATGGCGACCAGGAAATCAGACCTGGCGCCCGGGTGCTGTTTGTCACAGGGAGCCCTTGCCGGCTGCCATCCATTTTACTTTCAGCGCGAGGGGAGAAAGTCTGTGCGGATCACACAGACTGTAAGCTCCGCCCCCTCGCGCAACACGCTGCAGTGCCGATTGTCACGTGACAACACGTGCAGGAACCGAAAGAGGATCGGGCTCCAGCATAAATGTCCCCCTCCCCTGCAATGAGGTAAGCAGCAGGGAGGGAGGACACCCTAAGAAATAATTTTTTGTTCTTTGGTCTGTGTGTATGTATGAGTGAATGTAACTGACTGTTTGTGGTGTGTGTGTGCATGTAACTGACTGTTTGTGGTGTGTGTGTGCATGTAACTGACTGTTTGTGGTGTGTGTGTGTGCATGTAACTGACTGTTTGTGGTGTGTGTGTGTGCATGTAACTGACTGTTTGTGGTGTGTGTGTGTGCATGTAACTGACTGTTTGTGGTGTGTGTGTGTGCATGTAACTGACTGTTTGTGGTGTGTGTGTGTGCATGTAACTGACTGTTTGTGGTGTGTGTGTGTGCATGTAACTGACTGTTTGTGGTGTGTGTGTGTGCATGTAACTGACTGTTTGTGGTGTGTGTGTGTGTGCATGTAACTGACTGTTTGTGGTGTGTGTGTGTGCATGTAACTGACTGTATGTGGTGTGTGTGTGTGCATGTAACTGACTGTATGTGGTGTGTGTGTGTGAATGTAACTGACTGTATGTGGCGTTTGTGAATGTAACTGGCTGTGTATGTATGTGTGAATGTAACTGGCTGTGTATGTATGTGTGAATGTAACTGGCTGTATGTGGTGTGTGTGTGTGAATGTGACTATGTGGTGTGTGTGTGAATGTAACTGACTGTATGTGGTGTGTGTGAATGTAACTGACTGTATGTGGCGTGTGTGAATGTAACTGGCTGTGTATGTGAGGTCGGTGTATGCGACTGTCTCCGTGCGTTTATGATATTGTGATGTGCCGTTGTCTGGCTCCTAAATTTTTTAGCTGGCTCCTAAAACTAAATTAAATTTGTCAAGCCCTGGGTTAGGTGTCCGTGAACAGAATATAATTGCTATGATGGCTACAGGAGCAGAACAGCCAGCATCATATCAGTTTTATTTACTCCTGGAAAGACTGTACTATAGGCTCCGATTTAACTGCTCTCTGCCATACTCCCCTTCGGTACGGATCATTATGTGTCAGAACTAATCACTGGCTCATAAGCAAGAAATACCACTCAAGTAAAATTTGTTCCTTTTCCCCCTAACGCACCGAAAGGGGTTAGCCAAATAAAGATGCAACAACGACATGTAACATAATTCTAAGGCAAAACACAGCAAGACAGAATTGCTGTCCAATAAGGTCAGTTGATACAGCGGTTACACAATTCAATATATTCGCCATGACTTTAAGATTGGGACAATATAGGAGTATTGCCAATTGGCATTCTGCTTGTATGGTGCAAAAGGGAGAGTGTTATAATTTTAGCATTTTAATAGTTTGATTCCTGCATTGTCCCCTTAAAAATAATACAACTAAGTCTGATGCTTCTGCTGGTGTTTAAACTGTGCACTGTACAGGTTTATTTCATTCACATGCATATAGTAAGCCCTCGTATCTGCTTCTGCTTACACTACAAAAGGAAAATTCATCCCAAAGGATCATTTTGCAATGTAATCTATGGGTGCCCTCTGATCAACTCCCAGGGGATTTTTGCCACATAACAAAATGCCCCTTGAAAAAGCCTTGTTCTGGGCAAAACAACTCTGTACGGAGGCAGTCTCTTCTTTGGGAACCAGCAGGACTAACTGCAGCTAGCAGCATTAGAAACAGCAACCAGCAGGACATACAATCATAAGACTTTCAAGCCAAAGCACAAATAGTGAGTCTCAACAGGTGTACTCACTATAAAAAGGTTTTCATGCCATTTTATTAAATTATTTTTGCAGATCCACATTCTTGGATTTGTTTCAATAATCGTTTGGGTGGATGATGAGGCCAATTTAAATGAGCATACCATGATCGGGTTTGTGGAAGTACTATTGTGAGGGGGGGTTTGTTTATTTTGTCATATACTAGTGGCAGTGTTTGACACAATCAGATTGCTCTAACTTTTTTTTTTTTTGCTCACTCTATTGGATTTTGTTACATGGGGGGACGGGACAGCGATCAATATCCAGGAGAAAGCCTGCAGTGGGGTACATTTTTTAAATCTCTGAATCACAGAAGTTAAACAATACTTAAAAGAGTACAATATTAAAGTGACAGCTTTAATATGAATTTGTAAATTTTCTGCATAAAGCTAAATATTTGTTAATTTATTTACAAAGTTATTTCTCAGTAATGTATGGTTAAAGCTCAAACTTTTAAAATGCTGCACTGAAGCAATAATGGCAAATATCATAAGTGTCTGACTATGCACCCCGCCACCCAACTCTAGACTGCAGTATTAACCTCTCCGATCTGATGGATCACTTCTAGTTCAAGGAAGGGCTCAACTTATCCATCTTCTGGATTTCTTGCTTATGTCTCAACGGCTATCACTGCCAAAAACTAGACACACACACACACACACTGATACATGCAAGAGGAGTAGAATTCCCACACACACTTATTATTCCAATACATTCCCAACACAACATTTATAATATTAATCTAATGCTCTTGCATTATAGGTTCCAACCTTTTCACATCCAAAAAGACTAAATGTGTGAACAATGCATTTCACAAATGAACAGCAATCAGAGGGTTAATGGAATCTAACATGCAATTGGTTGAACTACCCAGACTTCTGTGCACAGGAAACAAATAATAAAATTGATGGTATTTGGACCTGAAGATACTAGACAAAAACAAATTAATGCTTTATCCGGATAGAAGACGGCCCTGACTTTAGCTTCAGGGTTTCAAACAGGTCAAGAATAACAAAACAGCAACCAGAAGAGACGCTACTAAGCATTCTCTCGGCAGAGCTGCGTAGGTGTTACATTCTAAAACTAATCACCATAGCAACCGCTCTAAACATATGTGCTGCGAGATCAGCTGATTCCAGAGAGCTGGAAATAGAGGCTCCTAAAAAGATGTGCACTCTACTGAGCCTTTAAGGAATACAGAGCAGATTCATCAAAAGCTAGTCCTGGAATGTGAAAAGGGTTTCTCTAAGACAAGGCTTCACACACTCAATTTATATACATTGATGGAATAATGCACTGCGCTAAGCAAAGTCTGTAAATCTGATCCTTCCCTAGCAAACACATTACCCCTCATTTGTGGCTAAGGAAACACGTCAACCCCTTTCATTATATTAGTTTGAGAATAGGATTTCTAGTTTACAGCCAACATGTAAACCTACCTTCTATCTATATGCTCAATATTAAAACCAGAATAACAGGGATCTGCTGGCCTGGGCACTGACCTTCATACAGAGGAAGAACGTAAACAGATGCTGCTTTTACAAACATTAATAAAAAGAAATCTGCAGAAACGTTAGATCTAGCAAGTAGAATGCTACATTTTCAGACTTTACATCTATTGCAGGGATTGAGAAACATGCGTGGCTTCATAGGAGACACACACACCCTTTCTAGAGCCAGACAAGTTATTTTACAAGCCAGGGAACTGGTATTTCCATACAGCTCTATGTAGAACATAAAAGGGAAGAGCAGGCAGCAGGGATTTTGGCGACCATGTGTCCCTGGCTCCTGGGATTTGGTAAACCCCTTCCACTGTTTTTTTTCTCACTACCAGACACTGACCAAATGTAAACTTGCATCTAGTGCCTAGAAAATCAAAGTTTACACTATAGTAAAACCAGTTACGGAACTCAAGGCACAAATGTAATGATTGCTCCAGTTAGAGAGTGCTTTGCAGTACAAGCTTAAAAATTATAGAAAAATATATATAAAAATCTCTTTTTAAATCATAAGAAATTTTTTTGGAGGAAATATTCATCTAAACATTGTTTTTGATTTAAGATACATTTTAGTTTAAAGGTTATTCAGCATGGCTTAGAGCTTAGGTATGTTGCATGAGCAGTATATTCAAGTGTTATTCACAATTTAAATTAATTTAATTAATCCAAGGTATAAAAGCTGAGGTAACATGCACTTTTTCGGAGTAAAATTGGAAAATAAACAAAGTTCAGGAAAAGACCTTAATCCCGTTGTGGTTCTACAAATCTATGTACAAACAAAGAACACATTACCACTTTAGATGGAGTCTTACGAACTAGTTATTTAAAATCAAACTGACTTGGCTACAGAGATTCTGTTTAAATAAAGTATATTTAAAAATTATTTTGAACTGCTTTTGTCCTAAAACAAACATGTTTCATTGGATATCAAGCTATTCTTCACCATAACTGTAAATTAGAATATGTACCCAATGGACGAGCTTTTCTGATCATGTTTCACGCTCAAAAAAAACCCCAACCTACTCTAAATTCACACATAGCAAGAGTGTCAGAGATATGTCACCGAAATCAGCTATTCACACTGAATAGGATGGTGAGCTCAGCATCAAACCAAGACAGCTAGGGCTTTATAAATGAGACTTGCAGGGAATTGAGATGAGAAGGCCAATGGAGCAGAGTAGGAAAATTAGAGGAATAAATGAATGGGAGAATGTTTCCAGCACTGACACTTTTGGTCTTCAGTTTGAAATTCCCTTGTCAATTCCATATGCCACAGTTATACCACGAACACTGCCCTGAAGACTGTTGTCACATGGCAGATAATAAACACCCGACAGAGGACATGTTTGGAACACTTACATCGCAACCACATGGTCAATATAGATACAAGGATACATACACATCCCAAAATGCACTGAATTCATTCAATTGTTTATGATCAAGCTCCTTATATTTAAACATTCCACGCAAGCTTTGAAGTGCAGCTGCTATGGCATATGGGGGTAGACTGACTGAGAAGGCTGTGGTCCAGTTACTTTAAACAACTGGCAAACACTGCATATCTTCTACGTCGGACAGTATTGTATGTTCTCTTGAGTTACATTAATAAGATCTAGGATTAGAGCAGGCTGCCAAGTGTTTTAGGGGTATCCATGTCAAAACACAGTCAGGGTGGTTTACACAGCTCTATCCCCAGCTGTACAGTCACAGCTGAGGGTTTAATACGCCTGGGTGAAACTTTAAAATAAGCCAGCCCCCTGTGCACCTAATAAATGTGGGCCTGCATCTTGGAATTTAAAAAGTGCACATTAAAGAAAATAAGTTGAATAAAAAAACATAAAACCACAGTAGTATAGAACCAGTGCACAGAGATTATATAAACTGAGGCTGAAAAGTCGACCTTTTATCTAAAACTGGAATTGGCCTAGCAGAGTACCCATCTTTAGGTACTATCGAACATGACACTTTCAAAAGAGTTGTTAAAAGGATAAAACTGTTTTGTCCTGTAACTTATGTTTTAAGAAAAGACACCAATAAGTGTAGATTGAACATATAGGAAATTGTTAATGGAAGAATACAAATAAAGTATCTTATAGAGTGCTCTTTGCTCTGTGTAGCTCTATCAAGGGGCAGCCATGTTGTTTGCTTCATCTGTTCATCAAGTTGAATAAACTCAAACCCAAGATTCTAACACGTACTCCACCTGACAGACCTATACAGAGCAGAGAGGACTCTAAGATACTTTTTATGTATTCTTTCATTAAAGCATTTCTATTTAAAAATGTTACACAGAATTTAATCTTTCTGATAAACATTTTTTTGCCGACAGCTGTCCATTAAACAAACATTTTAGGAGACTGCCAAATTATAGAACTTCATAACTAACATTTTGGCTAAATTTTGAATTATATATCTGGGGGTAAATTTCCATTCAGAGCTTCTATCCAGTCAAAGACTCCCGCAAGTAATATGCAATTAAGTTAAAAATTTGTGACACTGGACAACAAAATATTACAGGATAACCAACAAATGTGAGCTTCACGGCAGCACCTAATACACATCTGTATCAGTCACAGTGGAGAGAGCTCCCAAAAAGGTACCTAAAAATAATATTATATACGTGAATGGGAGTGTGGGATAACTCTGAATGAAAGCCAATGGAAAAGCCAATGGAAGAAGATAGTTACTCTCTCCCATAAATTGCTCAGTCTCAGTGGCAGTCCAAGAGAATAACTTTAAAATTATGACCAGGTGGTATAAGACTCCAGCCTTCTTACACAAAATATTTCATAAACTTTCAGATAGGTGTTGGTGTTGGAGATGTCAGAGGGAGGTTGGAGATTTTATGCATTTATGGTGGACATGCCCTTTGATTAAGCCATTCTGGGATCTAATAATCAACACAATACGTTTGATCCTGGACCCTTCCTTTGCAAAAGAACCTATGTCAGTTTTACTTCACCACACAGAAGAGTCAATGAATATATATAGGAGCTCCCTGGTTCCGGTATTCTTGAACGCAGCAAAGATGCTGGTGCCGAGGTACTGGAAACACCTACCTATGAGGAATGGGTGGGAGAGGTAGAACCAAGGCAGAGAATAGAACGGTTAACAGTAATAGAGGATGAGGGAAGTTTGAAATATAACCTTAAAATGGAATAGATGGACATAATATTAGAGGGACCATTGTTTGCCCCCAGCATGGATCAGATTTCTGAGTCCATCACCTCCTGTTCATATGTGCACTTTATATGAGGACATTTTTGTAATGTAATGGATTTTTGAATGGAAAGCATGTAAGGCGAGGGTAAGTGAGGGAGGGGGGATGGAATAATATTGGTATAAAATGGTATAAATATTAACTTATTTGAAACTGTTTTGTTATTGAGTATTGTATTATGGATATAAGATTATTGTATTTATTATTAACAAAAGAAAAGAATAGATATATTAAACCAAAAGGGTACCTTAAAATACACTACATAACATTTGCTTATACACTTTACAAATATTAGTAAAACCATTAAAGAGATAAACAAAAACATTTACAAACTAAAATAAGCAAGATTTGTTTCTTAAAGTACAAAGGTTCCAACAAATTCAATGAGAAACGAGCATTATTATTATAAATATTCCAGAACCATAAAGTTCCCTTATAACAGGGCTTCACAAATCCCAGGAACCAGGGAGGAATGTTTCCATATAAAATCCATACTGTTTGCTCCTAATGGCTTGTGTGTGTAGGGCTTTATTCACGAAAGAGACAACTGCTGGAAACCAAGATGGGAATGTCATATCTTAAGCCAAAGTAGCATAGTTGGAAAAATTCTCCTAGTCACCTGAATGGGAGATTCTCCAGCTCAGCTACGTTGGCCTTAAGTTTGATATTCCTTTCTCAGTTCCCTTTCACTTTGTGGATGTAGCGTTTGTCTTGTAACTTCAATTCGACTGGAGAGAACTGTACAATATGTTCCACATCTTTCAAAGTCAACATTCTACATATGAAGTGTTGAGGAGAAGCAATAAATAAGGCTGTGCTTGGTGTATTCCGTATATAGTACTACAGAATAATTCTAGAACACCCCCACTGCTAATGGATTTTAACTCATGTTGCTTTCTGGAAAAAAACACCTGTAATTTAAAGTGTACATGAGATAGAAAGGTAGGCACTGGGCAAAGCTAAGAGATCGTTACATTTGAGGTTATTTTAGCCCCTTCTCCCAATGAACACACACAGACAGCAAATAGGAAAAGATAGTAAAAACTCTGCTTTAGGCTACTCTGTGGCAGCTCAGCTATGGTTTTAGAAAAGAAAGGAGGGTTTTAATGGCACAAAACACTCGCTACAGGAGTATCCAAAATATTGTATTTTCACTTGACTTATTCTCACATTTCAAAGGGCTTCACTGATGTAATTTTATACGGTTGGTGTAAGTTTTTTGTTTGAAGACCACAACTTACAAGTGTGAATATAGATGTGTATTCACATTATTAGTCTGCAATACGGTCTGCAGTTCTGATAGATTATCAGATTTACAGATTATTATGCCTCTTTGTCCAGAAGATCCAAAAATACTGCTTCACAGTATGCCTGGTAATATTAGAATGGGGAAGCAGAACCTTGCAAGTGATATCTAAGGCTGGGGTGATCCAAAAGGGGAGCACCAGTCAAGCTTCGAACTGGGCTCCATGCCCGCAGCATGGACGTCTGGAAGAGACGGAAGGAGGTCTGTTTCCTGAAAAATTCATATTCAAGTTTAAAAACAGCGTCCCAGATATCTATAGGGTCAGTACTGCAGGAAAAGACAGCAGTGAGAGGGGGTCAGGGAAGTAGTCTGGTCTGTGACCGGCCTTTGTCTGTGGAGCTATTTATGAGGAGTTGAATTCCATATATAGAAATGACTTCACAAGACTCCATGACTAACACAAGTTAATATTTCAAAAGCAGTACGTCCAAATGTCATGAGAATACTTTTGGTGAAGGTACAGTGTCCAGTCCACTCAGAGTCTCCCAGGAGCTCACCTGCAAGCACTTAATAGAACATGTGGACGAATCTACATACAGGAAAATCATCAAAAAACAAACAGTACCTTCTCTCAAACCCCTCTAAAGGTCAACTCCAGAGCAGGCATACAGGGCTAACATTTGCACATTCATAACTTATTGGGAGACACACTAATGCACGGTTGTCTGGCTGTATTTATTCCAGAAAGTCCCTACACTGCTTCAAATGTGCTCCCTTTGTGCACTGAACAGCAGCTGGGCAGGAGGTGCAGAACAATAAAGATAAAGTCAGCTTTCAGTGATGTGACCTTACACAGGCTTTGAGCCAGAAGACTGTAAATAATTGATAGGCTCAGGCCTTGTAGCCAAGAAACTAATGTACAGAGGGTTACATACAGCAGAGTCCAATTACCCATTACATCATCACCGTGCTGTTCACCAGCATTGCAAATTTCTCCTGATTTTTTTATTCTCTCTTGCAGTCTTAAATTATACATTGCGGTGAGGTCCAAAATCCTACATTGCCTATTGAAACAATCCAAGCTGTGCAAAAAAAAAACATTATGTACAGTGTCATAAAGAGGCACAGACACAATAAAAAAGCTGAATAGAACCACAATTTGCATTATAGCAGATCCAATACAAAAGCACTCACTGCCACTCAAACAGGCCACCGTACTGCATTTAGAGTCAGCTAGCATGACCGCTATACAGCCACAGTTTCTAAAACACTTTCTTATACAAGTGCTGCTTAGAATGTCTTTTGTTGGACAAGGCATTCAGTACCATTGGAGGACTGGCCAGTCTTGGACATTCTTACTGATAAAACCATTTACTAGGTTACAAGGGGAGAGGGAGGAAGAGAAGATTTTCTTTTTAGGGAGTGAAGGGAGGGGTAAATAAATAAAAAAAAAAAAGAGCTCCGAAACAAACAGAGCAACTTATGAAGTGATAACTGATAACAGCCCCTGCTCCTAGGACTCTTTACTAATGCCTGAATCCTGCTGAGGCCTAGTCATTGCATGGCCAAGCCACTGTATACTTCTGTGTGGTAATGACCCATGCTTAGCAGAAGGGAAGTAGAGATTGCTCTATTTACTTGTTTGGGGGGATGGGTGCATGTTCTGGCTGCTAAACCAATCCTTTCAAGAAGCGTTTACAGACAGACCCTGGTTTCTGGAATTTAAACTGCTGGCGTAAACATTGGTGTGCTTGAGGAGGAGGAAAAAACCTACCTCTTATTCTGTATAAATAAAAAGATGTGTGTTACAGGCATGCCATTAAACTAGCAACATTAAAGGGGTAAGAAAATCCCAACATTTTTATTGCTGGGATGCAGACGGCAGATCACAGAGCAGCCGCCAAGAAGGGAGGGAGTTACTCAGCGCACAGTGCTGCCGAAACACTGCAGAGATGCAGCAATGTGAGGAAGGGACAAAAAATAAATTACGAGTAAAATATCAATAGAATGTGTATCTGGAAAGAAAAGAAAACCCCACACTATTGAAGGCTAAAAAGATGCAAGTAAAATTCACCTTTTTTTTTTTAAATTTTCTTCGTCTGACATGATTAACAGGAGATGGATGGTTAATCCAAAAATGTAAACATGTAACTAAAACTCACATGGCATAACATGTGGTATATAGAAGGGTGCTTATACATAAAACAAACACTTTGGAAATACACAAACCCTTTCCTGGCTTCACTACTCTAAAGTTGTAAAACAGGGAGGGATTACTCAGCAGTAAGTGCCTGATCCTTCATAAAAGCTGCCATTCAGGAGCATTCACAGGACAAAATACCCAAACCACTTCTAAAGTGTGGTAAGCAACTGTTTCCAGCAAGTTTAAAACTGTTAATTGCAGCATATTGAAGGTTTGAACAAAAAGAAATAGGTTTACAAGCTAGGATATTTTCAAAACCTGACAACCTATTTCTAAAGCATTTGCAAGTCTTCACCAAGAAACTATTTTGACACGGATGCACTATTTAAATCTAAACAAAACACACTTTCCAGTAAATGTTAGCCCTAAATGCAAGAACAGATCAGAAACAATTACTGTTTAACAGACTGAATAACATTTAGGCCTTTTAAATAGAAATGCTTTAGTGAAATAAAAAAAACGATGGAGCCCTCTTTGTGCCATATAGTTCTATTGGGGAACAGACATTTTAGAATTTTGAGTGAGAAGAAGATAGATATGACCCAAGATTCTGAAAAAAAAAAACATGTCCACCCCCCAATGAAGCATAGAGGGTTCAATAAGTTACTTTATTTCTATTTTTTCATGAAAGGATTTCTATTTAAAACACAATTTTTCAATTAAACAGAACTAACATTTTTGGCAGACCTGTTTCTTTAAACTTACAAGGCTATAAAATGCACAGCTGGGGGGAGGGGGGGGGGGGACTGGAGCACACAGGAGCAAAAGAGAATCATTTTGAGAAATGATTCTCACTAGACTGCAGGAAAAATCTAATAAGACAGGGTTAATACTGCAACACTCCCAGCACAACAATGCATTTCAATTTCTACCCTCCTCCTACATCAGTTCAAAGAGTCACAGGTAAGGACAGATTCCTCCTACTGAAAGTATATGGCATTAGGTTTAGAGGAACATTTAGTATCCAAGCCAATTGTTCAGTGAAGGACAAAGCAGATGTTTTTCTGCAGAAAAGCACAGAATAGAAAAAGCTTTCAAAACTCATTACATGGAATTATACATATATAGCACGTATATACAAACGGGAGTGCGCACTGCTGCGGAGACGGGGGCCACAACAATAATTCGGTTCAGTCATTAGTGAAGTGTGTGCTGTACAGATTTGTATAGCTATTTTTCTATTTTTATACCTATAGATGTACAAGTCTAATCTGCCTTTGTGCAGTCAAGCAGTAATAAACCTCAGACAATTAATCAAAGTACACTGTCATTTTGAAAATACAGTATTTACACTAAATAATTATAATTAATAGTTTGCTTAATGTTAAAATAAGGCCATGTTATATTAAAAAAGTAGGAAGGCATATACCAATAAAACCTAACTTTTATTAGAAATGTATAAATGCATTAATACAACATTAAAAACACTGTTTTTAATCTCATTTAATACATTTTGTAATTAAAGTTTATGCATTTCTAGTTGTTTTTTTAGTGGTTTAGCACATCTGTGTTATCCTCCTGACTATATATTTAACTTTGTTATATTTATGTCTTCCCAGAAGCACTATCTGCAACAAGAGGGAGGCAGTATTTCCCCCACCTCTTCGGTTGGATTAGGCCTGATCTGACCAAACGAAGGAGCCTGCCAGTCACAGTGTGTGTGTGCGCTCCATTAAACACATGACTGGTATTATACCAGCACCGAGCCTGGCATTACAGCAGAGGGTCTCTACACGTGTGTATCAGCAGGCAGGCTCCCGCTTGTTTCAAACAGATCAGACCTAAGACAACAGCATGGGATAGGGGGTAAGGGGAAGGTAGCCATCTTTTTAATATATGAAAATAGCACGTTGGTTGTAAAAGGTTTAGTATTAAGTATTCAAATATTCCAAATAAGGGGACAGTTAATCATAAAAAATCTTTTGGAAGTGGATCAAAACAGAAAAGCAGCTGCTTGATTAAGCAACGGTATCCAATAAAGTTATAAAACAATATTCCATTTTATTTTGTTTTTATAGGGGGATGAGGCAGTATGGAAAAAAAAATGCCTTACATGTCGAGTGGTTACCATCTTTCTGTCATAGGGTATTCTGTACTTGCTTTGAAATTAAAGACCTAGATTATGCTGAGGGTTCAGTTAACTAATACACACACGTGTTCCACCCAAGATACACACGTGTGTGTTTCAGGCCCTTTGCTCTCAGAAGTCTTGAAAAAGGTGAAAATGACATTCATATGTATATTTCAGGCCATATTCTGACCTGGGTATGGACGCATGCACGTCACCCTTTATTGTCATTGTAGCATTGCTAGATTTAAGTTTTTTTTAAACGAGCACAAACATAACATTTCTCCTCTAGAGCGGGAGCTGCTTTTCCATTCCTCAGACAGGGTTTCTAAAGATACACAGGAGCTTTTTGGGCTGCTGTTAGGAGCAGTCTCTCATCCTGCCCAGCCCCCTCTTTTTCCTTTCGCTCCACCACCCCTCCCCCACTGCGGCAACGCAGATGGCAGCAGTGTGACCTCGCTGTTCCTGCCTCCTTGTTTTGATCCTGCAGTCTTGATTGTTCAGGCTAATCCCACACTCTGAGCCTTGGCTGACTGCCAGAGCGGTTATTAATGGTACAAAAGCTTCTCGGTCCTCCCACCGCTCGATCCACCAATGCCATCTCCGTCTATTTTCCCTCTATGCCACGGTGACCCTGCACATTACAACTACATGCAGTTGTAGCGGCACAGAAGAGGCTATTCTGGAGAACGTGTGCCATCGGGATGTCATTGCAAACTTCCCAATTAAAATCAAGGGGCAAAATAGAAATCCAACCTGCAATGAAAACCCAATTACATTTATACAAGTCAGGGCTGGAACACTAACTATAATGTACTGTCAGAGCAATCTGCAGGTGTAACCTATTACAGATGGGATTTTTGTATAATACATGTATATTAATTTCAAGGAAAAGGTACAGTAATACAGGTATGGAAATAAAAACACAGGGGTCAGAAAATAAACATTACTCGTTCCCACGGGAGAAGGCCATGTACACCATTACACAATTGCACTAGATGATTGCTTCTATTAGTACACAGGCTGAGGTGGTATCCACTGGGAACACCAGCTCATGTAGAGTTGTATGAACTAATAATCGGTACCAGAATATTTAGGGTGACTGCCATAGGCATGGTGTCTGGTCTAAGTAGAGAGATGGGTTATCAGATGGATGGAACAATGTTTCATTCCCTAGGTAGGTATGGAAATGTGGGCATGAATACAGTAGGAAGGGACAGTGGGTAATTGGGGGGGCATAGGCTCCTGTATAGGGAAGGGAGATGGGAAGGGTCATATAGGCTGTGGGCTGTAGAGAGAGGCAACCGGGCCTGGGTGGGGCTAGGGAGATTGGGACATAGCCCACAGCTGGGCTTTTTACATAACATGCAGTGAATGGCGACTTACAGTCATCTATGCAGAGCTGAAACAGAATTTGGAATGTGTAGTAATCATAGAAAGAAAGAAAAATTCACAGGAGATCAAGTTGTCCAACATATAATACAAACATGATCTAGTACATTTGAATAAGTCAAGTGGAAGTAAGTCCCACCCAAAAAATAAGTGGTTAAAAATACATTTAAAAAAAAAAGAAATCAGTAAAATTTACAAACTAATCGGCTTAATAAAAATTAGATTTGTTCACCAAATACCAAGCAATGTTTAAAATATCAAGCCAACATTTCTCTCTATAGGCATGTAAATAAGGATTCTCCATTTTATTGGGAAGTCTTCTATACAATGTGCCTGAAGATTGAAGGTTTTGTGGAGTGATATCGTCATTGTGAAAAGTTCCAGAACCCTGCAGAGTGAACTCCCCTGCAAGCGTTACACGGCTACGGAGTTCAGATGACAAAGTATCAAGGATACAACTCTGAGAAGAGGCCAGAAATGTTCAGTACAATTCAGACCGGTTAGCTTTCCTCTGAATGTAACACCAAATGGAGACAAATCTTTGCAGCTAACCGGGCTTAAAAAGGCAAGGCCATGACATTAAATGCATTCTACTATTAAACATTAAGTCAAGTCTAAATAATTGTAAAACCTGTCATTCACAGGGTTAAACACACCATAACAATGTGTTGAGACTGGATTCCTTGCTGGGAAGAAATTGCAAGCTGCTTCTGCTAAGACAGAATAAAAGGTAGGGCCAACCTGCTGGATCTGGAAACTAGGAATGGTGTTGGAACACGTCAATTCCTGGGCTGTTTGCTCGAGCTTGTATGCTGCTATTCCAAGTGTCTGACAACTAAAAACGACTGCGCCTCTACCCAATCTCAGAGCATTACAAGACTTTTCAAAAACTGATTAACTGGGAAAATGTATGAGAATGCTGCGTCTAGCATATCAGATAGCTGCAGTGTTCTGATGTACCCTCCATCAGCCTGTAATTTAGGTTATTTCTCTCTGTACTGGGTGTCAGAGTGGTACACTGTGCAGAGAAGCTAGTCCCATCCTCTCATGCATGGAGGCCTCACTTCCCAGCATTTGGATGGGTAACAGAGGCTTTTCGTTTTACAATACTGTCAGGGATTGTGTTCATGCACATCCATTCCTGATGTACTCTCTGCCACCCCAAAGGAGGTCAGCACACACCTCCCCGTAGGAGAAAGAACCTGTGCAAGGCAGATCATCTGCATTAAGGAACCCAGTAATAAATAAATACAATGTATACTACTTCTTTAATAATGCATCGGCAGGCCTGTTATTCTATGTCACACAAGAGGCGCAATGATTGATAATGGCACATCATTAACCCTACAGTCTCTGGTTTATACATTGGCCTGAAGGCAATGAGTGAACCCGGATTCTTTTCAGAGATTAATAGGCGATTACTGGCAGGGTTTAAACCTCCAGAGCATTTCTGATAATGGCCATCTCCACAGACTGTCTTCAGATGACAGAAGTAAACGACTGGTGATTTACTAGTTTTATAGGAATTCTTTCAGCTCAGCCATAAAGGATGCCTGCAGACAAACTGTCCGTCACTTATGCCTTGAACCCCTGTCAGACCAGAGGAATTGCATGGCCAGGTTTTCCCTTGTGAGTTGGTAAAAAGGGATTTTACAAAGCAACCAGGCAGCAAATATAATGCATTTGAACTATATACAGCCGTATATCCATTACAAAGGTCATGAAGCTCAGCCAGCTTTATTTTTATATCTGATTTACCACATGCATGACATCTTGAAAGAAAATGTAAAATCGGTTTAACAGACTTTCTGGTGGCGGGACTCTTCCCAAAGCTGCAAGTACACACAGTATATACCATCTATAGAAATATGATAACATATACCACTCATGTAAATGTAAGTGCTTCATATAATACATGTAGTATTTATTTTAAGCATGCGTGGGATAGACACAAGGCTATCCTAGCTATAAGACCGGGAGACTAATAAAAGTATTAAAAAAAAATTGGGCAGACTAGATGGACCGAATGGTTCTTATCTGCCGACACATTCTGTGTTTCTACTAGGTATAGTTTTTGCGTGCTCAATAATGCCAAATGTTTGTAGAATTAAGCATGCAGACCGCACGCTCCACTGAGGACACACACTCAGAGGGATTTCTGCACTGAAAATAAAGGGGTATCCATGTTTATATGTTCCTTGTTCAAGTGCGGTTTTTCCCATAGAGAGTCATCATTACTACTAATACAGACATCATGCATCTCCAGGCAGATCTACTTTGGTTTTTGCTTTCAATATCAGTTTGTTCATTTTTCCCCCTCTGACTGGAGAGTTCCTTTAATGGTAACCACACAGCACTACAGATTGTTTATTCACATAAAGGCAAACCAAAGACAAAAGGAAGGGTGTGGGCAATATGCAGGTGGGAACAATCATATACAATATAGCTGCCATTCTCCCAATAAACACATGCATCCACAGAGATCTACACTTAAAACAAACGCCACCAAGTAATACATTAAATTGACTCTCACATTTCCACAGCATTTAGCATTAGTGATACTAGCAATAACTTGTCATTTTTACTCTAACAAAAAGTGTACTTTAAAAAAAAAAAAAAAAACATTTACTTTAAATACCAAGGACTAGTTTAACTCTGCAGGGCCAAGTTCAGCAGCTCATATGGGGCAAAACCTGAACAACTAATCATTTCCCAGTCTTGAACTTTCCTCCATTTTCACACGCCTTCTAACTCTGCCAGGATTAAAAGAGCAGCTTACCAAATAGGTCATCTGTAAAGCCCAGTTAAGACTTTTTGGATGGGGGTAGACTGCCTGGGGCTTGGGATTATGGGTGGTTTTGACAGTGGGGTGTGACAGCCCGAGGCCTGTGTGGCATAATGCAAGATCTCCGTAATTTCTTCTTTGTACTAAATTCCAGTATAGATACAAATGTACAGCAGGGCGACAGAACAACTGATGTATTTCCATATGCAAGATTTAAACTAAAAGAAAGAACTCTCTCATAACCTTAACAGAAGCCCCAGCATTAAATACATGGCCTAGACTAGAGCAATACTGCACCTTGGAAAAAAAGTCCAAGCTGACAAATAAGGTAAATACTGCATACATTTCAGCATATTACTGATGGAATGACAAACTCCTACAATCCTTTGGTAACATTACAAGCATTATGACATGGATCATTCTAGTCCAGTAAGTCATTTTACGTAATGCATGCGAGGAACTGTGCAGTATCACGAAACAAGCTCAGAGGTGGAATATTTCATAATCTGTAAGTAATACAGGCCAAACGTATCTGCCATTGTGAGATTCCCAGCAACATTAAGTCAGCCTTTCATTCTGCCGAGGCGGATATTCGGTGTAAGGAGAATACCACTGCAGCAGATACTAGTACCAATGTTATAAACCATGCATTTAGCCACTTTCCTTTCCAGATGGGGAGTTATTGGGCTGTTACCCTCCTAAACACATTTACTGCTATTATTATACAATCATGACATAAAAACTCCTAGGTATTAAATGAGGACACCCATGTAAGAATCTTAAAGATTGGCAGGACACAGGCGGTCATCAAATATCGGGGGTTAAAACAAGTACATCTGACCCAAGGAGTAAGTCTTCCAAAAACACACAAGGCCACAGGCTTATAAAGTTCTGGTGCCACAAAAACTTAAAAACCTATAGAAGTTTAGGATGTATAATGTGTCAAAAACATGTTCGGGGGGGGGGGGGGGGGGGGGCCTTGCTTTAATTGTACGTCAAATCAGTGTTGCACTTATAAAAACCCACATTACTAAGTAAAAATGTCCTATTCATTTCAGGAAGCCCTGCAATTTAATGTAAATATTACTGTGGTGCATGAAAACAAATCCCAAATCCAAACCCACAGACAGGGTGTTCCTTTGATCTGCAGCACTCACACAAAACCCTGTGTTCACAGTAAAGGAGTGGCTGCCACACGCCCACATATCGTGCAAAGAGGGGAGGCAGCCGTACATTGCTCTTTTCACATTTTCCTGTCTCGAATGATCTGTTTTCTAAGCAGGTTGGAAAGGACAGAGTACACAGGTTTTCCAACTAGCTTTGAACTCTGCTTCGTTAGTTTTCAAGGTCCAGGCGCAGACGCGAGCTTTAGCTTGCATTCTTTAAGCTCCTGGGTTTTTAATTTACTTTATTGGAGACAATATTTCTATACTATTTATTTTAAGTAAAATTGACTAAACAAAAACAAAAACAAAAAACCCACAACTGATTATGTATTTACACAAATATTTACACTCCTGGTTTTAGCAGCTCTTATAAAATGGCTACAACATTAAATAGTGCACTATGAAAATACCAAGCGCAATGTGACAAATGCCGTTATAAACACAAAAGACTAAAGGGGCTGTGTCACTTAAGCATTGCATATCCAGTGACTGCAGAGAATAAGAAATAATTTAATAATATCTAATATGCTATCAAAACTCCAAGCAAATGCCGACATTAGGGGTGGAGTCTGGAGTCTCCTGCTTATGACATCACATGTGGCGTGATATGCAAAAGGTTTCAATGGGAAATGTGTAATTTGCATATCTGGTCACATGTGATATCATAAACAGGACACACCACAGACACATTAAAAATACATGATTCTCCTAATTTAGGCATTTGCTTGCAATTCCGCTAACACAATGTATAGATCATTATCAATAATTTTCTATGATGTACCTTCACAGTATAAGCAAGGTTCAGGTGATACGGTATCTTTAACCATTAAATTGTTTCTACTTTATAGATGTAGCATTCTCCTTGGCTGCTAACAATTACTAGACTGGTACAGAAATTCTACAAATAATCCCAGATTAGTGGTTTTTATTTTGTAAGCTTAAAAAAAAAAAAAAAAACTTACACATAGTCAATAAACCTGATTGGAAACCAATGGTGAGTAGAGGGAGCAAACTATATAAACACACCTATTCTACATTATCTCAATGCTGTGAAACCACCAACAAGATATTTTATTAAAGGGCTTTAAAAGGTTCTTTTAAAAAGACATCATACTGCAATGCTTATCTTAAATTGAACTCTTTATCCTATGGATTTCAACTCTAAACAAGGCTTGTTGTATTTACATTTCTAAAAACAAAAACAAATATTTGTCGACTTTAAAATACAATGGAAGAAGAGCCAGCCAATCAGTACTTGCATAGAGCATGATCTAAAACACTTTAGGGAAAATTAGGAGCCATCAGTACAAAATATAATACTCATGGGATCTGTCAAGCTCCGTTAATAATGAATGGACATATCCCACAGCTCTGAAAAGCAGAAGAGCACATTAACATACTATAACCATGGAGCAGGCAACCCTAAGTTACTAGAAAAGACGTCAAAATAAATACAAAAACACCCTAGGCATCTGTGGAAGGATTAATATAAAATGCAATCAGTAAAGATCTAGACACAAAATGAAAGGCATTTCTATTTTTTAAATGCACAATTACAGTATTAAGTTCCAAGGCCACCTGTATAGAGGAAAGTGATTACGACCCCCCCCCCCCCCCCTACCCGCCATCCCACTAGTGTCCACACTGAACAGCCAGCTCATCCTTCCAATGGATTACTGTGTGCACATGAATGCAGCTTTGCTTTCCTACATCTTCAGAATGCTTTGTGCAGCCTTTGCACGCTCCACAGATGTTAATTACCCATCGGAAAGGGAAATGGGCTGAATTTCGCTCTCAATTAAATAGTGTATCCTACAAACAAAAACACAAGCAGTTACTATCTGAGCCAGGCAGACACTGGAATCTGTGCCAGCACACAGGAAACACATCTTAATGAAAAGTACATGGGAGGATTAGGGCTCTGTGGTACAACATAAGTATGGCCAGGGGATGGAGGAGTGGGAGGAGGCAGTGCAGAATTGCAGTTTTCATGCAAGATACAGACAAAATAAATGTAAACAAAAAAAAAAACTGAAATGTATGGGGTCCGGCTAAACATGTATTGTATAGATTTGCAAGCAGTAGAAGAAGGTAGCTAACGCAACCATAGTGACTTCATAAATATTTGTAGTGTTTAGGAACAAAATGAACTGGTGCTTTCATAGCTGGGTTTTACAGAGTCCTGACTATCATAGTGCTAGGAAATGCTTTTGAATTCTTCTGTTATGTGATCTTGTAATCTTCACTCCTTACAAGCCTTCTCCTTCCAAAGCATTGTTCTTCACACTCCATGTTTCCCTTTGCAGACAGAGGAGCCAATTGGACATAACAGCTAATTAGGCAGATCTGCCTTCAAGTGCTAGTGACAGGTGAAAATGGCATCAAATAAAATCAAATAAATAATACTGCAGTCGCCCCCCCGGCCCTCAAAATTGAAATAGCTTTCAAATCTCACTGCTCCACTCTTGAAGTAACCAGTCTAGCAAATGCACCTATAATTTAATACTTAAGTACGGTGGGAAAAAAACTGTAAAGCTGCAAATTCCTAACACACAATCATAGGAACACCCAAATACTTTCAGGAAATTATTCAGGGGACGGACAAACACCACTCAAAAACTAGTAATTAGCAATTCAAAAGTAAGAGCTCTGACAATGAGCCTACTTATCACACAGACCTTAATAGGCTTTCACTCTCTATAGCCCTCCCTTCCTTTGCCAGACATGTGTCAGGCTTACTAGTCCCGCTATGCATGCAGACGCCATAATCTAGACAAGCAAGACAACCCTATCAGAACTAGAAGGAACAATTTTATAAAAAAAAAAAGTTGAAAACTGGATAACCAACAATAAACTATGAAATACTGACAAAATGTTGTCCAAGTTTGGGAGAAAATTGTTTTAAAAAAATCCCAAATTACAAAAATCAAGCTATCACCTGACCCAAGTAAATTCTTATGCCCTGTATAACTCAATATGTCCCTTTGTCCTCCAAAGTGATTACATTATCTGCAAATGTGACATAATAAAATAACTTGCCAACAATTCCTTCCAGGCGTACTAATCATTTAGCCTGCCTAGTTCATAACTACTTTGCTAGAAGGCTCCTGCCATCCCCGAGACGCATGCTCATTTCAGCTGCACAATAGTCCTACAAACTCAGGTCCAGCTCAAACACCTCACTATGTGCTCTAAATTGCAAAAAATAAAGTTGGTCAAGGTGAAATGTAAGCAACCTGGAATCTTCCAAGGCCATACTTGAAAATAAGAAGATTTGGAAATAAAAAGTAAATAAAAACCTAAGTCAACAAAACTGAGTAAAAAAATAAATTCAAAAAATAGCTCAAATTTCTGTGACTAAACTACAGGTAAAACAATCACAAAAACGGCAGAATTTTTAACCCGTCAAGAGAAGCCCAGTCTCTAAAAGCAGGGCAGCAGAGGCCAAACATGGTAAAAACAGTAGTGGCAAAGAGGAACCCAGGCTCATCAAAATGCACCACCTCCAGATGGTTTTTATATTACTGAATGAAAGTGTTCCCGATACCACCAGGATGAAGTCAAATTCCTTTCAGAGTCTCCCAAATCACCCGATCTAATCATCACTGGACCTCTATAGAAAATTCTGTGTGGCAGACTGAAGTAGATTTCCATCTCCGCTGAGATGTAGTACAATATTCTACCACACACATTTCAGGACCTGCATGATAGCATTCCACGAAGGACCAAAGCTCTTCAGAAGACGGGGGGGACGGATTCGATTGTAGTCCGATATATCAGTCGTCTGATATTACCAAAAATGCACACGTCATTGAATTCAAATTATATATAGATATATGCTCCAGTAAGAGGAGTATGAGCATTGAGCAGGAGGGTCAACCACCCAACTCCCCTCAAAGACAAGAATAAAACAGAACCGTCATGCCTAAAACAAGGAGGTACTTTCCATTGAAACCAGACAAGGGATACGTTCTAAGCTCCACGTCATTTCATTACCTCGGGGGAAAGGTAAAGTGTTACTGCAAGTAATGGAATTAAATGGCTTCAGCGGAATGCAACCATACACAATTCATACCGAGCATACAGGAAATAGCCCCTTTCACCACAAGTTCTCCAAGTCAAAGAGGACCATCAAGGCACCATGTTCATGGACAAGATGTTAGGGCCTTCGCAAGGAATTCATAGACAATAGAACTGGCTGAAGTGCAACAAACGATCGCAATGTTAACTGATTCAGAATTGTGACATATAATTATAATGCAAAGGAGCGAGAACATTTCACCAACTATGTTTCACAGAACTATAGTTTAACAAGATCAGCAGATTGACACAGCCAACAATCCCAAGGCTGGGGCCCTTGAACAGGGACTTTCTACTCAAACAGTGAGGATCTGCCAAGAACTGAAACGGTGCAATAAACACACGTTAGCTGATCAAAGATTAACATAAAACAAACAGAAGATTTGGAAATCTACAACAGAGTGGAAGAAATAAACGAAAATAGAAATATGAAAGACTAGAATACCATAACAGAAAATCCATCCACTCTAAATTAGCTCAGTTAAAATCTATGTATGCAAGACAGATGTCCATAAACATACCCCCCCACATGCACACTTGCCAAAATTAATATTCACATTCCCTACAAAAAAATAAAGCACCCATTTAACTGCTGTATCTCTCTACCTAGCATACGGTTCAGACAAATAGCCAGCATTGTACCATCTCAGTGCTCAAAAACAAGATACTTTGGATGTTAAAGGCTTAAAAGCGAAAATGTGGGATGACGTGGTTTAAAAGAGGGGAGGATAACATTAAAAATGAAATTATAGCTTGAAATTAAGAAGAAGTTTAAAAAAAGGTTTATTCTTTAGTTTTATTTATTTTTTAAATAAATCCACAGTAGACCGGTAAGGTGGATTTCAGCTTCCACCCTCCTCCCTATTTCTGTACAGTCTCTAAAAAAAAATAGAAAAAAGTATAGAAAATGGTTGTTTTTATTACACTATGAAAAGCTGTGTGCAATGTACTGCAGATGTTGTTCACTACTGGCATAGAAAGCAGGGACTTTCCCCAACACATAACACCAACATGCATAGCATGCAAACAGTAATGAAGCATGATCATCCCTCAAACAGTATAGTTCTCACAATACTTTTCAAATTGCTCATTACAGAACTAAACTCCTGTCAGAAAAAAGCCTGGTCGAAGACAGGTAAAATGTTTATACACTGAACACACACCATTATCTTTATTTAACATGGCATTGGCCTAGTTTTGGGCTAAACTGAGCTAGGGTAGTGGTACTAGTGTAGAGCTACATTTATTATTTTTAGCAAGATATCCAAAGAGTAGGATACATTTTCTTAGAAATGTAATAAGTTACTGATTCAGTCATAAAATCAGATTGTGCCAAGATTTTATTTCCTCGGTTTTAAAGCAAGCTGTCTTCAAATGTACTTTTTTTGGACCAACAGCAGCAGCACAATCATGTAACAGGTTGAATTTGATGGGCTTGAGTTTTTCAGGCTAAATTACTCGGTTAATAATTACTGCATTACAGAGAGCAAGATGGTATCTCTATTCCTAATTCAGCCTTTTCTTTTGCTACAGTGGACTCCCTGTAAAAGCTGGACACTACTCTCTGCTAGATTACAGGTGAAATTTAATAATTTATCTAACCAAATATAACTCATCTATGTGTCCCGTACACATAAGAAAGGCTTGACAAATGTTATACAAATGAGTACACAATCTTGCAGTCTTCTCCCTTAGGCACCATTAAAGTTTATCTATATAAAGAAGAAAAAGTCAGTGCCAGCAGTAGCATATATATTTTTCACAAGTCATGGGCCCCTGGGCAAAAGCCTGATACCAACGCACTGCTCACTAAACATCTGATGTGTTTACTGCTGTATAACACTGGGAATGCAGTCTTCCCTGGGTTTAGTCATTCCCATTAGTCATGCTGGTCTTCTCTCTTGAAAAAATGACTGCAAACCGTCGGTGAATAAAAATGGTCCATAAACCAAAACGTTGCTTCAGTGTGTAAATGTATTGTGCCACCAATTATTTGAACACCGGTCAAAAGCTTGACGTGTTTCATGTACGACTGAGTTTATTCGTGAGCTTACGAATAAGAGCACAGAATGTGGAAAGCTTAGAAATAGGTGCCACAAAGCACTGAACACGTCAGGCTTACAAATAAGTGCACAAGCACACAAACAGGTGCCACAAAGCACTGAACACGTCAGGCTTACAAATAAGTGCACAAGCACACAAACAGGTGCCACAAAGCACTGAACGCGTCAGGCTTACAAATAAGTGCACAAGCACACAAACATGTGCCACAAAGCACTGAACACGTCAGGCTTACAAATAAGTGCACAAGCACACAAACAGGTGCCACAAAGCACTGAACACGTCAGGCTTACAAATAAGTGCACAAGCACACAAACAGGTGCCACAAAGCACTGAACACGTCAGGCTTACAAATAAGTGCACTAGCACACAAACAGGTGGCACATTTTTAAAATACTGGTGACACAACTAATTACATATTGAATTACTGCATGGTTTGTCCAAGGATTATTTTTATTTGCTGAAATGCTTGCAGCGTTGGGAATGGATTCCTCTTTACAGCTAAACTAGGTTCGTCCTCGTTAAAAGGATTACCTGAAAGAGATTTCTAACCAGTCTGGAAGTTTGGATGAGCCCATTGACCTTTTGGACTCATTTGTCTGTGTTCAGCCTCATCCAATGTAAGATCTTTCATATTTAGGATGGCCTGGAGTATAACTGATATTATATTAACTGATATTCCTATAATTCACTCACCAGATAGCAACCCTATCGAGCTGTTGTGGGAGCAGTTTTACTGTATCGTACATAAGTGGTGCCCATCAAGCCAATCCAACTTGTGGGAGGAGCTAGAGGAAGCATGGGATTAAATCTCTTCAGAACAAATTGACAACTAGAATGGCAATGGTCTGCAAGGCTGTAACTGCTGCAATGGAGGACACTTCAACAGAAGCAAAGTTTGAAGGACACAATTATTATTTAAATTAAAAATTATTATTTCCAACCTGTTCAACGTCTTGACTATTTCCTATTCATTTGGCAACTGTTTTGATGAATGGATGAAAGGATGTTTGTAAGGAACCCCCACACTTTTGGACAGCAATATCACATATAAAGAGACACCGCTATACACCCATAGTCTTGCTAAATTGTGCTTTTTGTTACATACGGACAATCACCTGCACTGGCATCTGCTCCATTTTACCAACTACCTGACAGGTTTTTGAGTGAAACATTTATCCAGGACCCCCTGCAGGTTTAATTCTAAGGAAAAAATACAGATTCCTTCAACAAATTAGAAAAATGTAGTTCCGCTGCTAACGACTAGTTATCAGTCTGTCCATCCCCCAAATACAGATTCCATCATACAGCTACTTAAAAAAAAAAAAAATCTGCTGCTAACCACTACCTATCAGGTATGAGAGTGAAAAGGTGGTAAGAAGCACCACGTTATACTATTAGATATAAAATGTGATAAAACAAGAATACCAAACTTTTTCAAAATGTCTACACAGAATTCAGAACAAAATACAAAACATACATAAAAATAGTATGTTCTTGTTATCTCTTTACCCATTGTGTAAGAAATGTTAAGGCCTAAGGCCTGTTTGAGTTTGTGCCAATTGCGAAAAGAGCTCAGCACTATTATGAAGCACTGTTGTGTATGTTTGTTTTATCACATTTTATATTTAAAGCCGGTATTAACTTAGTACTCCCCACCATTCTTTCAACGAAACTGGTGCAGCCTGAGAAGTTACAGGTTTCTTCGACCTTAAATTAGTACCAGGCAAACAAGAAATACAAGCTCTTTCACAAACGGTAAGCCGTTAACAATTGTACTTGGTAGCATGCTTTGGAATTTGTTACACCTCAAATCTTTAAAACAAATGTCTCACATGTAGTTACATTTTTTAACTGTATATTTCGACACAAAAAACCCCAAAAAGTTCCCCTGGTTCTTAACCTACATAGAAACAGGAATTTCTGGCCTGCACCAACAGAGGAGAATTGTTAACATTTAAAAAAGATGCAAAAAGGAGGAAAACTGTGCAGACAGAACACGTGTTTGAGGCCCACTTTCCTTCACAGAGCTGTAACTGCCCACCAGTGGAACGCTATAGGGAACAGAATGAAAAGGATGAGGCTTAAACAGGGGAATGAGAACAGTACACTAGACCTTTGTATTCCTATTGGTGAAGAAAATGGTAAACTAGCACTAGGTGGATTCTTCCAGTGCAATGCATCAAGTTAAAAAACTTCACAAAATTATCTTTTGTGGGGATGGATGGGGAGAACCTACAAATGTCACTAAAACTCTGTATTTATATAAATTGTGTATTGCAACAGAATAAAAAAACAAAACAGAAAACCGGTACAACTCTAAAGTTACTATTAAGGAAAAGTAGGAAAAAATTATGTCTCTAGATCCCCCCCATTGTAGCAACATTTTTAATTCTGCACATTGTAACACGGTGCATAGCAACCATAGACTGAGCATGCTATCCATGCCTCCGGGAGAACAGGCCAAAACATATAGAAATTCTCCAGTACTCTGAGGGTTCCCTGCATGTGATTTATATTGCACAATCATATAACAGGAATCTGCTTCACAAAAAGAATGGCATTTATTTTATAAAATATGGACATCAAAAAGGATATTAAAAAATATATGGGTTTAAGGAATGAAACTAACATACTAATGCAGTCCCATAACAAATGTGCATTGCCTGACTATACAAAAACGGCTTTCACATGAAAGAGCCATAAGGATGGAGACAGTTTACCTTACAATATACTAATTAGTATGTGAAAAGCAGGCCTCACATGGAATCAGAACACAAGACTAAGCCACATCTAGCAAGCAATGGAAAAACAAGTCATGTGACGAATTAGCCTGCTTGAAGGCAAAAGCAAATGGTGCGGGGGAGTGGCACGTAATGTAACTTTATGCTGAAACACTCACAAAAGGAATCCCTCTGCATGCTTGTGACAGGATATTCTACTCCTCAAAACAAATCATACCACTAGTAGCACACACACAGTATGAAGTCACATCCCTAATTCAAATAACAAGAGAACAATCCACAGAACGGAGAGTTTCTTGATTGGCAGTGCTCAGGAACAGAGCTTTTCAGCCACAAGTACACAAGGTAATCATGCGGACAGGAGAGGATGTACTGGTAGTAGACAAAGAAGGCCACAGCACTATTTACTGAAAAGACAACAGAAAAGAACACCTGAAAATGAAAGGTTTCAACCATAAAGGCATTATTACCCTGTGGAAGAGATGAATGGGGGCCATTATTATTCATATCGTGGATATAGGAACTATGGCAAAATAAAGTCACTGTTTAGTGATCATATGCCCCATAATTACCAATAATTTCATCATGTTACACCAGGGCTTGACAAATGTATCTGAGTTTTAGGAGCCAGCTAAAGGGGGAAAAAAAAAAATTGTTCACCTATCGATGTCCCCCCTCCCTGCTATAACACCACAATGGGGGGGGGGGGGGGGGGGGGGGCGGCGTTCCAGCCTCAATAAAGGGAGGGGGGGGGCGTTCCAGCCTGGTGGCAGAGAGCAGCTTTCCTGCTGAGCTCCCCAATCAGCACAATATATCGGTGCGCGTGGGGGCGGAGCAGGAAGTCTGTGCAGTCGGTGCACTGCTCCCTCGCGCACCACTGCTGGAGAAAAGACACGGGAAAAAACGATCCTATTGCCGAGGGCACGCCGCGGGGCTCACGATACCCGGGCGCCAGGTCTGATTTCCTGGTCGCCATGGCGACCTGGCGCCCGGGGTTTGTCGAGCCCTGTGTTACACTACAACATGGCAGCAGACACAAAAATGGTTCTTCCCTGAACCAAGTACAACCGGTGTAGATCTACAGATAAGTCCTCATGGACGAAACACATAAGGCTGACAAATTTCCTTGGCTTCGTATGTTTTATGCATTTTTCGACAAATAATAGCAAAGTTTTACAGGAACATTTGATCCAGCGTCTACCTATTGAAACTGACTGCAACGTGGGCTACTCTGCTATAATGCTCCAGTTAACTGTCGAGTTGGGGACTCCGGAAAAAAAAAGGAGGGTACTAGGCGATCTCACAGATTCCGAATTTCCACCTTACTTTATTGTGTTATAACCAAAGTACGATAGATTTGAAGGTAGACAAAAAAAAAAAGCATGGACAGGGAAGAGCTTAAACACCACCTGACCTTCATTATCCAGTCAAGCCTGCAACATGTATGGAGTCTAAAATAGAATTGGATTTGTGGATTATTTCCAGGAAGCTTTAGGAATAAGATTTCATGTGATGGGCAATCAACAGAAAATATATTAACCTAAAACATTTTTTCATTAAAATAATCCACACAATCAAAACAGCCCCCCATCCCCCCAATCAAGTCAAAATATTTTTACAGAGAGCATTTAATTAAAAAACAAAAAAACAACAACAAGGTCTTTATCCAAACAGGATTCACTGGTTTAAAACAGTAGACTGCACAACCTGTATAACTTGTGTTATAAGGACTAGTAGAATGCATTAAAGATACATTTAACGGCCCATTTAGGAAAATTCACAGAATGAACAAAAACCAACATAATTACATAGATGTACTATACAGCTTCTATGGTCAGCTATCCTCACGATCCATTATGTTGGACCAAAACAAGTATAAACATGGCTCATGTTATATGTTGGCACATCCCAAGCAAACTACAAATACACAAATTAACAATTCTTTGATACATTTTAAAAATAACAAAAGAAACAAAATATCTCTTCAGTGGACAGTTAACCCTCTCAGATCCACAAGTCACTGTCGCTTAAGCTTATAAAAAAGGCACTAGAAGCAGGACAGACGGGTGTTAAAATAAAATGTCCTTGAACACTGCAAGGCCGCGATATGAGATGCTAATATATGCACTCAGAGCTCACATAAAGGGTATTTTGGGAAGTTCAACACACCAACGCAAAACACTATTGCAAATATAGAGCGTAAAGAAATAATAAATAAGATTGCTCTCAGCAACTGAATATTTACCGACTCCATACTGGAAAGTTGCCTTGTGCTATTCTCATATAAAATCCAGTTTCTCTCTCCCCAAACACTGCGGCTACGGAGATTCTGAAACAAGAAATGGATAGAGAGGAGATGTTAAAGACAGAGTTCAGTTCAAGCACTTTGCTTCCAACTGTTCACCCACAAATCCAGAATGGCAAATAAACAAGCTTTTTTTCCCCGTAAGATTTTTATGGGTATGCAATATTAGAGAATTTTTTTTACAGCAGTAGATGTACCAGAGGATAGATTTAAATCCAGGCTCCTAAATAATGTCCATTCTGAGTAATACATAATTTAAAAAAAAAAGTTATATAAAATGAACATGCAATAAAGACCAGCCCTTGAACTGCTGTATGTTAAGAAGTGTGTCCCCAACAAAATGAAAGTAATGGGGAAAACACTAGGCATGCAAGAGACATGCATGCCACTATGCTTACCACGCACACATGCAAATAGTGAGCTACCATGGAACTCCATATAACAAGCGCAAAATGGAAGTTAGCTATAATCGGAATTACTTGTATAAGGCAAAATGCTATCTGGATCATTGTAAACAACATAAGTCATGAAGGTCCTCCTGTTCCGGATGGATATTAAATCTACTTTTTGTAGGCCAGTAATAGTGCAAACTCTCAAACAGCCAGCACATGGAATTCACAGACATCCCCAGTTAAATGGGCTATCTAGAAATCCAAACCCTGTGATAAAACAAAAAATTTAATAAAATCTATGACAGGATTGGGTCCACAAACACAATGTGGCCATTGTATGAATAAACTAAATCCAAAATATGCCATGCCTTAATATTAGGGTGTAAAGAGACTATCCACCAACAGAATCCCAAATTCCATCTCTAAACAGCTATGAGCTTGCTTCCCCACCACTAGGAGTAGGCTCACATGCCATTTAAGAATGAAAACATTGATTTAATAACTTGTAAACATAACATTGACTCAAGCAATATGTTTTTGTAGTAGCCCTTGTATGTTCTAAATCAGGGCTTGACAAATTTAATTTAAATCTAGGAGCCAGCTGAAAACTTTAGGAGCCAGTACCAAATGCTGTGTCACAAAGAAAAATGCTTGGGTCCCAGTCCATAAACATATATAAATGACATACACATACCCAAATGCTGACACACACTAACACATGATTTCACTCTTACATACATGCACAAACACATTAATATCCACTTAAATGCCAACATACACAGGTCACACACACTCACACTGAGATACACTAACACGTGCAGACACAAATACATACATACATACATACATACATACACACTAATATGCTGGTACACACACTTACACATGCAGACACAAATACATACACACTAATATTCTGATACACACAAACACATGCAGACACAAATACATACATACATACACACTAATATGCTGATCCACACACTTACACATGCAGACACAAATATATACACACTAATATCCTGATACACACAAACACATACATACACACTAATATGCTGATCCACACACTTACACATGCAGACACAAATATATACACACTAATATCCTGATACACACAAACACATGCAGACACAAATACATACACTAACACATGATTTCACTCCTACATACATGCACAAACACATTCATATCCACTTAAATGCCAACACACACCTACACAGGTCACACACACACACTGAGATACACTAATACATGCCGTCACAATTATATACACAATCTAATATGCTGATACACACAGTAACATATGCAGACACAAATACATACATGCACACTAACATGCTGTCACACAGATTCTGGTGCTGAACCCACACATACATGCTAACACACATTCTAATGCACACACTATTTACTTACTAGACTTACAGTGAGAAGCTGGAGACAGACCCTGTATCACTTCCCTCCATTTTGAGGCAGCAGTAGGAGTTCCCATCACTCCTCACACGCATCTCCTCACTGCTACAGCCCGGTGAGCAGCAGGAACAGGAAGCCGGGGGAGGAGCTAATCTGACAGGGGGAGGAGGCTGTTCCGTGCTGCTTCTCCCACACTCTGCTCCTTATCTGATCGGTAGGTAAGGGATAGCAGAGTGTGGGACCTGGACATTGCAGTTTACACTGCTCAAAGAGTATTCCAGGCGCCAGGAGCCAGAATCTAGTCGCCATGGCGACCTGGCGCCTGGTATTTGTCGAGCCCTGTTCTAAATTCTCTGTAAAAGCAATTCGTTAGGTTTGTCTTCATTTGCTAAAGAGCCCATATTAGGCGTAGGACCTTCAGGAAAAAAACCACACTGGATTTTTACATCTTGACACAATAAAATAATCAACAAAGAAAAACAATAATAGTAAACAGGGTCAGAAGAACGTTAACTTATTGCATTAGAAAACAAAATCAGCCCTCTCTTGCTTACGGATTACCCGCTGTCCTGTGGGCGGCAAACAGCACACTAGTCAAAAATGGTTTAAAAATTGTATTCACCTTTCAGCACATTGCCAGGTGGCTTCATATGTGAAAAGGGAGACACATGTAATACAAACAATGGGAGTTATGTATAAAAAGTCTCATAGTAAAATACTTTTTAATTTTGCGACTGTTCCATCAGTTTTAATATTTGTCCTGAAGTGATTTAAAATAAAAGTTGCTAATTTTTATTTTTTTTAAATGCCACAGTTTTATACAACTTTGTTTTTTGTTTTTAACAAACTATTTTAAAAACCACTGTTTTCAGTTGTTTTGTATCTATAATTTTTCGATCACTATTCTAGTAAACTATGTATAAAGACTTAAAAATCACTTATACGTAGAATTAAGACACAAACACAAAAACATTACTTTTACATTATGCTTACAATTCTATCAGCACAAAGTGCAGATTTAGATTTTCATCCTTTATATATACACACACCATATAATCATCCATTATGTATACCATGAAAAAAAAAAGCCTTACAAAAATACACTGTCCTTAGTTAACTCCTTTGCGACCTTATGACAGGATAACCCATTATACATTAAAGACAGAGGTGCACACCAGGCCGAGGCAGTATTCCTGAACAGAGTCTGCAGTTCCGGAGATCACGTGATCAAAGTGATGACCAATCACATAACGTCAATGTTTTCACTCTCTGCCTCTCACACTGAGGAATCTTTATTTAATTTTCTCAGTGTACCAGGAAAGAAGTTTCAATAGATAATGAAGCTTAACATATTTCATTCCTAAATATAGTTCAAAAACCACTAACTGGCTCAGGAAAGTATGAATTCTTTTTTTTTTGTTTGTTTTTAGACCATTCAGAACACTTTGCTAATATATGGCTATTCAAAAAACAAAAACTGTCTGCGCTTCTCACAATTGTGTAAACAAAATATAAATGAGAGGTTTTGGTTAGATGAATTGGTAAAAAGCACTCTGGACAGCATGAGAACCTACCTTCACCTACTATGTAGTGGCTACAGAGGCAGTCCATACTACCGGTAGTATGGACTGCCTCTGTAGCCACTACATAGTAGGTGAAGGTAGGTTCTCATGATGTCCAGAGTGCTTTTTACCTCCTCAAAACACACAAAATATTTTGGTAGCCGTATATATACCGCTGTGTGTGGCCACTATATAGTAGGTTAGGGTAAGTTCTCACCCTATTGCGTGCCGTGGCATGGTGTTTGAGTTTAATTATGTTTTGGCCAATATATCTAATTTATATTATGTTTACACAATTGTTGCCAACTTTAATAGGGTGAGAAGGACATACTTTTTTATGTACACAGCATAGCCAATTACACTGTACTTGTAGCATGCTCACAATAGTTTGGAAGACATCATTTTACACATGTAAATTGACAGTGTGAAAACAGTTTACTATTCCCTGCTACCAATGAATGGATATGGTTTTAAATGTAGCTTAGCAAGCCAGCAGCACAACAGAGAGCACCTACTTAGCAGTAACCAATGTGCCAATTTAGTTGCTATAGCAGCAGTGGTGCAAAATAGGAAATTGAATATAAAAAAAGTGAGAATTATATGAAAACACTCAAGGATAAAAGCAGAGGATGCAACAACAACAAAAAAAACCCTAATGCACAGGACTGCACATTCCCACTGGTCTTCAGAGCACAAATACCCAGCAGATTACCTCATATACAATCTGCAGCTCCGGTCCACTCCCACCTCAGAGGGAGGCAGCAATAAATATACAGACAAGCATCAATATTTCACCTCCCTGCTATTGAAGTTCCCGGAGTGAGCTATAGATCATTAATAAACAAAAAGATACAGAGCTGCCCATGTACTATAGCTAGGGCAAGCATTTATTACGTTATAACAGACACTTACTACACATCAAAATAGAGGCCCTTTTGAAAAAGTTTTGGGACACTGGCCATGGCTTGACAAATCCTCCAACTGCCACCAAAATGACTAAACACACTGAGGAGTGACCCTTAGACCAGGTTACAGAGAACGCCTTACACGTTTCACGCTCCATGGTGGCGCTTGGTCATAGGCTCCTGAATTGGTCTGGCTTCTAAAGTCTACAGAAATGAGTAAAGCCCTGACATATGATAGGTCTTTCATAAACTGTGCCATAGAGAGGAAAAGGTTTTGGGAGTTTGTACCATGGCAATGACGCTCATTATTCATTGATCTGGTGATGAGGATGCAGGTATTTGACAAAGTTTTTAAAAAGACAATATTTATGCTTTTGAATAAAAGGCAAACATCAAGGAATATTAGGCCAATAGTACAGGACACCAAGTTAATTAAACCTGTAATATTATGCTACAAAGGGACGAGTCCAAGTGTGTTTCAAAGCAACACCTTACAAACCCGCCATACTGCGGGAAATGGCAAGGAAGCATGACGGTATAAACCATTTCCTTTGGTTTTCAAGCTAGAGGAGAGTTCAAGGCATGACTAATTCGGTTTCAGGGCCCTATCTCATTCAGCAGTACAACCACAGAAATAATCCTTCACAGTGTGCACGACTGCTCTTCAGATAGGAGATCATAAGCCACCAGGGCAGAGAAACATTTATTGAAGGCTCAAAACCTACTTTGCTGTAACAGAAGAAGAGTTGGGTGTCCTATCAACAAAATAGAAATGCTGTAGTTTGACTCTTTGGTCCTATTTCATGAAGTCAGGAGATAGAACTACTGCAAGGTCACTCCCAAATCCCAGCTTGCACCAAGATAACCGAGGCAGAACTAGCAAAGAGTTAATGTTACAATGCATGGGACAACACAATATTGTAGGAGGTTTACATTTGCAACAAGTGCGTGGTTGTTTCTTGTAAATGCAAATGTGCATGAGCAGACACTACTACCACTACCAGACATTTGCCCTTATATAAAGATAACACAATGCAGTAAATAACTGAAATGCAATACACCTGCTAACAAGCTGACATATTACAGTTTATTTTGCCACCAGTCTGCCAATTAGGGTTCTTCAATTAATCATTAGGCACGGGGCAAATGTAGCTAGTCACAACTTAATTTTAGCAGGGGAAGGAGGACTTTATATAGAAGATCCTGATTAAAATGAATAATGCATTTCTGCAAATCAAAAAAGCTACAAGCCACAGTGATCAGCCTTATTTGAGCTACACAAACGTACCCTTGTGAACATTGACATTCTCTAGCAAATCCCTTCGCTGGCATGCAGGTCTGCAAGATGACATAAGCAGAAAGGATAAACAGCACCTGCTTGGCTAGTTGGGTGACCCAGGCAATTCCCAATCTGAAGAAACCCAATGACAAAAATCACAAAATTAAGTGCTTCTAATGTGCAAAGAGGGAAGTCCAGCTGAACCCCCCCATCCCCTCCACAGGAAGAAGTCTCAAGCCTAAATAGAACACACTCCAACTAAACAACAACTTCCTTGTTTAAAAATCATGGTCATTCTTTAGACCAGCAGCGAGTCCAAGACATGTGTGATATAATCAATGAAAAGCCACATACAGCAAGATTCTATGTGGAAAGAAAGCTGAATGTGGATGTTCAGGCCAGAGCTGTAGAACCAATTCTACGAAGGTATCTGGGCAAATTCGAGATCCACAACGGAATAGGACTAAAAAGGATAATCTTGTAGAATAATAGCCTATACTGCTATTGCCCACCTGGAGATCAGCAAGACTCTAGGGAAAGTCCTTGGTCAGATCACCTGGGCTTATAAAAACCTGGTCATGGATGATAGAGCAAGGCCTGACAAAATTATGTAGTGTTTAGACCAGGGCTCGACAAACCCCGGGCGCCAGGTCGCCATGGCGACCAGGAAATCAGACCTGGCGCCCGGGTGCTGTTTGTCACAGGGAGCCCTTGCCGGCTGCCATCCGTTTTACATTCAGCGCGAGGGGAGAAAGTCTGTGCGGATCACACAGACTAAGCTCCGCCCCCTCGCGCAACACGCTGTAGTGCCGAGTGTCACGTGACAACACGGCACAGGAACCGAAAGAAGATCGGGCTGCAGCATAAATGTCCCCCTCGCCTGCAATGAGGTAAGCAGCAGGGAGGGAGGACACTGTAAGAAATATTTTTTTGTTCTTAAAAAAAAAAAAAAAAAAAAAAAAGCAACACAAAAATGGTGTGCATATAACTGGCTGTATGTGGTGTGTGTGTGTGTGTGAATGTAACTGGCTGTGTATGTATGTGTGTGAATGTAACTGGCTGTGTGTGTGAATGTAACTGGCTGTGTATGTGGTGTGTGTGTGAATGTAACTGGCTGTGTATGTGGTCTGTGTGTATGTAACTGGCTGTTTATGTGGTCTGTATGTATGTATGAGTGAATATAACTGACTGTGTATATGGTCTCTGTGTGTGTGTATGTATGTGTGAATGTAACTGGCGGTGTGTGTGTGTGTGTGTGCATATAACTGGCTGTGTATGTGGTGTGTGTGAATGTAACTGGCTGTGTATGTGGTCTGTGTGTATGTAACTGGCTGTGTATGTGGTCTGTGTGTATGTAACTGGCTGTGTATGTGGTCTGTGTGTATGTAACTGGCTGTTTATGTGGTCTGTGTGTATGTATGAGTGAATATAACTGACTGTGTATATGGTCTCTGTGTGTGTGTATGTATGTGTGAATGTAACTGGCGGTGTGTGTGTGTGTGTGAATGTAACTGGCTGTGTATGTGGTGTGTGTGAATGTAACTGGCTGTGTATGTGGTGTGTGTGAATGTAACTGGCTGTGTATGTGGTGTGTGTGAGTGTAACTGGCTGTGTATGTG
Source organism: Pelodytes ibericus (assembly GCA_036172795.1). Classification (NCBI taxonomy): domain Eukaryota; kingdom Metazoa; phylum Chordata; class Amphibia; order Anura; family Pelodytidae; genus Pelodytes; species Pelodytes ibericus. The sequence goes on from CM069862.1 coordinate 195,321,634, forward strand.
GTGTGTGTGAATGTAACTGGCTGTGTGTGTGTGTGTGTGTGTGTGTGTGTGTGTGTATGTGTGTGTGTGTGAATGTAACTGGCTGTGTATGTGAGGTGGGTGTATGCCACTGTGTCCGTGCGATTTTGTGATGTGCCGTTGTCTGGCTCCTAAAACTAAATTAAATTTGTCAAGCCCTGGTTTAGACCAATTCAGGAGAGAGCATGGTTATTTAGGAGCCAGGGAAATGAAAACTTACATAGAGTGAAATGTAAAAACAACAAATAAATAAAATGTTAGGAGTCAGCAGTGGGGTTTTTAGGAGCTGGATTTGTCAGGCCCTGTGATGAGAGAATGTTAAAAGTAAAATTAAAAACTAAAGCGAGTTCAAGAGTATATCATACAATTAAGATATTCCTTTTAATTCATCCTTAAGTGGGTTGTGACTTAACAGGACACTGGGTTGACTCAGAATATGTGCCAATTTAAACCTCTAGTTTTGCAAAGTGCTCCCATTCTACTATTGTGCGTTTTATTGCTTAAGATGCTATAGAAGGACAATACTGTTAGGGTTCACACATGCAGGCAGTCTATACGACATTGTATGTATGCATTCATATAGAAATGTTCTGAGATTCCAGGATGACAAGAAAAAAAAAAAAAAACTTATTCCTACCAAGGTTCCCATATATGTCAAGGTTCCCATTTTCTCATTTATTGGATTATTATGATGGGGGACAGTTGAAGAAGCAACTTTGCAAGCCTTCTTGGATGTGGTCTTCTACTAAAATTATGGGCACTCTAATATACAACCTGGAACTGTATTAGGGCATTTTTGGTATAATATAAAAATATTTATGTAGGCTCAGTTTATTATAAACATGCATTGAAATAAGATTATGTAATATCCTTTAGTATAGTTTAGTATATTACAGAGATCATCTTTCCTCTCATTCCTCTGGCTGAAGCAGCATGGTCCATTGCACCAACATTTCATACTTGGTGAATTTCTAAATTGCCGACGGCCAAGTCCCTGGTATATGGAATTCCCACCTACTCTGAAAGGAATAATGTCCCCTGACTAAGGGTTATAGTTCGCTCCTCTTGAGGTAGATTTATTCTGACTTCCCAATGTACTCTGTGTAGAAAGGCTAATTTTTCAAGCTCAATTATGCTTTTTTTCTCCCAACGCCTCCTGTTGTTCCTGGTGACTAGTCCTATGCAGTCATGGAAAGATCCCTCCATATTCATTGTATCTTCCTTTAACCATAGTGAACACAGACCAGCCCTAAAATGGTTTCCAACTGCTACAAGACACCCAAGTGTTTGCACGAGCACACGCTTACTAATGATTGTCACAGGAAGTGAAGATGTTTAATGTTGATCCAATCATAGAAATAACCAACACTCTGACCCTGCCTTTCTGTGTGCCCAAAGAGAACTACATCAACCACAAAGCACCAGGTCCATAAATAAACCACTTGCAGAACCTGCCCTGCCAGACAGATTTTATCTAGAACACATTGGTGTTGTAAAGCCCAATCCTAAGGTAAAAGTGAATACCTCCAAGTGCTCTCTCTCTCTCTACTTTTCATTGTCAACAGTTTAAATTTCCTCTTCATCCTCTGTTTGTTTCCCCCTCCTTCCATCCCCATCTTACATTGCCGTGTCACAGTTCCCACTAATGAAGAGGGAAATATGGTCTTTTTTTTTTTTTTTTTTTTTTTTATGTTATGGCTCCGGGGATATACTAATAGAAAACCAGATGGAGACACTTTTTTTGTGTGTGTAGCAGATTAACAGATACCTAATTGCCACATAAATACACACTTATTTCCAGACTATAATCCCAACCTTCACAAAGCAAGAATCAGTTGCAAATCGCAATAATGTTGCATTTTTGTATAATATAGTGTTTTTAATATAATGTTGGACAGGACTAATTCTCAGAAATGTTTCTGGTCTTGTCCACACCCTTATTTACCACCTGTCTGTTCTGTAGGATTAGAGAAGTCATAACAACAGGCATAATAAATGCAGCTAATGCTCCCATCTTTGTGATATGATTCATGGCATCAGGTCTGGTAGGCCAACAGTTCTGTTAAACAACCGGTCACCAACTGTGGCAAGATCAAATAAGACTGATAAACAGTAGCTTACAATAGACCAATCAAGAATTTAAAGTAAAAAGTATTAAAAAAATGTACAAAAATGTATATCTGGACAAAGAAGTCTTGTTTTACGACTTAAAACGGGAAGGAAGCACAGATGCTTGTTAATGGTTTTTTGTAAAATGTAATGACTGTTCATTTTAGAATGCAGATAAGTTATAAAGTTGCTCTGACCAGTCCATATCACACCATCTGGTCAATGAACTCATACTGAAAACAGAAAATCAGAGAGATGGTCAATACAAGGAGAAGGACTTCGATTATTTTTGTGGAGTCAAAAAGTGAAAAATCCCCTTTGTATTTGAATATAGAGAACTTATCTTTCCTGGGTCGTCATGGTCACTTTAAAACTATTGGTTCGCTGTAAACAAACCAAAAAAAAAAATAGCTATGCTCACTTTTGATGTGAACTGATGTTTTTTTTTTCCTCCAAGAGTTTACCTTTTTGCAGAAACGTTACAGTCACCTTAAGTGCATCTTTCATAAAAACAGTCAACACTACCAATAAATGTTAACTCCGCCTCGCTATAAGTGCATACACCAGTTTAAATGTGGTAAAGGTACCTCTTTAAATTACCAAAAATAAGCCCTAAGAGTCTCTGAGACACCAAATGTTCTACAAGCCTGTTAATGATGTAGTACACGAGATGGAAAGCTTGGCGCGTGCCTGACAGATGTGCGATTCCTCCGCCGGTTTCACAGTTCCAGGTTGCACTTTGGCAGATGATGTATAAAAGAATCAGATCCTGAAAAGTCCCTGAATAGGGTCCTAGAATCTCTCTGCACTTGAAAAGTGGTTTTAATTTTAAAAAAAAAAGCGTGAATAGCCATTTTTCGGCTTTTACATATTTCCCTTCCCGCCACGTTTCAGTGAGGGACTTTTTATCCCCTTACTACCCACAACTACTACAAAGTCAAAGGTCTGATTAAGTTGTTGGTGCTGTATCAATAAAAGTTGGGCCAGTGGGTAAAATAAACAATAATCACAATGTTTTCTCAATAGAAAGACATGGAAACCCAGAATGGAAGTCAAAACACCAGTGATGGAGAGAGGATCTATGCATTAAAAGGGAGGCAAAAGTCAAGGAATAATCTTGCAGTGTGGACATGACTCACTGTGTGAGCAAGCACAAAGAGCCATCTGGAAGCTTAGCAACAAGCTTGTGAAAGCAGAGCACTAGATTCTTACAGCAAACCCGAGTATATATACAAACTCGCAAAACAGGAAACCAGATATCAGAAATGGCAAGACAGGGGACAGAATAGTTACTGTGACGGAAGGTAAACAGGAGAGGACTGGGATCTGGACACACTGCTGCTTGGCAAATAAGGAATGTGCAACGGCTTGCAATTTAACAGTTTTGTGTAAGATATATGTTCGGTCATTAAAAACCTCACAAATAATTCAACTGTCTGCTGAAAAATATATAAACAAAATCCTTTTTATAGAACACCCTGGAGGTGGCCTGTACCTTCTAATTTGTAGGACATTAGGCCAGATGTATTTTCACTGATTAGGCATGTTTCGAGCACTTATGATATGAAATTAAAGTTCTCAATATAACTAATTATAAATAAAATGCATTAAGGTTCATACACTAAAAAATAGAAATATTAGGAAATGAGATTTTTGAAAGAAAAAACAAACAAACATTTAAGACGGCTTATTTGGCAAATTCAAGGCAGGGGAATTCTGGACTTGAGAAGGATCTTATCAATGCATACAAAAATGTATTTACAGGGCCTGACAATCTGCTGGACAGACTTATATTGTGGTAGATTGTTTTAACCCAGTTATTGGTGCTTGAAATGGTTATAAAAGATGCTCCTTCAATATGAGAAACTGTTATAGTTTCACTTAATTTTTTTTAAGAAGGTTTGAAGAGTCCAAGCATTTGAGCAACTTTGATTACACAATGTTCCATGTTTATATGAGGGAAGGGGGGGGGGGGCTCAACCAAATAAACAACTACAGAAACAGATTTTTAATGTACAGAAATCAAGTCCAGTTGACCTAAAATGCATGGGGGTCTTTTTCCCCCTGTAGCTTAATAAAAAAAATAAAAAAAAGGCACATGACTTTTTTACATTGAACGTTCATTCATCTCTTAAACCGTAAATTAAAAACACAAATAACCAGTCACATGGGGGGGAAACTAAGTCAAAGACAACAACACCTCCTTCTTCAGGCTCGCTCTATCAAGTCAAGATTCAAATCCGGATGGATCGGTATAATACATAGACCTAGTATGGACAAATGATTCAAGCATGTGGAGAGGGTTTTACTGCAAGCACTTCATTGTCTTTACTATTGTTTGGAGATCCTGGAGGCCCTGCTCTCACATTCTGAAAGCACAGTAGAGGACTACATTGAAGGTCATTTTTCTTTAGACAAGAACTTGATTTCTATAGTCTGCTTTGACAGCAGAATGAGTTTCTTCTGGTTTCAATGTTCTATCTTGATGAGGCCCCTGGTATGTTGAGATGTCACATTCCCAGCTGGTTGTATACTGAATCTGCACAATGTCTGGAGATTGTCTTCCATCTTTTTCCAATACAACAAATTTAACATTAGCCTTTGTCACATGTTGGCCACAACAAATAAAATGCATTAACACTGCACTGGAACATGGTCTTTTTGTAGGCTAGCAGACATCAAGGAGAAGACATTATGTGGAATGGGCCTTATTTAAGCAGAACAAACTAATATTTTACTTTGTGGATTAAATCCAGATTAAAGCAGATCAGGATAGATCCCAGGAATCCTTGGGTCCTATAACTTACTATTGACATTATTGTTTGTTTTCAATTGATCCTATCCTGGCTCCTACAAAAATTCCAAATGGTTCCTCAACACTTTCACAAAATCAGAATCAGAATATTTACAGCAAGCTAAATTCAGAAAACCTAATCTGCATGAATTCAAATGTGGACTTGAGAAACTCCAAGTGGCTGCTAACTTTTTGGATTATTTTACTTTTAAACTCTATGGCAATATCATTTCCCTGGGTGCTAAAAAAAAAAAAAAAATATATATATATATATATATATATTATATATAGTCTATATATAAGTTTTAAGTCTATATAGGAGGGCTCGACAAACCCCAGGCGCCAGGTCGACCAGGAAATTAGACCTGGCGCCTGGGTGCTGTCAGCCTCATGGTCCCCTTGCCGCTGCCATCCGATTTTTTTTTATTCTTTTCGCAGCACGAGGGGGTAAAGTCTGTGCCATCCGCACAGACTGCAAGCTCTGCCCCCTCACGCAACGCATGTTTGAGTGCCGGGTGTCGTCACGTGACATCCTGGCACTCAGCAGGCCGACCAACGGAGCCCAGCTGTAGCACTAATGTCCCCCTCGCTTGCAGTGAGGTAAAGCAGCAGGAAGGGGGGACACGTTAAGAAAAAAAAAAAACAAGAAAAGACTGTGAGGTGTGTGGGTGTTATATGGGTATATGTAAAGTAGGTGTGTGTGAGGTGGGTGTATGGATATTTGGGTATATGTAAAGAAGGTGTGTGTGAGGTGGGTGTTTGGATATATGGGTATATGTAAAGCAGGTGTGTGTGAGGGGTTTGGATATATGTGTATATGTAAAGTAGGTGTGTATGTGTGTATATATGTGAAGTAGGCGTGTGTGTTTATGAATTGTGTTTATGTTTGCGTGATTGTCTGGCTCCTAAAAAAAAAAAATTTCTGCCTCCTAAAATCAAATTAAATTTGTCAAGCCCTGCTATATAGCCCTCACATAGATACCAATTCTTTGTATTTTACAGCCATATTCAAAACCAAACTCCTCAATTGGAAAAAGGCAGGGTTGCATAATTTAACAAGCTAGACCTCAGCACATAGGACTTTATAAAAATGCTCTACTTTCACGGAGGACAATACAAAATAAAAAAAAAAAGTCAGCACTCTAAAATCTGGCTCTAGCAACCTTGAATAAGTTGAACCTTTTCTGAACAGCCAAAAATTACTTTATTTTTTCCAAACCTAAAGCCAGTTTCACTGCACCCCTTTTTATTCAATTTTTATTTCTTATTTTAAATTCTGCTAGTCTGGTACCTTGCTTACTACCTAGTGAACACTTTCACACTCGATTTCTACCAAGACAAACATGGAGAGAATAGAACCAACATAAAAAATATCTACTGTTGACAACGAGCTTCTTAAACATGTTCGTCATTTGGCTGCATTCTATTTCACATCAGGTGAGTATTGTTAATAACATATCACTTTGTATAATCAACATTCTTTTTAGATGACAGCTCTTAAACCGCATTTCATCTCATTTGGAAATACAACATAAAAAAAAAATGTATGCTTGACTCTGCTGAAAGCCTTTACATATTTTAAATAGTTTGCCCCCCTCTTATTGTTCCTCCAAGCCCTACATGTTGAGATTACATAGTCCTGCGTAGCTTGTGACTATTTACAACAACAAAAAGTTAAATTGCTCCCAAAATACTCCATGATCGGCCGCAAAAAAAAAAAAATAAAAAAAAAAATAAAATCGATTGAGGTAATTTAATGTGTAAATGGTTTTTATTTTCCATCCTGGTGTAAAAGTATGTGTTTTGCAGGACATACTTTGAAAAAAAAGAAGGAATATTTGAAAAACTGTCAAAATCTGACATATCTTCCTGTGTTTTTAAACAGTTGAGCAGGCCCATGCAAGCTATAGTTTAATAACAGCCTTGCACACCATTATACAGGCCTGTCCTCAATATCTCTTTAGATCCATGTTTTTCCCACAACTTCAAACGGTATAATTTAAAAACGGGATGAATGGATGGGAGGGAAAAGGAAAAATAAAAATTATAAAACAAAGAAACGACAAGAAAGAGGATGGAAAAGACCATGGCGCTGGAATACTGACTGAGCAGGCTAACATGACCTCTGCTCACTAGTATAAATTCAGAAACTCACTCTCGTTGGATAAGACCTCAGACAGGGGACAAGCATCAGGCCATGGCCTAATCTTGTAAAGAGGTGGGAGTACCAACACTAGGATCAGGTTGGTGAGAAGATCTCTGGTGTGCATCTCCCAGGACTGACATAGGGCCTCAAATGACTAAAACATGGTGGGGAAACGGGATAATGAGATCCTGCTTACACGACTGGTGAGGACATGGCTCAATGCTTGGAATATATAACTATATAATCTCTTGAATTCTCTCCAAGTTTGTGTTAGAACATGGACTTGCCTACATGTTCTACTCATACAGCAAACAATGAGGTGTAAATGCACTATATGGAGCATACAAGAATAATGAAACCTTCATGTTCTGCCATACAAGGACACATGGGATATTTCTGCTGATGCAGGGGTTTGTAGCCTAATGATATTGGCAGATCTCAGGCTGTGGTGTGCCTTACTGAAGCCAGCTGTGTATGAAGAGGTGACTGACCTGTAAAAACCTATCATTCAGGTGCAGGATTTGATGGAGATTGTAAACTTAAGCCTCCTCAAGATAAGTGCATGAATACCCAGAACATAGAGACAAAGTAGTGCTCAAACCATCTGACCTCACATAAGTCAGGTGGACACCAACGCAGCCCACTCAATCCTGGCACAGGCAGTGATGAAGGCAGGGCTACTTAAAGTTTGGAGTGACAAAAGATGTCCAAGAAATCAACCTCTTGGAAACCATTTTACCTTACTCCAAGGCTTTCTTACAATAAGTCAAATTTCAAAAGGATCAGTTGTTATGACAAATAACAGCTGGTCATAATTCCATGTTGTGCAACACACAAATGGGGCTATTCACTAAAAAGGAACACTCCTGGAGAGTTTGCTCATGGGGGGCGGGGGGCTCCTGTTCTATACAGTTCTATCAGTATAGAACAGGGAGTTCAAGCTTTTTCTGAAGTTGGCCACATGTTCAGAAACACATTTGTGCACTGGTGCCTTACATGTAAAAGCAACTGAATCTTTACATACATCCCAGCATTTTAAATTGGCTTCACACTACATTATTTTAAAATCGTCTAGAAGGAATTATTTTTTTTAAAAACCCAAATACCTCAGAGACCATCAATATTTTTATTGTGCAGAAAATTGGTCTTAATTTGGATTTTCTGGTAGAGCATTAAACGGTTGTGTAACTTAAAATGCTAGCAAAAATTCCCAAACCCATTTGTGTATAAACCACATGTTTGTAGTACAGAGTTAGAAGGTGCCACATTTAAATCTTAACACCACATGTATTGTGACCTAACCAGTAAAGATCCTCCCACTGGCAACAAGCTTTATCTCATCTGAAAATAGGTATATGCGTACAAAAAAATAAAAAAAAAAAAGCTTTTAGAATACCAATGCGTGCTGCCAAATGGAATCAATATTCTCCAGAAGGAATAACAGCATTTTCCTCCCATTGGAAGCAATCTCTTAAAGCTTTGTTTACATTAGTAACAAGGGAATAGGCTGCAGGAGACCAAGATATAACATTGAGACACTAGCACGCTAGGCAGAATAGAGACTAGTATAACACACAATTGCAAAATGGAAATAAGTATTGGCTATAGATTCAAAAGAATCCTGTTCAGAAAAGCAAATGACAACAGGCTCTAGGCTTTTAGGATAATTGTTGGGGGGACAGTAAAACCGATATGAGAAAATCATTAACTTAGAAGTGTAAATAAAAGCAAGACTCAAAACCATAAAACTGCTCTACGCCTCAATGAGCAGGTCAGCACGCTCCAATTAGCTTAGCAAACATCTTTTGATAAATGATTTATGGATATAAAGTGAAGCTAGTTGACCTAAAGTTAGATCTACTCCACGAGGACATTACCATCTGTTGATATCAAACCACTAAATTTCATCAATTCACTGATGAACTTTTGCTCATAAATTATATTTGGTGTCGATAGATTGGTTTCAACACTATTAATAAATACTCCAGGCTTTAGGAGCAATAAATTATGTGGATAGCAAACCACTGCACATTAGTGAAATTGTTATGCAGTGACTACCAATATGGATACCAACAACTTAGTAAGTCTTTATGAATACTTAGTACAGTGATGGCGACTCTATGGCATGGGTGCCACCTGGGAGCCTCTGAGTGCACAGGCACCATCATAATACATGAAGATAAGTGGAGCACACAGGACATACAGAGATGTGGAAACAAAAGGAAATAACAGATTGAAGGGGAAACTAAAATGGACAGCAATGGAAACAATTGTACTGAGATCTTTAACTTGGCATCCTGTAGAACAATGGGCACTCTGGCTTAAAAATGATTGTCAATGCTGACATTGTATAAGATCATAGGCAGTATTTTTATGTTAGTGTACTTTGCTTAACTATAGGCCTTGAGGCCTTACAGTTCTGGGTCCAAATGTGGCAATGATCATGCACTCCTCGGACTTCTATACTAAATCATAACTCAAAAAATGCTCTTTAATTTGGTTTTGCTTAAATGCTCGGAGAGCAACATACATAAGTTACAACATGAATTCCAAAATATTACCCCTTCAAGACAGGCAATGCCGAAACCTCTGCCGTTGGAAACTGTCATGGGGGTGTCCGATTTCAAAAACCCATGTTGTAATTCGCAAATCACATGATCTGTACGACATTAGAATAAAGCAGCACAACAAAGCCTCTTAGCCGATGATGAAACATGGAGCAGGAAGTCTCCTTTCAGGAAGAACTCGAGCCCCCATGCAATGCTACGTGACCAGCTTTCCCAATTTTGCGATATCTGCCATGATGCTGCTCTATGTACTGGGAAGCCAAATCAACAACTACCAGCCTGCATTTGAAACAAGGGAGAATAAATCAACGTAAAGTATCAGGATGCTGTTTCACAGCCAACACTTGAAGGGTTGGATGCTACTGTAAATCCATGTGACTGCCTCAAAAAAAAAAACACTCAATGTGTGAAAGTGACACTGTAACAATATAAACAAGATATCATGCAAAACTACTGCAAACCATTTGCACAGAAAACGCAAATGTAAGAAAAAATAAAAATAGAGTATAACACATTGCTTCTTTAACACACAAGGAGTATAAATTATTCTGAACAAGTTATGCAGTCTTACAGTTTGTTTCCAACACCATTCCTTAATTCTTCCACCATGCTACTTAAAAAGAGATTTCCCTGGACATTTTGGCAACGGGGCGGTTATTGTGCCAAATATCAACTGAATAACAACCACTTTTATGCTGAAAAGCATGTGATAAGCCCTAGATCCATTTCAGGAAAAGCATGCAATAATATGTAAAAAAAAAAAAAAAAAAATGTATTCAAAATGACAGAAGGGATAAATCTAAAAAAGATTATTGCACCCAACGTGAGTCCAGTGGGGCATGAAAAGGCAGCTTATGTGCTTGCTGCAAAACTCCCTGAGGGAAACAGCTACCAGAAGACAACACAGCCAAGCATGGACTAGCCAAAGCAGAGATCAGGTCCCCATCGAGGTTTTCAAATTCTTCGTGTAAGATTGCTTTTAGCATTCAAGACGTTATGGGATATACAGAGAAAAGCAAGCCACCCAGTGTTGTCTGCCCATGGGAATTCTTGTGCCCTGTGAGCAGGAATGACTAAATAAATAAATACAAGGTTTGCTGCCAGTGTCCTGATAACTGGGGTTCAGTGTGTAGCAGGGCACTAAACCAGCAAACACAAACTCTAAAGTTTAGATTGCAAGCTTTTGGGCTCACTGTGCGTCATTATTATTGTTATGATTTGGATTGCAATGGACACACACACACCCACCTTCCCAGCTAGTCTTACCGAGTGAGTACTGTTCCAAGGTGGCCAGGGGTTCCTCAGCTAGTCCTTAATCCCGGATACCTGGGGGGCTGCTTCCCACGGTGCCCCGGGGTAGTGGTGGGGCCACTTGCCTGGAGGAAGAGGAGGAGGAGGGAGTAGGGAAGGCCGCCAACTGACGCATGGAGTCAGCACAGTGGCCGCGGCCTGCCTCCCCCTCCTCCCCTCCTCCGGTAACCGGCGGAAACGGGAGGGGAGGGAAACGGAATGGGCAACCGGGAGCGACCCGGGGGGCGGTGGGGAGAAAATTAAACGTCCCCGGACTTAAAGCAGCGGCGTAAAAACGGTGGCCCCAGAAAGGGAGGCAGGGCCCGGTGACAGGAAGGACTGGGTGCTCAGAAACCTAAATTAAACGGTTCGCGTATACCGACACAGCAAGCACGGGGCGCGCAGGAGTCCTAAGGACAGTGCGGTTGGTGTCGGTCGCGCGTCTCTCGGTAATAACGGCCGTGTCCGCCTCAGAGGCCGCTCCCGCGCGCGCCCCCTCTCACTTCCATCGCGAGCCGCTTCCACGCGCCCTTTGACTCCCTTAGGCGCGCGCTCCCTGCCAGAGCTGCGAGATGGGGACGTGAGGAGCCCGCTCATTGGCTGCGGGGCCAGCGCCTCGCCTGCGTCGCATTGGAGCGCCTACCTGGTGACGTCAGACAGGCTGCTCGGCTTGCTATTCGTCCGAGCGCCCTCCGCTCTTATGTTGTTGTCTGCTAAGAGAGTTCTAAACACCGGGCTAGAGATCTAAGCACATCTGGTCTATGTTATTTATTTCCCTTTAAACGGGTGCCTACCATAGATGTTGGCCTTGACCATAGTAGAAATTGACAATATTAGAAGACATATCTATTAGTCATATGTAATATCTCTAGTACCCCTGTACTGTGAGACATTTAGGGAATGGGTGGGTTTAAATATACTGTTGGTATGGCCAACCAATAAATGTTATTATGTCACATTACATGCGGTGGTGCGAGTCATTTCAAACGTGATAAAGACTGAATAATCCTGGCTGATTCTGCTTCCTACCTCTTCACTTCTTGGTACCACTGACTTTATACTATCTCACTTTGTTTCAAAATATTTATGATACAAGTAGGTTATAAGAGAAACACCTTCGAAACCCAGTTTTCTCAAAATATTTTACCCTGTTTCATAAAATTGAATGTTCTTTTCACAAAGTGGAAGTATGCAGAAAGGGAAATATATCTGCATGAGTATCTGCTTGAAATAAAACTATAGGTTCATGAACGTTAATTAAAGATTAATCAAACAATCCTGTTTGGAGTAAAAATAACTAGGCTACTTACTAAATGCAAGATCCAATAAACTACAAATCCCTAACAGCCTTTAAGAATGAAAGAGAATCATGGCTGTTGTAGTCCAGAAACATCTGGAGGGCCACCGATGGACACCTAGGCCTGTGCTCTTTGTTATCTGTTAGTGGCCCAATGCCCACCGCAGAGTCCCACCACTCTCTGCAAAACCTAATCCTTAGTGGGAAATTTCCAGTGTACTCAAAACCCTTTTCATATACAACTACAAGGTTAATGCAGGGAGAAAGTGTAAATTACTTATTACAAAGGGAATAAAAAACAATGGTGACAAGGCTACACCTGGACTATAAAACATGCAATGTGAGCAAACTGCCCATGACCAAACACATACTACATCAAATTAGAGCCAGTGATTTTACTGCACATGGCCAACTAGACTCAGTTTACTATGCATTTTCAGTTAGGAGTGAAAGAACTGTAAGTACAGTCTAGATCCGGCATGTCCAAAGTTTACATTGATGTACAATGGTTTTGGACTAATATAGATGCAAATTTCATTTGTGTTGAGACCTATTCACCTACTGCACTCTGCCCGGAAAAGGCAATCAAATCATGTCTGAATATATTCTGTAAACAAAAGTCTTATCACCAAGATCTCTTTGATAACACTCTGACTGATTGACATGCATTTTATAAAACATACAGGGTGAAAGACAGACAATTTGGCTCTTGTTTTTTTTTAGCACAAGTGAAAGATAAATAGACTTAAACACAACCAACTTGAATCTCATAAATCTATATTGTTTATATATATTGTTACCAAATAAAATACTTTAATAGTAACTGCGGAGCTGAGAATTTAGACTGTAAGATGTTCGAGCGAGGACATCTCCCCAAATCTATTTTTAAGCAACAGTTTTTAGGCATATTTTTTAAGAGTTGTTATAGGTAGGCCAACAGACCTATGCTTGGTTATTTTCTGTTGACTGAGGTTAGACAAAACAACATTCTGCCAGGATATGGGCCATTTAAAAGAAATGAAGGCAACTTATGGCCTGAAGTCCACAAGTTTGGTATTTATATTTACTTTATCGACCATTTTCAAGCTTTTAACATATTCTACTTCTATATTTTCTATGTCACAACACCTGATTTCAAGGAAATATTGCAAGATCTGAAAGCTGCAATTTGTAGCTTAGCAGCTGACATACTTCTGTTATAAGTTATTACCGTCACTTGCTTTCCTTCTTGTTTTTCTCCTTTGCTACACAAAGCGAGGCTGGATATGACCTTTTCCTAAGATGTTCATTGTTCAGTTTATAGCGCCCCCTGCTGTCTGTCTAAAGCATGGTGTGAGTCAGACTTTGTGACCCAGCAGTTGCAATAGATACGTTGGAAGTTTCTTGGCAAGGGAAGTTCAAACTTTAAGCCAAACTAGCAGAGATGGATACATTTTCCAATTCGGCTGCATTGGATATTCTTTCCAACTCGGCTACTTTGGCCTAGAGTTTGAAATTCACTTGTCAATTCCCTCTTTCATGAATTAAACCCTAAAAAGTTTTTGATCACCCACCGGGAAGAGGTTTATTTACTAGACATAGAGCTGTAGATGATTTGACAAGTGGGTTGCCAAATTTTGGAAAATTCTTTTATTTTGCAACTCTGTAACATGTTGAACACTGTTAAAGAATTGGAAAAGAGGCAAAAGTTATTTTTAAAGTGTGGTGTCATTTAAAAAAAAAAAATATTTATTACTTTTCTCATAGTACGTATCCCACTACTACCAATGTGATGACATAATGACATTGAACGGTGAAGCATGTGTAAGAATAACAATCTAAATTTATTGTTTTGCATGGAAATGGTTAAAAAAAGAGGAAAATGTTTTAAATGTGCCGTGGTATCTGCTTGTGACTTCACCTGTGGCTTGGTATGCAAATGACTCATTTTCAATGGGATATGTGTCATTTGCATATCAAGCCACAAGGTGATGTCATAAGCAGTAGACACCACAGACACATTTAAAAATATTTTCTCTTCCATATACTGTGAATATAGAGAATAAAAAAGTTATTAAAAATAATCTATACATTGTGTTAACTGAATTACATATAAATAAAGAATCTTACTGAGTCTTCTATACTTGTATACATTTGGCAAGGGCTAGACACCTTGGGCCAGATCTTCCTTCATCTGATCCAAGATTCTGAACAGAATGTCAGCTACCCAATAGAGTTATACAGGCACAAATGGCTCAATATGGTACTTTATTTGTTTTTGTTCTTTAAAGCATTTCTATTTAAACTGCCTACACTTGATGCAATATTTCAGTTAAAAATAACTTCGTTTGCAGACAATTGTCCTTTAAACCCCTTTGTGATGCAAAGTAGCCAGGGACACAATGGCAGAGACCCGATCAGGATCTTAATAGACCCTGAGGGTGCCTGCCAAAAAATGGCAAGACCTCCCGACTTCATGCGTGCCAAAACCTGGAAAATTTGGTTGGACATAGCTGGTGCTCGATTTGAGCATTGGCTACCTTTCCCTGTCAGTCTGAGGCTGCTCAAAGTGGCCTCATCTAACACGTCTTCTGCAAGTCCCTGCAGCGGGATCCGAGCACAGCTCATCACGGGGAGCCGCGGTGAGATGTTAAACACAGGATGTTCTATGCCGTCCTAGCATCTTTTGGGACCAGTAAAATTGGATGGCATAGAACGTCCTAGCGTCAGGAGGGGGTTACCAAAGTGATAACTAGTTGCCTTGGGGTCCTTACAGCAGAGCAATTATTTAGGTATATACATTAAAAATACAGCACCCCAGACACTGTAGCATCTACTGTGAGCAATTTAATTTCCAATAACAGTTTGCACTGCATTAATTATGACTGTTATAAAAATATATATAATATATATATAAAAAATATAAATAATGCACCAGTCTATATCTTAAATCCATAAAAAAAATATATATTTATATATATATATATATATATATATATATATATATATATATATATATATATATTTATATATATATATATAGACAAGCATATATCAATATAAAATACATATATATAGTATTTTATATTAGATATAATAAATGCATAAAAGTAAATTGTACCATGGAAACCAATGGAATGTTTCTGTCCCTTTTAGAATGTTGCCCCAGAAATGTTCTTTATCCAGAACCCCACAGTGTAATAATAAATCAGCCTTGTGTTTGGGCCTGTCATGCCATAGCCTGAAGTGATGGGATCAAGGTCATGGGCGGGATGTGGCCTGATGTGTGAGAAGCCAGGCTGCTGTTTGCGGTGACAGGTGGGCGGAGCGTGGGGGGGGAGTGTTTTGGTTGACACACAGAGTTAGAGAAACTAGGCCGCCGTGGGACCTCGGGCTCGAGTTGGAGAGAGGGCCCAGACATGGGGTCCTTGCTGCTGGCTCTCCGCGGCCGCCGGATCGGGCCTGCGGGATGTTGGCGCTTAGTGTTGGGAACAGGAAGCGGCCGAGCTTGGAAGAGCACCAGATCTACCCATGGCATCCTGCAGGTATTACCGCGCACTGGTAAAGGCAGAGGCCACCCCAGGAATGGCAAGGACAGATAGTTGCCACCCCAGGAGAGGCAAGGGCAGGTAGTTGCCACCCCAGGAGAGACAAGGGCAGGTAGTTGCCACCCCAGGAGAGGCAGAGACGGGCATGGGCCACCCCAGGAGAGGCAGGGACGGGCATGGGCCACCCCAGGAGAGGCAGAGATGGGCAGGGGCCACCCCAGGAGAGGCAGAGGCCACCCCAGGAGAGGCAGAGGCCACCCCAGGAGAGGCAGAGGCCACCCCAGGAGAGGCAGAGGCCACCCCAGGAGAGGCAGAGGCCACCCCAGGAGAGGCAGAGGCCACCCCAGGAGAGGCAGAGGCCACCCCAGGAGAGGCAGAGGCCACCCCAGGAGAGGCAGAGGCCACCCCAGGAGAGGCAGAGGCCACCCCAGGAGAGGCAGAGGCCACCCCAGGAGAGGCAGAGGCCACCCCAGGAGAGGCAGAGGCCACCCCAGGAGAGGCAGAGGCCACCCCAGGAGAGGCAGGGGCCACCCCAGGAGAGGCAGAGATGGGCAGGGGCCACCCCAGGAGAGGCAGAGATAGGCAGGGGCCACCCCAGGAGAGGCAGAGATAGGCAGGGGCCACCCCAGGAGAGGCAGAGACAGGCAGGGGCCACCCCAGGAGAGGCAGAGACAGGCAGGGGCCACCCCAGCAGAGGCAGAGACAGGCAGGGGCCACCCCAGCAGAGGCAGAGACAG
This sequence comes from Pelodytes ibericus, assembly GCA_036172795.1. NCBI lineage: Eukaryota > Metazoa > Chordata > Amphibia > Anura > Pelodytidae > Pelodytes > Pelodytes ibericus. Next base: position 195,338,119 of record CM069862.1, read on the forward strand.
GCAGGGGCCACCCCAGCAGAGGCAGAGACAGGCAGGGGCCACCCCAGCAGAGGCAGAGACAGGCAGGGGCCACCCCAGGAGAGGCAGAGACAGGCAGGGGGCACCCCAGGAGAGGCAGAGACAGGCAGGGGGCACCCCAGGAGAGGCAGAGACAGGCAGGGGCCACTCCAGGAAAAGCAGAGACAGGCAGGGGCCACCCCAGGAGAGGCAGAGACGGGCAGGGGCCACTACAGAAGTTGTGACAGCAGATTTACAGGGGGCACCTAAAAGTCAAGAGTTAAGGTGGGGAATAGGAACTACTGTAGGAGAAAGTTAGACATAATAACACTTTCAATGTAATGTTTGAGGACTATCTGACTGATACATTTGGAAACTCTCTCTGTTTGTCAGTAAGTTAATTTACCTTATGTTTTTCTGTAGGATTTGCTGATTCGGAGGCTGTCTCCTACGTGCCACGGCATACGTGGATTACTAATTAAACAGCAACTGGTTCGAGACCCAGTGAGGATCTGGAGATTGTTAGGTTAATATATTCTTCCATTAGTTTGTTCACTGTTTCCCATTTTTATGAATTATTGTATATCTCTTTACTACTGTTAATTATGTTGTGTTACCGTAGGAGGCCTTAATTATTTTAGCACATCTGAACCTAAAAGGAAAGGAAATGAGAAGGAAGACCCCAAAGGGAAGAGTCCACCAGATGATGAAGGTATGATAAAAAGTGTTTTGGAATGTATGTTTAAAGCGCTCTTTTTCCTGGAAGTATCAGGCATATTCCTTTAGATCTACGGTTCCCCAGGTTTAGTACTTTGTCTCGGAGTGTTCTTTTAAGACTAACTCCTACAGCAGTGATGGGCAAACTATGGCACTAGTGGCACTCAGAGCCTTCTAACATGGCACTTGGCATCTGCGAACAGGGTGACCATCGACCCCAGTTTTTCTGTTCGAGAGCAGTCATCATCCCACTTGGGACTGGAAAGATTATCGCAAGGCAACTGCTGTTGATGGTATGGGACATCAAGCTGGGCTGTTATGGAGAAAATAAAATGGAACTGATAAGGAAGAACAGTCCGCTCAAATACAGAGGGGGAGCTGGTATACAGTGAGGCCCAGGAGCTGAACTACGAAGTGAGGAATAAGGATGAGGGACCTGCCATGGATAAGTTAAGACATAACTGGGTGAAGAGGGAGCTGGGCTCCTGCAGAAGATTGTTAATCTGGTTCCAATCTGGTTCATTGTCCTACAGCATCTACCAAACCACTATGGCCTTGGTGTCGAACTGCGGTCCTGCAAATGTTAATGGCCTACACACCCCAATCGAGTCAGTGTCAGGATGGGAAAGAATTATGGGAAATGTAGTCCCAGAAACAGCTGGGAGACTAGTTGGACAACAAGGTCAGCGCTTTGCAAGTTGCTGGATGGGAAATCCATGGCGGCTACTGACCATGTGTATCCTGTTATATACTTTTCTTTTAGAAGACAAGAAGCGTCGCGAGCGTGAGGATCAGATGTACCGCGAGCGTCTTCGGACCCTCCTCATCATTGCCGTGGTCATGAGCCTGCTCAACTCCTTGACCACCAGCGGAGGGAACATCTCTTGGAACGACTTTGTAAACGAAATGCTGGCCAAGGGCGAGGTGATGCGAGTGCAGGTGGTCCCCGAAAGTGACATCGTAGAGATCTACCTGTACCCAGGCGCTGTGGTTTTCGGACGCCCCGTGAGTCTTGCTATTCTTTGTGTCTGTGGTGCAGGTCGGACGTCTGGTATTTTTCTCACCTGTCAATCTCTCCCCCCCCCCCCCCCCCCCCACCCCTACAAATACAGCGACTGTCCCTCATGTACAGGATGCAGGTGGCCAACATCGACAAATTTGAAGAGAAGCTCCGAGCGGCGGAGGAGGAGCTGAAGATTGAAGGGAAGGATCGAATTCCCGTCTCTTACAAGCGCACTGGCTTTTTTGGAAAGTACGAAATGCCCTTCCTCCCCTTCCTGGGCAATCTTGTTGCAGGTTTCATTCCTAGACTCTTTCTTGTTGCATTCCTAGACACTTTAGGGTCACCTAAACACTGTTTATAACATAACTATAGAGAATAAAAGAATGATCAAAAATGATCTCCACGTTGGGAGCATTAAACATTGTAGAACCCTTGCTTCCTTGAAGGAAGCCAAGGTTAAATAATGCATGTCCCGGGTCAGTTAAGCAAACCCGACGTGTATCTTAATAGATACATGTGGGTTGACTATCTGCTTTGTCTCACATGCGAGACACAGCAGTTCCTGGTTGTGTCAGCATGCGCACAGCCAATCAGAGCGGGGGCCGAATGCGTGGGTCTCTCGCTGCTAGCACAGAGAGAGACCCTCGTTTTTGCACGGAATCAGCAGGGGGTCCTAGTTAAGGTCTAGCGCTAGCAGAGAGAGACAGTCGCCGACCAGACGGCTGCCTACTTCCTATGGAAGCATGGCAGCTGTCGGTCAGAAGATAAACTGGCGTGTACCATCAAAAGTACCTGCCAGTTCATCCTCATACTAGGGACAACGGACATTTCAAAAATAATGTTTAGTCTCCCTTAAATTTTCTCTGTCCTCCACCTGAAATCAACCTCTTTACTGGTCTTTCTTCTCCTTTACAGTGCCTTATATGCCTTGGGCATGGCAGCCGTGGGGGTGGCCATCTTGTGGTACATATTTCGGCTGGCTGGGATGGCAGGACGTGAAGGCGGCTTCAGTGCGTTTGTGAGTTTAGTACCTTTTTTTTTTTTTTTACCAAAAATGAGTGTTCTTTGACACTAGGGACCACCATCAATTTTCCTTAAAGCATGGACAGTGCATTCTAGACTATACAGGTTCAGGCACGCACCTCATTTTAAGAAGGAAATTTCAGGAAAAAAAACTTAAATTTCAAATAAAGAACTTTGAAGCCCTATATGCCATTTTAATATGCCAGGATATTGCCCCCAATATGCCATTTAATATGCCAGGATATTGCCCCCAATATGCCATTTAATATGCCAGGATTTTGCCCCCAATATGCCATTTTAATATGCCAGGATATTGCCCCCAATATGCCATTTAATATGCCAGGATATTGCCCCCAATATGCCATTTAATATGCCAGGATTTTGCCCCCAATATGCCATTTTAATATGCCAGGATATTGCCCCCAATATGCCATTTAATATGCCAGGATATTGCCCCCAATATGCCATTTAATATGCCAGGATTTTGCCCCCAATATGCCATTTTAATATGCCAGGATATTGCCCCCAATATGCCATTTAATATGCCAGGATATTGCCCCCAATATGCCATTTAATATGCCAGGATTTTGCCCCCAATATGCCATTTTAATATGCCAGGATATTGCCCCCAATATGCCATTTAATATGCCAGAATTTTGCCCCCAATATGCCATTTTAATATGCCAGGATATTGCCCCCAATATGCAATTTTAATATGCCAGGATATTGCCCCCAATATGCCATTTAATATGCCAGGATATTGCCCCCAATATGCCATTTAATATGCCAGTATTTTTCCCCCAATATGCCATTTTAATATCCCAGGATATTGCCCCCAATATGCCATTTTAATATGCCAGGATATTGCCCCCAATATGCCATTTAATATGCCAGGATTTTGCCCCCAATATGCCATTTAATATGCCAGGATTTTGCCCCCAATATGCCATTTTAATATGCCAGGATATTGCCCCCAATATGCCATTTTAATATGCCAGGATATTGCCCCCAATATGCCATTTTAATATGCCAGTATATTGCCCCTAATATGCCATTTAATATGCCAGGATATTGCCCCCAATATTCCATTTAATATGCCTGTATTTTTCCCCCAATATGCCATTTTAATATCCCAGGATATTGCCCCCAATATGCCATTTTAATATGCCAGGATATTGCCCCCAATATGCCATTTAATATGCCAGGATATTGCCCCCAATATGCCATTTATTATGCCAGGATTTTGCCCCCAATATGCCATTTTAATATGCCAGGATATTGCCCCCAATATGCCATTTTAATATGCCAGGATATTGCCCCCAATATGCCATTTTAATATGCCAGGATATTGCCCCCAATATGCCATTTAATATGCCAGGATATTGCCCTTAATATGCCAGGATATTGCCCCCAATATGCCATTTAATATGCCAGGATATTGCCCCTTAGTATGCTCGTTATGTCCCCCTCCTCCCCCCCTTCCCCAGACCCCAGTACTTACCTCGTTCCTGCTCCGTCTCCCGGTGCTCTGAAGGTCCGTGGCTGTGAGGGAAGCGTTGTGAGCTTCCCTCCAGCCGCGCGGAACAATAAAGTTTGTTTAAAAAAAACACACTTTGTTGACCGCGCGGCTGGAGGGGAGCTCACAACGCTTCCCTCACAGCCACGGACCTTCAGAGCACCGGGGGTCAGCAGGAACGAGGTAAGTTTTTTAGATTTTTTTTTATTTTTTCAGCCACCGATCGGCGTATAACACGCACACATCATTTGCCCCTTATTTTCAGGGAGAAAAAGTGCGTGTTATACGCCGATAAATACGGTATATATATTTGTCTCACTTTATATTTGACCGTGTGGCTGTATTCACTAAAAGATAAGTAGAGTTTAGATGAGTTTTTCATCTCGCTGGCTTTACTATACATTGTGCAGAGACAAACCTGGTGACTTCCTCCTGCTAGAAGAACAGTCATAGTTAAAAAGGTAAAAGCTTTTAAACCTTTATCTGAGTGGTTCTGAAGCTCACCGAGTCTGGACAATGTACAGTGATCTCCCCCCCACTCCACTTTCAGAGAATAGACCTCTGTATACAGTAAATGTTCTGTTGAGTTGAGATGGACATGTGCAGTGTATATGGTTTCTGATCCCCAATATTGAGTGTGTTGAACCCCCTTCACCACTCTGCTTCCATCCACTAATAACCTCTTCATTTCTCCCTTATGGCTTCAGAACCAGCTAAAGATGGCCCGTTTCACTATTGTGGATGGAAAGTCAGGGAAAGGAATCAGCTTTAAGGACGTTGCTGGGTTGCATGAGGCCAAGACGGAAGTCAAAGAATTCGTGGATTACTTGAAGGTAAAATTAAGAACCTGTTGAGGCCCTGACCATAGACCCCAGCCTATCACAATACTTCCGTTCTATGCTGTATGGTACCCAGAGCATCACAACCACCTTTCTTGTTTCAGAGCCCAGAACGGTACTTACAGCTTGGGGCTAAGGTACCCAAAGGGTCTCTGCTACTCGGACCCCCAGGCTGCGGCAAGACCCTGCTAGCCAAGGCTGTAGCTACAGAAGCCCAGGTTCCTTTCCTGGCGATGGCTGGTTCAGAGTTCGTGGAAGTCATAGGAGGTAAGCCCGGGGGGCATTTTTTTCCACTGGATGGAAGTTGACCACAATGTCTATCTCATAGAAACAAAGAGATAGTGGGGGATATGCATAGAAGTCTGCCATATATCTTCCCAGTGTTGGAAAGGTAAAAAATAAAGGAGGGTGTGCATCCTGACACATTAAAGTGATAGTTTTATAGGCCAGGTTTTCATCCGCTGCAGGTGAGAAGCATTGCACAATCCTGTGGCACTGAAGTGCCACAGGAGTGGTATTTGTCAAAGGAACTTTAAAGTGCTATATAGTGTAGTGTAGTCCCTTTTCACAGCACATATACAGGCTTGCTTTATCTTCCAATTGATCTTGCGTCCTCACGTAGAAACTCATATGGACTCCTTGGGATTCCAGGTGATCACTAGGGTGATCCACAATGATCTCAGTGGCTGGATGAAGTGGAAGGTATGTGTGAGATGAGCAATTTTGGGACAAAGTTCTACACGTGCAACAGTCACAACGGAATGTTCCTTGACACAACTGTCATGTTTTGCTGCCTTGTTATAGATGTAGAAGCTGTGCGATCACGCATGGCAGGCGGCGGCAGCTAGTGCCAGACTGAGAGTGATCCAACAAAATATATATATATATATATATATATATATATATATATATAGCGATAGTATTATTAAGTAAAATAAGGAATACTTGAACACAAAAGTAAATTCGTTAACAAAGGGACTATCATCGTCCTAGACAAGATCTTGCGAATTTATCTCAAGTTACTTCTGGGCCGTGGTTCACTATACATGCTGAAGTTCCTTCTGCATTACTCCCGCACCCCTGGAGACCTGCCATGCCCCCCTGGATGGAATGTGATGTTTACATACTATTGTGTTTATAAAAAAATTTTCCTAAGATCATGTTACACTGCCTCTCGCGGTATCTTCTCAAATCTGGTGCTTAACGGCTGCAACCACATTACTCCTCTATTACTGTCTCTTGCAACTTATTGGAGGTGTGACTTCATGCAGTGTTACTGTTGATGGCTTTCCTTCATGTCTCCCCAGGTCTCGGAGCTGCTCGCGTGCGCAGCCTCTTTAAAGAGGCACGCTCTCGGGCGCCTTGCATCGTTTACATCGATGAGATCGATGCCATAGGAAAGAAACGTTCCACCAACATGTCGGCGTTCTCCAACACGGAGGAGGAGCAGACTCTCAATCAGCTGCTGGTGGAAATGGATGGTAAGAAAACTGCCTGTGTCACTCTGGGTTTATTATAAAAATAATATATTCCAGCAATAAAAAAATAAAAAAAAGAACAATGGGACAGCGGATAATCACAAGGTGGGAACGCTGGTAGTGTTTTAGAAAAAAATTGGAGCTAACCACGAACCCAAGAAGCATTTTGGCTCAAAACATCGCTTACTGTGATAATACCATAGGATTTTTTTTATCAGGAAGACAGATTTTTCCCATTACTCAACTTGATGGCACTAATTTTCTTAACCTCTGGCGGGATGAACAGCTGAATTGGGCCTGCCAAGAATTGTATTAGTCTATTGATCTTTCCCATCGGCATTGAAGCCATATCTGATGGCTTAATTGTGTAGCTTTGTTTTAATGAAATTGCTCTTGTGAGTTTGTTTACATAAAGATTAAACAATTTGCCAGCTCAATCCCTCCAGTAATACTGCTATATATTCTTGATGTAATATTTACCGGGGTGCATGCAATGCGGTAGGACTCCAACTCCCATCCTTGATAGGCAGTACACAAAATTGGATGCACCAGCAAAGCTCCGGAAATAACAGGAAGAAATTGTTTTGTAATCCAAAGTGAAAAATGTATTAATAGTCCTTAGACTTAAAATCTTTGGAACAAAAAATAGACATATCCACAGCTTACAGACTTGACGCGTTTCGCACACCAGGTGCTTACTCCTAAGCCTTATAAACATTTTGTATAAGGATATCCCATATAAATCCAGCCCTGGGTCAACATACAGTATTTAAATTCTTGCTTTGTTTGATACAACCATCCTAATGTGTACATTCTACAGGAATGGGTACCACGGATCATGTGATCGTGTTGGCTTCCACCAATCGGGCCGATATTCTGGACAATGCCTTGATGAGGCCGGGGAGACTGGACAGACATATATTTATTGATCTCCCCACTCTGCAGGTGAGAAGAGAGACAGTCTAGTCAGATTCACAGCAGGGGTGACGATTTTCCAAACTGATCTGTGTCCTCTTTCGTAGGAGAGGAGGGAGATCTTTGAACAGCATCTGAAGAGTTTGAAGCTTACTCAGCCCGGGAGCTTTTACTCCCAGCGTCTGGCTGAGCTCACCCCAGGATTCAGTGGTACGACAGCACTTATGTCTTTTTTCTAATCTTGAGAATGTGCCAAGGTAGACCGTACTTTCTTCTAAATCATGTTCCTTTAGTAAAGGAAGGTGTTAAGCGCTTATGAGATAATAGAGATCATTCTGTGTCTCTAACGCTGTGGGCAAAAACTTATGTTTATTTGTAAATGTAGACATTTTAATAGAAATTCTTTAATGAAAGGATACAATTCTAGTACCTTTTTTGAATCCTTTTTGTTCTTAATAGCTCTACCAAGGGGCAGACATGTTGGATGGAATCCTGGATCAGATCTTCTTTCATCTTGTTGGAGTGACAAAGAGTGCTTTATTAATTAAACAGAAGTACATTTTTTTGCTTACACACCTTATACCCCAGGAGTATTTTATTTGTATGTACGTACTGACATTATTAATGATTGCCCTCCTCTCTAGTGCCACTTTATCCCCTTAAGGACCAGATCTTTGGGGGACTTTTTGTAATGTGTATTTAACTGTAATTTACCTCTGATTTATACAGATTTTTTTTTATTTAAGTATTAATGTATTACTTAATGTTGAATCCATATTTATCCTTATAAACCAGATTTAATATCAATTTTTTTTTCTTTTAAAAATGACCACGCACCTTGTTTACGTTCAGGCTGCTCCAGAATCCTAATCTGTTCTGGAGGGGTTAATCCCTATGATCATATGACTGCTACAAGTCTCCACCTACGCATTTTACTTGCCAAATAAAGCACTCTCAAATGCGTTCACCATTTCTCTTTCAGGAGCAGATATTGCCAACATTTGCAATGAGGCTGCTCTGCACGCAGCCCGTGAAGGCTTCCAGTCTATCGACACTTTCAACTTTGAGTACGCTGTGGAGCGAGTGATTGCAGGTACTAACAAACACTGCAGGTGTCTCCTGTTTATGACCTCACCTTGTGGTTTTATATGCTAATGAACTACTTTCAGTAGGAAATGTGGGGTTTGTCCTCGTCAAACTGTACACACCTTTATTAAGATCAATCTAATATTTCAGACCTTATTTTTGATTGAATGTTATCATTGAATGTCTTTTGGAGATGAATATATAATTTAACAACGTAGGCCCACGTAAGCTTCTGTTACAAGCCACATTCTGTGTCCTTGTAATATATGGGAGTCTGTGCATGTTGGCCTCTCACCACATGTTACTTGTTCTGTCACAGGGACTGCCAAGAAGAGCAAAATCATGTCCAAGGAGGAGAGACGTGTGGTGGCCTTCCATGAGTCCGGACACGCTCTGGTGGGGTGGCTGCTGGAACACACCGAGGTTGTGATGAAGGTAGCCCACTCTGTCACGAAGCTGCGCTCCTGTCTATCTATCTGGCTACAGATACATATACATTCACTTGTTCTTCCAGTTATGTTGAGCTCAATCTTGTCCAGTTAACCGGTAAGACAAGTGCATGATATAATTTAGAGGTTTTTACCTTTAAAGAGGCACAAAACTCTGAAATCCGTTTTAACCAGGCGGAATACTACTTCTGCCTGATTAAAACTGGCTTTTGAACAGTGCTGTAACTATTGCCCCTTAGTGTTTTCAAATGCAAAGACAAGATGGCCGCCATTTGATCGAGCAGCGCTCCACGGCAGAATAGAGTACTGGCTGCCTCTGGGGTGGGGCATGTGTCACTCATGCCAGACACAGCCACTAGATGTGGAGGAAATGACCAGCTCATCCAACCTGGAGGTGTGTTTGTGATGTCAGATGCCAGAACACCAATGAAGCGGAGCTCCATCCATGGCATGGCAGCCTTGAAATCAGACAGAAGCAGGGTTCTGTCTCATTAAAAGTTGCTTAGTGATTTGATCAAACTGAAGTCAAAATAGATCCCACTTGGCTGCTGTTCTAACTTGGCTGTTTTGGTCGACATTTGTCTCCCCTGTTTAGTGAATAGCCCCCTATGTAATTATGGTCAGTTACAGACGCCAAGGTGATCGCACATCATGCCAATGAGTGTTGTGTTGCTGAGCAGAGGCTGAAGGAATCTGAATCCCTTACAGGTATCCATTGCACCGCGTACAAATGCTGCTCTCGGCTTTACCCAGATCCTGCCCAGAGAACAATTTCTTTACACCAAGGAGCAGTTGTGTGAGCGGATGTGCATGGCGCTGGGCGGCAGAGTGTCTGAAGCAATAACCTTCAATAAGGTTACCACAGGTAACAAATGGACACACTGGCATGATCACAAGCCTTATGGGCCATGTAATGCACACTTTGTAAAACCCACACCTGAATGCAGTCTTTACAATTTAACATCACGTGGATTCTGTCCACGGAAACAGAAAGACCTTTGTTAGTTGTGTTTTGTGGCTTGCAGGTGCTCAGGATGACCTGAGGAAGGTGACCCAAGTAGCATATTCCATGGTGAAGCAATATGGCATGGTGCCCAGGATCGGGCAAGTGTCCTTTCCCGACAGCAAATCCACATCCGGTATTGGAAGACGACCTTTCAGCCAGGGACTGCAGGAGATGATGGACTATGTAAGTGTCATAAATTGGGACATCTTGAAGTCTAGGGACATGGTTTACAAGTATTCAGGACATTTTCCCATTTTAATAAAGTAAATGTGTTTAAGAGAAGGGGGTATCTGTCTCTTTCTGGGGTAAAGCTCTCACCGTGATCTAATCAGCAGGAACTTTCCGTGGCCACTCGACCACTTTGCCCCACAGGTTACCCTTTCACATAAACCCCAATGCACATGTATGTATGTGTTTAAATGTAGATATATTTCCAAGATATATTATTCGTTTTATTGGTTTTCAGTTTGGTTATGTGAAGAATTTTGCAATAGTGTATTGGATTTTTGGGGTTTCTTTAAATCAGGGGTGTTCAGCTGTTAATGGGCAGGAGCTCTCTATCACCCTAAAAAGTTGGCGAGGGATTATGGGAGATGTAGTCCATCAGCACTGGCAAGCCTCAGTTCGCCAACCCTGCTTTAGATCTCGACTAAGAAAAGGTTTGGCAAAATAAATTGGACAATAGATATTTCCTTTTATAAAGATATATTCCAGCTTTTTCAGAATAGCACTTGAATTAGCGATATCTAGTTTTCACTCTCCTTTGGCTGGGGAAAGAGCCTTTTAGTGCTACCCAGTCACAGTACCTCACTTCCTGTTACCCGGGGCACCGCCCCATCCTGCTCGCAGGGGACTAAAGAGTGGGAGACCTGCAGGATAACAATCCAGATATTTACGTTGAATTTGGTTTATCCAGGGTTTCTGGCAGAATTAACTGTATACAGTATAACTCGCTGAAGAATTAACCATCCGTGCGTGTATAATATGTGTTTTACGCTCTCAGTATAATGCTTATTCCTTGCATTTGTTAGGAAGCTCAGCTACTTGTGTCCTCCGCGTACAGACGCACGGAGACCCTGTTAAAGGAACACCGGGACAAGCTGGTGGCGGTGAGCATTGAATTTCCCTTTTTAATATGAGCTGATGACACACCGCGTCCATGTAAAAGACGTGTATTAATAACACATACAGGCTTGGTATCCCTTATCGAAAAAATCTCTTATCCTAAATCATCCCAAATCCTCAAATTCCATACACCTGTCAGAATGCAAACGCACAGAAGTTTATTCAGTGTCCAGCCCCCTTAAGCTGTGATATAGCCTTTCCATTCATGCGTGTACTCCCCCACGCCCGCAATGGGTAATACAATGACACCATGTGCAGACCTGACACGCCAACGGCAGGTTCCCAACGATGCCTCACATCACAGCTACATCACAGTAACAGGGATTTATATAATTTATACAGTATTTCCATTGATATTACTGGATTCCATGAGAGCTGAGAGGCTTCAATATATCTTATTGGGGAAAATGACACGTTATCTGAAATACTTCTGGTCCCAGGCATTTTGCATAAGGAATACTCGACCTGTGTGTGTGTGTGTGTATATATTTACATATCTAAAGAACCACTCACCTTCACTCCACACTTTTTTTTCCTTTTATTATAGTAGCTTAAGTGAAAAGTTTGTTGTCCCTAGAATGGGAATAAAATAAGACATGTGCAATTGTATTCTTTGACGCGCAGGCTCCGTTGCTGGCAGCGAGTGCTGATGTAATTAATAAAGGGATCCCACTAGTGATTACATGTAAAGGCCAAGGATTATCTCCGCACCAGCAGTCTGTACTCCTCTGACCCCCAACAGACACAGCAATGCAGAGCAGAGTGTTATCTCCCGTGTAGAGTGGAGCGATGGGTTTACACGGGAGAGGTAGTACTGCATCTTTAACTTATACCTCTATTTAAGAAAAACAAACATTGTAGTATCGATACATTGGGGGCTGTTTATTAAGAGGTGAGATGACACTTTACACACTGAGCAAGAAGAAACCTTGTGAGGTGCTCCTGCCTGGCAACGTGGCCAGGTTCGTCCTTGGCGCACAATGTTTACTTTTATTAATCAATGCGCATATTAAGGTAACATTCTTGTTTTATATGTGTCTGTGGCGTATCCTGTTCTGTATTGTGAGATCCTATCCTCTCCCGCCAGCTGACAAATGCTTTATTGGAGAAAGAAGTCATAAACTACGATGACATTGAAAAACTAATTGGACCCCCGCCTCACGGCCCCAAAAAGATGATCGCCCCTCAGAGTTGGATTGAGGCCGAGAAGGACAAACAGGATAATGGGGACGATGAGTCAGGCAGGCCCCCACGTCCAAGGGAGGAGGAAGATGATCCCAACCTGACACCTGTCTGATATCCGTTATGCCCTGTGCCCTAGAAAGTGAGTCATTGGACTCACTCTAACTTTCCCTCCCTGACTTCCATTCGCTGGGGATGTAACAGAATGGAGACAGACTAACAGGTTAATATCAATGGAGAAGATGGCCATTCTGTAAACTAGCGGAAGTCTCTTCTACTCTCACTGTCTGCTGCATGGTCTCTTTCAGTCAGCTCTCTAAATTGAGCAGTTTGGCATGGAAAGAGTTAAGAGGACTCCTTAGGAGAAATGCATGCCCACCCATGATGCTTATATAAAATGCGGCGGTCGTGATATGTCCCTATCCGTAGAGATTTACTGCTGGACCTTTGACCCCAGGCCCGGGGTGTCATGTGATAGCAGGTTTTGAGGATAACACTTGGCACAGTGCCAGTGACACACTTATTGTTTGTTTGCACCCCAGGGATATTAAAACTCTTGGCTGGGTTATTTTGCCATTTTTTAATACAATAAATGTTGACTTTGTTCTAGCAACGTTCTCTAAATACTGCCTCACAGCAGAGGGTGGACTGCAACGAACATCGCTGAGGGTCATGGGTGTAGCAGTCCATCAAAGAATCCTTCCTGAGCCGTATACGCTGCAGGCATACAATTAAAAAAAAAAAAAAAAAAAGATGAAACATGATCTGTGCATTGTGTGAACAGAATTGCAGGCAAAATTTAAGAGAAAAAAAATGTGCTTTAAATGTGTGGTGTGTCCTATTTATGACATCACACTTTGGTTTGATATGCAAATAAACTACTTTCATGGGAAACTTTTCTTTTAACCCTTGTTTCCTTTTATGTTAGAAGCACAAGTGAAACAAATAAAGTTTAGTGACCCTTTTAATCTGTGCATTTGATCATCTTTTATATTTTGTTTTAAATCTCCGAAAATCCTTCTTCCAGGAATTTTTACTCTTAAATATAGACTGCAAGTCCTGCATTAATGCCACATATCCACTAGGATTATCTGCAGGTACAAAGTAATGGATGTGTACAAAAATAAACAATACAAAACCTTGTGTAAATACATAATTAATCTGAGTAATATTTCATTTTGAAGCACAACTTGTACTTCAATAGTGTATGACTTTTGTTTTTTAAATTTGCAAAAGCACAGAGCCTCATGGGAGTTGTAGTGTAACCGGGTTCGTGCCCATATTGTTTAACACAGTGGGTTTATCATTGTCTGGCATGCTATGTGTCAACACAACCATACATGCATGGCTGGTACCGTGCACATCAGAAATAAAATGGTGGACTGGCACACCCACAAGCTCCAGTAGACGGTTCCAAGGTTTTATTTATGAACAGCTGTTGCACATATCGGAAAACATGTAATGGATGTGGAGGGAAGCAAGAAAATGCTCTTACCTGATGCATTTCACACCACTACAGGGCACTTAGTGCTTTATTCACGAAACAGGGAATGCAGGCAATTGACCAGAGAACTTTAGGCCAAAGTAGCAGAGATGGAAAAATTCTCCAATTCAAGTCTTTAGTCATGTTATTTTGGGGCAGTGGGATGGGTGCCTGGTATTTAAAGTTCTCTCTCTCTCCGATCCTCAAGTGGTAGAGGTAAACACAGTCAAGGATTTTAAGCATGCGTGGGATAGACACAAGGCTATCCTAGATATAAGACCGGGAACGGGGGACTAATAAAAGTACTCAAAAAAAAAATTGGGCAGACTAGATGGACCGAATGGTTCTTATCTGCCGACACATTCTATGTTTCCTGGGTTTAAAGGCAGACAAAAATGTACTGCCCAGGCTCCTACTGATTAATTGGAGAATTTTTCCAACTTGACCTTACGTTTGAAATTCCCTTTCCAACTGCAAAGAAAGCTATACTAGGCAATTCTTTGCCTATGAGTAAGCGATGGTTAAATGTAAAACGCGTTAGGCTGGTGTCCACATTTGGGTGCGCTGAGAATTTTGCTATTGCGGGTATTATTACATTATGAATGGAGTGCTGTCTTTGCCTTTTTTTGCTGTTGGAATTGCTTTAGAGTGGACGTCTCTGTGAAGCCCCCACCCATCTTTGGATGTGAAATATTAGTGAGCGGATATGGCCTGAAACCGGATCTCACTCGCATGGACGCGAGAGTGCTGCACCAAGAGGAGGAAATCGCGCTACACACCAGGAAAATCATGCAAGTCGCTATAATTAGAGAAAGCGCCACGTTTGGCGCGAAACGCGTAGGCGTTCAATGTTTCACCGGGTAGGAGCAGGCACTTAGACCTTGAAGCTGTGTACACCTGTTATTAAACTCACCTTCAGCTTTACATGTGATCTGGTCTGTGAAGTTTGTTCCCGCTGGTCGCCGCCGTCTTTCCTCCTGAGTTCCCTTGTCTCACCGCTAAAATTACTGCTCAACATAGTACCCATCTGACGGACTACCGCCGTAGACTGGAGGACCTCGACAATAGGGGGAGACGGAACAATATCCGTTTGAGAGGAGTCCTGGAGCAGGCATCCTTGGAAGCCGAAGAGGTCATGGCCTTGGCGACCAGTATTATTAATGATCTCATGGGACGACCTAGAGAAACAGTGGTTCACATGGATCGGGCTCATCGTGCCTTGCGGCCCCCCTCAGCCCCTCCACGGGACATTATATTCCATCACACCGACTTCCAATTTAAGGAGAAGGTGATGGAAAAAGCTAGATCAGCGACCCCATGGAGCTTTGGTGGCCATGTGGTATCCTATTACCAGGACTTATCTGACTTAATGCTTCAGGCGCGCAGGGCCTTGAGACCGCTCACACTAGAATTACAGCAACGAGGTCTCCAATACCCCTGGGGACACCCATTCAGTCTCACCGTCCGCCATGAAGATGGGCCTGTCTCACTTCACTATCACCATTATCTTTCCACCTTTCTCGCTGATCTGGGGATTCCAGAAATGCAGATCGCTGATTGGAGTCTACCAGAAACACGCCCTAGACGAGTGGGCCCAGTGAGAACAACGCGGCAGAGATCTACGCAACGAGGCCTCTCTACAGACCCCTCTGCGATGTCAGCCGCTCCGAGGTACAGAGAACTCCCCGCTACCTCAACTACTTCGAGAACCAGAGAAGTGGCCAACATAGCCGAAGCCCGAAGGGCAGAAGAATGAGCACTCCATTTTAATTTTGCAGGCCTATACGGTTCCCCCGTCTCTTGGGCATGATCCCTGACCACCAGAACTTGAACTGGTTACTTACTCTGTTTTTGGGTTGGATTTGTACACACGCCTGAGGTCTGATTTGGAGCTGGGAGAGGAGACTTCGCATGTGGAGATAGGCACCCACCCCCAGTTTCTTGGATATACCCCTGACACATTTTGTGGTTGACTTATTTTTGCTGCATCGACCTGAACGGCGGAGTTACTGTGGTATGCATTTTTCCGGTGGATTCAGGTTTTGGCCTCTCTAATACACCTGAAACGCTGACGCCTGGTACTGGGAACTTAGCAGGTGTCGGAGCTTTTTGAGACCCCCATATGCAACATACTTTTGGACGTATTCCCTGAGATGACGCTACATCTCCCATTCGCCACCAGAGGCCTAGTGCCCGAGGCAGAGGACGGGGGACCAGAGGAGACACGTGAGCCACATTCACGCATATGTTAGCGACTGTTCAACTGTAATTTTGTTCTGTTGCCATGTTTGTTTCTGTTTGCACTATGCGCCCCGAAAGGCACGGTTAATTGATCTTGCTGAGATGGCTGAAAACATGGAGGGACGTTGACCCCGTGTTTCGGTTTTCTCAGAGTTACTAGTCCAATCATTTGGGTTTGTTCTGACCGGCGAACCACAATCCTTGGTCGGTTGCCACTGTCCCCCTTACCATAGGCGTCCTTTCTGTATACTGGGAGAGAGTCAGGGGTGTTCCCGCTGGTCGCGGATCCCCCCTGTTTGCTCTGGCCAGTAGACGCCGCAGGTACTTGAGAGTAGCTTGTGCTGCCCTCTCTAACCTCCCCCCCCCCCCTTTTTTTCACCCCCTCTCACTTTTGCCTTTGTTTCCTTCCCTCTCCCCTATTTGTCTATCTGTCCTGTTTGTTTCTGGGGGTTTTTTTGGCCTATACACTAATAAGAGGACGCACCGATGCATGGGACACTTAACCCCTACACAGACATGTATGTTGTTTCTCATAATGTTAAGGGTCTAAATGTCGCCGAAAAGAGATCCAATCTGCTGAGGGCCCTTAAAGGGCAGCGGGCATCTGTGGCATTTCTGCAGGAGACACATTTTAAGGGTACCGCTACCCCAAATTTGACAAACTGGGACTTCCCTGTTGCATTTTTTTAGCAATAACCCACAGGCTAAATCAAAAGATGTGGCAATCATTTTCTCCAAACACTTCCCGCTCACTAATATTTCCCATCTTGTTGATCCTGAGGGTCACTATTTGTTTGTAAAGGGTGAAATGGCGCGGCATCTCTACACTTTCGCCAATGTCTATCTGCCTAATACAAGGCAGAATGTCTGCCTATCCAAAATAATGGCTTTGCTTGTCAAGTTCCAGGAGGGAATGTTGCTTTTCGGAGGTGACCTCAATGTTGCCCTTGACCCTACAATGGACACTTCCTCAAGACGTACACAAACCCCTGCTCATGCCACACGTAAAATTAGGAAAACCCTACAGTTGGTCGATTGTTGGAGGGCCCTCCACCCCGCTGACAGGGACTACAGTTTTTATTCTACACCCCACTGCCGATACACTCGTATTGACTATCTCTTCACAACACACTACCACCTGCCACACATGACCAAAGCGGCCTACGGACTGATCACATGGTCAGACCATGCCCCCTTAAGTATCGTTTTTACTACCCCTTTTCTAAAACTGACCCAGTGCACCTGGAGATTAAACAAAGCTATGCTCGCTGATCCGCAGGTTTCCACCTCAATGGAAACTACTTTAAAGGACTATTTTGGTATTAACTCTACTCCAGATGTGTCTCTCCCCACTATCTGGGATGCACATAAATGCACAACTAAGGGACATCTAATACGGTTAGCGACAATTCAGCAGCCGTGAGCGTTTTATGCACCCAGATAGGAATACTAGAAAGGGCTCACAAAAACACACTACTTGACGCAGATTTTTGTAAGCTATTGACACTCCATAAGGACCTGGCTGACATATTACACAAACAGGCCCAGAGGAATTATTCAAGGCTAAAAGTGATCTACCACGAGCATGGTGATAAACCTGGCAAATATTTCGCTAGGGCTTTGAGGAAGAGACGTCAACAGACTTGCATACCTAAGATTCGTGACTCAACCGGTACAGCAAAACTGCTGCCGGCGGATATTGCGACAGAATTTGTATCATTTTATACCCAACAGTACAATCAGTCCTCCGCCTTGACCGACCCCGAGTCACAATCGGTATTTCAAAATAAAATTCGAGAATACCTTTCCACTCACGTCACACAGGTTTTGGACACCGCTGACTCCGAGATTACAGCAGGTGAACTGGCATGGGCGATTAAATGTTCCAAGTCGGGCAAGAGCCCTGGCCCAGATGGACTGCCCCTAAGCTATTATAAAAAATTCAGTGAGATTCTTAGCCCCTACATGGTCAGTACTTTCAACTCAATCTTACAGGGTAGTGCGTTCCATCCCCACACACTGGTGGCCACCATTGCGGTGATCCCGAAGGAGGGAAGGGACCCCGAACTGAATGTGGATGTCAAGCTTTTTGCGAAAATTTTGGCAACACGCATGCAGTGATTTCTTCCTTCTTTGGTCCATTCTGATCAGTCGGGTTTTGTGCCGAGTCGGGAGTCCAGGGACAGCACCATTAGAGCACTTAATCTGATTCACTTAGCACAAACCACATCTACCAAAACGATTTTGTTATCAACGGATACCGAAAAGGCATTTGACCGTTTGAACTGGACGTACATGCTCGAGGTCCTTCGATATATGGGATTCGGACCCCACATGATGGCCTGTACTCCCGACCCTGTGCCCGTGTTCGGATCAATGGAGCTCTATCTGACACTTTTTTAATCACTAACGGGACCAGGCAGGGGTGTCCCCTCTCCCCCCTACTATTTGTTCTTTCACTAGAGCCTTTTATGAAAACAATAAGAGGGGAGCGGGACATCTGGCCTGCAAGCTGACCATGTCCACCATAAGGTACTAGGTTTCGCAGATGATTTACTATTTATATTGACAAAACCTCGGGTGTCATTGCCTGTGCTCCTCCGGGAGTTCCGCACATATGGGGCCATTTCCAACCTCAAAATTAACTTTACTAAATCGGAAATTATGAATATAAATTTCTCTCCCGCCGAGTCCGGTGTCTTAGCCTCCTCCTTCCCATTCAAGTGCTGTACTAACAAACTTAGATATCTAGGTATCTGGCTTACCCGCGATCTATCCCAACTATACACACAGAACTTTGTGACATTGTTGACAACGTTGAAAGGAGACTTAGTGAAGTGGGGCCCTTTATATATATCTTGGACGGGTAGGGTCAATGCTATAAAAATGAATATTCTCCCAAGAATTTTATATCTGTTTCAAACCATCCCAATACAGCTCCCGAGAGCATTTTTCTCATCACTGCGTATGCTGTTTATCAAATATGTTTGGGCCCAGAAACCCCCTCTCTACCGCTTTACTGCAGCAACCAAAATCGCATGGTGGGTAAGGTTTGCCATACCCCAAGACTTACTATCAATCATGTCATCTCCTACTGTTGCTAGAATGGTCATACCAACCCCCCCATAAACTATGGATCCCGTTGGAGGCCCATTTGCTCAGAACCCCACTGCAGTCTCTTATGTGGCTTCGGCCACAAGCATCCAGACGGGTTGCACACTCCCATCTGTTAGCCTCGGTCTCTCTGTTGGTCCTTCACCGCCTGTACAGAAGCCACCAACTAACCACATTTCCTTCCCCTCTAACCCCGGTTCGGAATAACCCTGAGTTTCCCCCGGGACAAAATGGAGGTGACTTTCTTCGAACTATGCCTGAGGACAGACCCACAATACCTAGTTTCATGACTGAAGTTGCACCTTTACACCTTCTACTCCACAATACCGCACCTACACCTCTTGACACTTTGCAGTACTTGCAGTTTAAATCTTTTTTTTAAGAATATCCCACAGAAACATAACCTACAGAGGGAGCTGACACCCTTCGAGTCTTTTTTCCACATAGACGCCATGCCGCCCCATGGGATTTCCATGCTATACAAATTCTTGATACACTCGGAGGGAGACCCTCTGCCGGCTTTTGTTGGGAAATGGGAACACGCTTTGCAGAAAACACTGTCAAAACCGCAATGGGAAAAAATATTTACACTTACCCACAAAGGTTCGATAAACACTAGGACCCAAGAAATGTCGTATTAACTTTTAACACAATGGTACCACACTCCTAGCAAACTCCATGCGATATTTCCCGACAGATCAGACTCCTGCTGGAGATGAGGAAATGCCCCCGGCACGGTTCTCCACATATGTTGGGAATGTCCCCTCATTGTTCCATTTTGGGCAAACATCAACCAACCAATATCTGTATACAAAAAGTCAATTGTAAAACACCTGTTGAATGAAGCTAAGGCGCTCATTCCCCTGGGTGACAAGAGTGGAGGGAATCAGGGCACTGGAAAGTTTAGCCTCTCAATCGCGGGCCGAGCTGACAAATACCACCAACAGTGGTTCTATTGGATTGCATTTATCGAAAGTTTCAGAACCTAAATCACGGGGTTATTGTCAATCTTTTGGGATTTCATCAACTGTTATAATTAGATGTTTACAGCCCGGATCCGGTAGGGCTATTACGGAGAGCACATGAGGATCTACCCAGGGCTAGGTCAAAAATATATCGGTACTGTGTTTTTGTTATATGATTCAGATATGTTTGCCTGTAAAGGGAAGTTATGGCATGCTGCTGTGCTTCCAAGACGGATCCTGAGAGGCTTGTATTATATTATATTCCATATGTTGGTCATTGTGTGAAATTGAACAACTACCTCTTGCTGCGTCAGTGGTATCATGCTTTGTTACCCAGTGCCCCCCCCCCCTTTTCTATTCTGTACCTCTCCCCCCATGCACATACTGTTTTCTGTTCCCTCTCCCTTTCTACTCTTATTTTTGTGAAAATCAATAAAACATGATTTAGTAAAAAAAAATTTGTATGGGGGGAACGTATAGATCTCCATGCTGTGTTGGGAAAAAAATTAAAAGGATGCAAGTGCTGTGAGCTTATGTATAACAGAGATTGCACCCTTTTAACTTAATACATGGGTTGTATAAATCGGTTGCCCTAAGAGTGCAGAAGGGACCTGGATGTTCAACACTGGCGGTGGTCTCACAAACGCCTACTTCTCGACTCTTGCCACGGGCAAGCACTACTGATGCATGCGCAGTAGGCGCTGTCACCAACACCAGAACTGCTGACCAAAATCCTGTTATCCTGCTGAGCACTACCCCTGTCCCGAAAAGGGTGAAAGAGATAGAGCTTGGCGGGATAGCCTCCCAAAATTGGTACTGTGCCTCGCAAAGTGGGTTAGTTGGACGGTATGCAAACTCCTATGTTCCACGTTGGCGCAGGCCAAGGTCCTGCCACTATTAAGAGATTTCCCTGTGTTCTCCACATTTGTACCTGTCCCCCAATGTAGTGCACTTTAGAAATAAACATTCAATTGATTTTATAACTAAACATAGTTATGTTCAAAGTACAGCATCTGCAGGGACTCCACTCAAGCACCATTTAATACATTAGGGGGGGGGGGGGGGGGGGTAAACTTTCTGTAATAATTCCCACAAATCTAAGAAACTTAAGCAAATTGATTTTTAATGGTTTCTGGAAGGTTTTCCATAGAGAGCAATTCCAAAAATTAATAATGCAAACGGAACCACATTTCTCATAATGCAGTTATGGCTCCTGATAACTCGAGTGCATTACTCCAGCTTTTTACACGCTGTGAAAAATACATAAATATTGATAATCATTATAAATTCCCGTCTAACGCTCTCCCATCTTTGCTGTGGGCAAGCCGAGCGTCACTACTGGCAACGTGGTTCCTCGAGCCGCTTCTCTGATTGGTCGAAGAGACTGCTCGCTCATGATTGGGCTCGAGTTGTTCTTATCCCATGGTGCACCGCAACTCTTCCTCCTTTCACTGCGGCCATTTTCTCCCTGTTAAGGTATGTTCGTGAGATCCCCGCGCTCTTTCGACTCAATCCGTTCCCATCCTCCGTTCGTAGCGTCCGGTTTGCCCCGTCATCTAGTGCCATGTGTTCCTCAGCTACCGAGCCGGTCTTTAGCCGGGCTATTTTTGTGCAATGGGGCGGTTGACTTGCGTTTAAGGTCCTGTCTTCCCTTCTGGGCCTAATGTGAGTAGGAGCTCTGGTAGTGCAATGCTTTAAACACCCTGCTCTGGCGTGTAGAACAATTCTGCGCCTAGCTATGTCGCGTTATTAACCGATTTACCACTGATTCCCTGGGTAAGGCGTTTTAATCTTGCAGAGTCCTATCTCCATACATTGTGTTAATGGCTGGGGTTACACCGAGCAGGGACCTGTCTGCTTTAGAACTTGTTTTTTTACTTACTACTGTAGAGTTTCCCCCACCTAGATCCTGTTGGACTATTCCAATTCCAATATGTGTTCTTTCTTGGGATTGACAGAAAGCATGACCTGGTTCATGTTATAACGTGGCACAATTGTATATTTTATTATAGAGCTGTATGCAATTGTCTGTCTTGTTAAACATGTGCATCTATGTGCTTTTAAATGTAGTTTAAAAGGGGGGCATCCTAACTCTTGGAGCAGGAACGCCATGGTTCTTGTAATGTTAATGCTACTGCTGATTTTGTTTGTTATACATTATAGATGTTGTTCCCCTCCCCCATGGCTCCTAAAATCACTGGGACTATAAACTATAACCTGATGAACTGCAAAATTATATTTTTCTAATATGACATTTCATCTCTGCTTCTAATTGCTAACTTTTGTAGCTTCAGTTTTAGTAAATAGTCTCATCCCCCCCCCCCCCCCCCCCATTCCCCTGCTTTTTAAAGGTTTT
Organism: Pelodytes ibericus; assembly: GCA_036172795.1. NCBI lineage: Eukaryota > Metazoa > Chordata > Amphibia > Anura > Pelodytidae > Pelodytes > Pelodytes ibericus. The sequence continues at coordinate 195,360,614 of CM069862.1, forward strand.
TTTTTTTTTCTATCTGGGATTTCACTTCTTGTAATGCATAAGTAAATCTTTGTATGAGCAGTATATTTATCTTCAGCCTAATACAACTGCATGGTATGAATACTTATAAAATGTTTGTTTGGTTAGCAGTTATGAGTCTCCTTGAACTGACTACATTTTTCTCTCTTGCTCTTACAGGGATCTAAGTCACCATGGCCCCCAGCCGAAATGGCATGATCTTGAAGCCCCATTTCCATAAGGATTGGCAGAGACGTGTGGCCACCTGGTTTAACCAGCCAGCCAGAAAGCTCCGCAGGTGAGTCACTTTCTGCCACACACCATGGGCTTCCTTGACACCTGTCATGTACTTTGTAGAGAGCAGAACACATGGGAATTGTATTTGGGTCTACAGTCAGATGATGACAATTTCTCCGGAATCTCTGTATTTCTGTGATGACTCCAGAGTTGAACCCTTTTCCAGCTGATGACTGTAGGCCCGATTTGTAGCTGCTATAGTGATGGATGTTGCGAAATATTTGTCAACCCAATAAGGAATCATGCTTGCCCTCTGGTTAATTAGGGAGCTCGGGTTAGTTGTACAACATTTGTTTACCTAATTCATGAAAGATACTGGCAAGGCCTGCAAAACCTAGACTAAAGTTAGAAAAATTGCTCAATGTAAGATGTATGCTCTGTGACACTGTTGTGCATTTGCCATTCAGTGAGAAAATCCCTTTCGTTTTTATCAAACTAGCCTAACCTTTTGTTTCTAGAGGCCAATATTTCTACCTCTTTTAAAAAGGTAGCCTAATCAACATACATATGATCACTCTTCTGATAGTATATATAAAAGTAGAAGCCCATGGCCTGCCTGGAAATTTTGTTTTTAATTCTTCAACCAGTGGAGAACCCCATGCATCAGTAAGTCAGACTTGATGGGCTAACACTCCTGTTGAGACTGTTCCCCAAATCTAGCTCTGCTGGCAAAAGATGCCATGAGTGATGGGAGTCTAGCTGGAATTCTAAGTATGTATGTAAGTTGCTAACTTTCTTTACTTTTCCTTCCTCAGACGCAAGGCTCGTCAAGCCAAAGCCCGCGAGATAGCTCCACGACCTGTTTCAGGGCCAATCAGACCTGTGGTGAGGTGTCCTACAGTCAGATACCACACCAAAGTGCGAGCTGGCAGAGGTTTCAGCCTTGAGGAACTGAAGGTGTGTAAATTTACCCAGCTGTTAAAAAGATGTATTGCTTGTCCAATACCCACCCCCATCATCTTCCATCCAGGAGGAAAGAGTCCACAATCTGCCACCCTACCCGCGTGATGACAAATCTCCGGAATCTCTGTAATTCTTTGATGATTACCTTGAACCCTTTTGTCTGATGGCTATGTATTCTCATTCTATCTGCACTTGGCATTTCCTGCTTGGTCTCCTAACACCAACTCTCCTCTACCCACAGGCAGCTGGCATCAACAGAAGGGTGGCCCGCACCATTGGCATCTCAGTGGACAAACGGCGCCGCAACAAGTCTACAGAGTCCCTGCAAACCAACGTGCAGAGACTGAAGGAATACCGCTCCAAACTGATCATCTTCCCACGCAAGCCCTCCGCTCCTAAGAAGGGAGACAGCTCTGTAAGTAGTACTCTTCTGTATACATCTAGAACCATGGAAGCCAGATCTAAGACACAAACTAGGCTTTGGTTTCCCCTGGCTCGGTTTAATCCGTATTTGGATTCTTGGTTTAGCATCAGGACTCTGATCCTACACGTGCCAGTCAAATGATGACACTACTCCGGAATCTCTGTATATTTCGTGATGATTCGCGTTGAACCCTTTTCCAGCTGATGACGGCAATAATTTAATGGTTTTTAGAATAAATAAGACAAATGCTCAACAATTACCTGATCCTCCTAACCTTGTGCTCTTGTCCCTTACAGCCTGAAGAGCTGAAGATGGCGACACAGCTGACTGGACCAGTGATGCCAATCCGCAATGTAAGTTAACTCTCTCGTAACAGTGTTTTTGTAGCTGAGTAGTGGGCTGTCCTCGTTTAGAAGAAGCTGGTCCAAGACTTCTCTCGATTAGCATCACTATTTGACTTCTGCAATTTAAAAAAGAACCGGCCATATTTTAGTGATTTTTAATCTAAAGAACTGTCTTGGAGATATATGCTCCATCACCTGGTACTCCTTGGCAGCTGGACTTGGAAGAGCTTTTCCCCCTGGGCATATGATCTTTTAATGCTGATCTGGGTGTGCTTTTCTTTTTATTCTGGATCCTTAGTTTAAACTTTAAAAAAAAAAAAAAAATTTATGACTAATCCTTAAGTCTTGCTTATTCCTTGAGCTTTCATAGGATGTCTTAAGTATAGGTTTATAATTTCCAGCCCTAAGTAAATCCATCCGGTATCTTTAGTCTGAGCTCTTGACCGATGCACAGCTGATCTGCATGCTGTCGCATACTTGGTGTCAGCAGTGGCTTGCTCATCGAAGTTGAGCTAGTGCCACCAACCAACAACCTCAGTCATGTGGCTTACTGGGAGGATAGCCGGACATGTAACTTTAAAAGTGCATGCTAGTTTCCCCAGTGGGTATTTCATTTGTCTTTCTATATTTTAAGTGGAGAAACTATACAATGTAATGCCTCTAAGTATTCTCCTAAATGCAGTCAGCTAACACTGTTTTATACTGTGCATGTAGATAAAAAAGACAAACTATTTGCACTGCGTTAGCAGAATTGTAAACAAATGCATACATTTGGAGAAGAATGTGTAAGTCTATATGGAGTTTCCTGTTTGATGCCACTGGTGATCTCCTAAATTGGGGACTCCACTCAAATAAGAAGGGACAAGCTCCCTTGTTGGGGATCGGTGATGCACGTCCTTTTTTTTCCGTCTGATCTCATAGCCTGGGTTTGCCAAATTAAATCTGTGTGTTCTCTTGTAATCTATTCCCTCTGGCAGCTGGGCTGTGCATTGCATGAATATAAATATCATTTAATGCCCTCTGCTTGGTCACTGAGCTGAGGTGCAAGGCTAATGAGATAATTTAATGTGACGACTCAGTCATGTGTTGCTTTTAAAACCATTAGCTACTTTAAGGCATATTGTTGCCTTCTGTCCCCTAGGCCTTAAACTTGAGTAGGTGTAGGCATCTGTGTGGGTTTGGAAGTGAGGGCTCCTCCAGAAAATCTATATAAACTGTCCTCCTCACAGCCGGTTTGACCATGTTAATGGTTGGTCCATAATAACCGTTCATTGGAGCTAAAATCTTATTCAAAATAAAGTTTACGTTCTAGGTGACCTGTCACTTACGTTTAGACTTAAACTATATTTGTTTTAAGTTTCAGTGTCTAGATTAGGCCTTGGTGTGTAATGACTTGCCTTTTCTCCCTCTTAGGTCTTCAAGAAGGAGAAGGCCAGAGTCATCTCCGAGGATGAGAAGAACTTCAAGGCTTTTGCCAGTCTGCGTATGGCTCGTGCAAATGCCAGACTCTTTGGTCTCCGTGCCAAGAGAGCAAAGGAAGCTGCCGAACAAGACGTGGAGAAGAAAAAGTAAAACTATTCCTGGAACTGTTAATAATAAAATTCTAAAACTGATCATACGTTTTGTCCTGCTCAGTAGTTTTTCGTCCCCCATTCCCCCCGCCCTCTTAATAAGGAGATGCACGGCAGTATCTGGCATATTGCTACCACTCAGGGCATCTCTTCTCATCTTTTCTTATGACTGGAGAGGATTTAAATGTAATGGAGCAGACATAGCTGTGTAAGAGCACCAGACAATAGGACTCTTCTCTTCGACGGTGGTCGACTCTTCATCTCATTCTAAAGCAGTGTTTTCAGGGATGACCATTTTTGTAAATGTTTTCTTTCATTTTCTTTAAACCTCTTTTGTGACACATAGTGCTTCTGTCCCAGAAGACGCAAGCAACCAAACGCCACTTTTACCGTATTTGCTCGATTTTATAAGACAAGTTTGTTTTTTTTTCCCCCGGAAACAATTTGTCTGAAAAAAAACCTAGTCTTATAATCAAGTTAGTCTTTTAATCAATCAGCCCCTCTGATACCTCTTACCTCCAACGATCCTTGCCAGCCACTGCCGCCTACGGAGCCCCATCAGGCTGCGCTGCGGATGCAGCATTAAAGTTTTACTTTAAAAAAAAAAAGGTCACTTGAGCGCTGCATGACCCACATGACTAAGCTAGGGCCTGAAACTTTGTGTAGTGAGCCCGAAGACATAACACACGAGACTCCGCTAGGGGAGACGAACGCTCACGTGACTCTGCTTCTTTTAGTAAGAAGTTAATTAAGCAGCATGCATTGTGCTCCTCCAAGTTGTGCACATCAATGAACCCATGCTACTCATCTGAGCCACTGACGGATCAGCAGGTCTGTACTTTAAAGAAGAAAAAAAAAAAACTTTACTAATTACTACCCCCACACCTGTCAGAGTGAGTGTCAAATTGTAAGTGTGCAAATGAGTGAGTTGCTGATTTTGCTGTTTACTTATGGGTGCATGTCAGAGTATGAGTGCGTTACTTTCACTGCATGGCCTATTTCATTCTACAGTGCACCATATGTACATTACTGCAAAGTACAGTGATGCTGGTAGTGTTTAAAGGTACTGTAACGTATCGTATGTTTATTTGGAATAAAAATAACATTACCATGAAGACACTTTAGTCATATATAGTAACAGAATGGCATGACTAGTGTCAAACACGTGTTTTACAGATGAAGCAATGTTTAATGGCAAAAAAGTGTTTTTGATTTCCCCCCCCCCTTCTCATAGCGTAGTCTTATATTCAGGCCTTTTTTTTTTCCCCCCTTCCCAATAAGATCGAAAATGTGGAGAGTCTTCTTATAATCGAGCAAATACGCTAGTTCCTGGCCATAAATCAAAAGGTGATTAGTAGCCAGGAGCACAATGGCAGAGACCTGACCAGCTTCTAAAGAAACCATTTGGGTCCTAAAGATTGCTATACCTCGTGATATCACGGAGGCGCGCTCGAACACGCAAGTTGAGTCGCAGCGCAATTCGGTGAAATGTAACCAGTGCTCGCTTTGGGCATCTGCTACATTATCTCTGTGGCCTCATCTGACCGGTAGGATCCTGCTGCAAGTCCCTGCGGTGGGATCAGAGCACAGCTCATCGCGGGGAGCTGTTAAAACGCTGGCTATTAACAAGTCTTGAGTTGGCACTGTGCATCTCGCACACAGCTGCTCTGGCACATTGAGGCAGCACAGCCTATGTGTCAGTCACAGCATCCAGCAAAATGTCTGGTTTTGTAAAAAAAAAAAAAACTAAATCAGTGATAAATAAATATATATATTTATATATATATATATATCTCCCAGCACTGCTGTGCACTGGATCGGCCTGACGGTGGCAGCGACCACCAATGCAAATCTGCGTTCTTGTCTGTTTCGTGGTTTGGTTGTATTGTGATCTTACACACTCAACCTAAATAAGGTCAAGTCTGCAAACGCCTATATCTTTTTTGTTTTTCTCTTTCTTTCTGAACTAACCATTTCTTTTATATGCCATTCATTTCTTATTGAAACCCTGCTGTTTGATAACCTGACATTCTCGACACGTCTTCAAACACCCCAAGAATCCAAACTCTGGACTATATCAGTCACTTTTCATCATTTGGCAAACCCAGATTAGAATGTATTTGGACCATTCAATATATAGACAATATTACTGTAACAGAAATGTCTGGGTCAGTTCTAAAAGTGATTGGCAGGAATATTCCACTGGTTTCCATGGTGACAGATCCATTGTTAGTACCCAGATTAGATCTTAATACATATTGTGCAGTTACCGCAGCATGGCATAGTTAGTTGTGTGTTCCAAAATTCGTGGGGTGCGTGCCATCTTATGTTACAGTTCCTATGGGACTCTACTGGCAAGTCCTCTGAGTGCAATCTAAGTGATGGGGTAAGTCCTGAGTGATGGGGCAAGTCCTGTCAGAGCATTCTAAGTGCTGGGGCATGTCATGTAAGTGCAGTCGACTTTCTGAGGTGCTGGGGCAAGTTTTGTGAGTGCAGTCTGCGAGCTGGAGTAAGTACTAGGTGCTGGGGCAAGTCCTGTGAGTGCAATGTGAGTTCTGGGGTAAATCCTGTGTGCTGGGGGCAAGCCCTGTGAGTGCAATCTGCATGCTGTGATAAGTTCTGTGAGTGCAATCTATGTGCTTTAGTAAGTCATGTGAGTGCAATCTATGTGCTAGGGTAAGTCCTGCCTGGGGCAAGTCCTGTGAATGCAATCTATGTGCTAGGCTATGTTCTGCTTGGGGCAAGTCCAGTGCAATCTAATGCTGGGCTAAGTCCTGACTGGGTGCTGAGGCAAGTTATGTAAATCCTATGTTCTGGGGCAAGTCCTGTCAGTGCAATCTGAGTGTTGTGGTAAGTTCTGTGAGTGCAACCTGCCTACTGGGGCAAGTATCTGGGAGCGAAGGCAAGTCCTGAAAGTGCAATCTGCATGCTAGTTTAAGTACTGGGTGCCGGGGGAATCCCTGTGAATGCAATGTGGGTGCTGGGGTAAATGCTGGGGCAAGTCCTGTGAATGCAATATGAGTGCTGGGATAGGTCATGGGTGCTGGGCACGTTCTGTGAAGGCAGTCTAGGTGCTAGGGTAAATCAATATATCCACCCAGTATGCTCACAAGTTTAAATCTCACACACTGCCCTGATATATACCCCATGCACAGGGCAATTCCAAAACCCTTGTGTACATACTGGGGGCATATATTGCCCTAGGCAGGGTTATATATCAGTTGTATCTATAAATAATACACTCTTCTATGTGCTTTGAAATGCATGGCTTTCTCTTTTATGAACAAGAAAAATAATGTTATGCTATGGGGCTGGTATAATGATGTCATGCTATGGGGCTGGTATAATGATGTCATGCTATAGGGCTGGTATAATTATGTCATGCTATGGGGCTGGTATACAATTATTTCCAGGGCTGATTTTTATCTCCAGTCCGGCCCTGAGCGTGGGCAGTCCTGGCTTCTTGCAAACTGCTGTAATATCACAATTTCATCTAGTATTTTATATTTTAAGCAATGCAAAACGTAAAACATGCATTATAAAGTACTTTGAAAGCACATTAATGTGCAATAATTAATATTATTTGGAAGATGTCACATTTCTAAATAAATATATAAAAAAAAATACAATTTAAAAAATGAAATTTACTTTGGGATCAGTTCTGTAAAACATATCCCATTCCACCATGAAGCTGGTATGATGTCATGCTATGAGGCTGGTATAATGATGTCATGCTATGGAGCTAGTATAATGATGTCATGCTATGGGGCTGCTATAATGATGCTTTGCTATGCGGCTGGTAAATTGATGTCATGCTATGAAGCTGGTATAATGATGTCATGCTATGGGGCTGGTATAATGATGTCATGCTATGGGGCTGGTATAATGATGTCATGCTATGGGGCTGGTATAATGATGTCATGCTATGGGGCTGGTATAATGATGTCATGCTATGGGGCTGGTATAATGATGTCATGCTATGGGGCTGGTATACAATTATTTCCAGGGCTGGTTTTTATCTCCAGTCCAGCCCTGAGCGTGGGCAGTCCTGGCTTCTCGCGAACTGCTGTTATATCACAATTTCATCTAGTATTTTATATTTTAAGCAATGCAAAACGTAAAACATGCATTATAAAGTACTTTGAAAGCACATTAATGTGCAATAATTAATATTATTTGGAAGATGTCACATTTCTAAATAAATATATTTAAAAAAAAATACAATTTAAAAAATGAAATTTACTTTGGTATCAGTGCTGTATTACATATCCCATTCCACCAGGTGGCAGCATGTACCTGCTATTGGCATTCTCTAGCACTAGGCGCACACCCTAAGCTTGTGATATCAGTGACAGACCAACAGTACTTTTAATTAGGCTGTGTGACAAGTTCTGTTTCCTGCACTGGCAACAGCTCTTTACTTTAATTAACTGGCATGTTGAATTCTCCTTGGGGCCTTCTTGGTTATGGTGCTCGTTATGTAAAGGGGTGCTCGTTATGTAAAGGGGTGGGCTTATCGCAGTCGTGGTTTTGCTAATTAGTGACATTTTCTAACTGAAAGCTGTAAATACTGCGTGTTCCTGTGACATCCAGTACCCCCTGCGTCTGATACCATGCGCGTCTGTATTTACTAAGAGACAGATTTAGCATCTACAGACACAGCTTCTTCTCTGCTGATTAACCGTCCGATGTAGCGAGCGCTGGGTTGTGCCGAGGCGCGGGTAAGGATCGCGCTGACGGTCCATGTTGACAGCCCGTTGGCGTCAATGGGATCGGAAGGTAGGTCTCCCCAGGGTCATTTCAGCATGCACAGTGGGCATAGGGGGTTTATTTATATGAGTCAGTTCTGGGGCAAAGTTCAAAAGTGATGTAATCAGCAGGAACATTCCATTGGTTTCCATGGCAACTGTCAAACATTCCATTGGCACAGGACCACAAACTTTATCTCTCAATTCACGGCATTCGAGAACCAACTGGCCCATCTAGTCTACTGACAACAAACACGTCTTACACAAGGCAGGGGTGTATCGTGCCCCTGAGTGACAGGTGTGCTGCCAGTCTGGAGGGCAGTCAGGGGCACGATGTATCTTGTGTATTTCCTGGGGGGGAGGGGTGCATGTTTGTGCTGCGAACAGCCAGCACCCAAACCCCCCCCCCCCCCCCCCCCCAAGATACATCCCAGGGGCCGACGGCAGCTTCGAATTCTACTCACTCTGTTGCCAATTCGACCAGCACAAAAAGTATACAAATGTTCCTATACTTTTCGTGCTGGTCAACTTGGCAACACAGTGAGTGACTCTGATGCTGAATTCGCATCTCCCGTCTGTCTCACGGATGTTATTCCGGGGTTTGTGTGCTCTCTGTTCAGAGCACACAAACTCCACTAAAAAAAAATAGATAGCCCACACCTAGCACATATGGAGCGGCCGCGCCTGCTTTCAAGGTTTCTATCAAATGGCAGACCAGGATTACTTATAGAAGCACAAGTAAAAAAAAAGTTAATTGTCCCTGTTCTGAGGACAAACTGGAAGCTCTTTTTGACAGTACATGGCAGTTTATCCTCTGACTGACAGCTGACGATCTCTGCAGCCTCTGGCCCAGCTAAGACACAGCAGAGAGTCAGTCCTCATGTATGTAGTAAGATACATGTCGAGTTCACGCTGGACAAGCTGACCCTAGGAAGCAAAGGTTAAAACATGTTTTAACTGTCACTTAAAGGCACTCTATCCCCTGTACATAAATCCATGGTGGTCCTGTGGACTCTGTGCCACTACTGCGTTGGCTTCCTCCATAGTGGTGCCACGCTTCATATGTGCTCTCTTTGTGTGCTCCACAAAGCCCCGGGTATACATCTGGGAGACAGGCGGCAGCTGTGAATTCGAGTCACTCACTCTGTTGCCAGTTTGACCAGCACGAAAAGTATCCGAAAATAGAGTGAGTGACTCTGATGCCAAATGATGCACGAGATACATCGTGCCCCTGAGTGACAGGTGTGCTCCGGACTGGCACCACACCTGTCACTCAGGGGCACAAGACCCCTTCTAATACCCTCTCCAGGCACCCGCAGACACACTTTTTAAAATCTATATATGGGCCTGCAATACAAATATTCCCTGTGCACCTATAAACAGTGTTTTATTGACGGGTTTCCTTTAAAGCTTTCCACCTATATTGGATGTATGCACGCACAGCACATATAGACAGCATGTAGGATGCATGGAGCCGCAAGGGACCAATATAATGAGGGTCACAGAAAGTGGTCTTCTTCCATACCGCAATCCACACAATACTACTGCATTGCGATTAAAACAAGATTAAAACAATTCGTCACTTAAAGAGACTAAAACCCGTACAGAAAAGTCTGGAGAACATCTTTTTTCTAATTCACCTTTTTGGTGTCTGCTAAGGATAGCTGTACTGGTAGCTGCTGGGGAGATTTATATTCGTACCGAGCTCAAGAAGCAGGCAATTGAGAAGGGAGTTTCAGCGGAATGGGAGAATTTTTCCAAGTCAGCTTTGGCTGTAAGTTTGAAATTCCCTTTACTAGAGAACTTTTCTTCAGTGGTACCAGAGCCCAGGTGGTGCCTTGGTCCTTCCCAGGATGTCCGTCTGCCACACGAGGCATCAGACCCCACAGCCAACTTCAAAGTCTGATATCAAGATGATAATGGAAGAATTGGTCACATCAGTACGAATAGAACTCACAGAAGTTCTAGAGGAAGGAACTCCACTGGTGCAAGACACGGTCGGTACTTTAAATAAGTACAAAGAAAGCCAAGAATTTAAAACCTATACACTGCAACAGCAGGTCAAAGTTCTAGAAAACTGGGGAAGGAGACTGGGGTAATCTCCAAGATCACGGAGCATCCAACCGACTATACAAAATTTGTTTGATACCATCCTGGGCAAGGACCCAGATCAGTAATGTATCGCCTAGGGCGGCACTTTTCCATAGGGTGTTAATGCACACTTCTGGTACTTCAAACATTTTCCCTCCCCCACCATTCAGCAAGCTTTAGCTCCTTCCATTGAATCATAGTGATGGGGGCATGTAATGGACGTGGTGGGGGTATGTAATGGACGTGGTGGGGGTATATTTTGAGGGTGATGGGGCATTTAGTGTGTATGCAATGTGGGTAATGGGGGCATGTAATGGGGTGATTGGGCATTTTGTGTGTGCGCAATGTGGGTGATGGGGCAATTAGTGTGTATGTAATGGGGGCATGTAATGCGGTGATTGGGCATTTAGTGTGTGTGCAATGTGGGTGATTGAGCATGTAATGGGGTGATGGGGCATGTCGTGGGTGTGCAACATAGTTGATGGTGCAATGTGGGTGGGGGCGTGCCCGAATTTTCTCTGCCTAGGGCAGCACAAAACCAAGATACACCACTGACCCAGAAACGTTCCAAACTGAAAGAGTTCTCAGAGCAAGCGTCTTCTAATGAACCTCCCAGAGATGTACTGTGCACACAGCATTATTATGTGGACAGAGAAGCACAGATACATGGCACCTATACAAATCTGAGGCACTGATATATCCATTTATGCTGATCTGCTATGCACAATGCTACACAGAGCCCTGAGACCCAGCACAACAGGTTTAAATGCCACATATGGCACTGATTCCTGGCATGTACCCATCACCCTGCAAGCCAGGGGTTTCTCCCCACCTTTTCTATACTTATTTCAGACTTTGTCTCACCTCCTCTCTCATTCTTCTCCCTCTCTGTTCTCTCCTCTTTTCCCCCCACTTTTTCTCATTCTGCCTTAATATTTTTCCTCTCCTCTAGCGAATTAATGCTCACGCTGTGATTATATTGTTATCGTGGATTTACTGAGCTACATTTAAGTGTATTATAACACACTGAAAACTCTCTAAAAATTGATTAAATAAAAAGGACCCTGTCCCCTAAACTTTGTTTGTATTGTGATGGTAGAGATTAAAGGATGGGTTTTAAATGTTTATGATTTCATTGCATGAAATGCAAATAAAGTGTAATGTTTAATTTGCATATCAAGCCACACAGTGATGTCATAAGCACGAGACACCACCAGATATGAAGAAAACATCTTGTTTGCCCGTTCTATGCTTTTGCTTGTGTATGGATCATTTTTAAATGTCTACATTCACAGTGCAAACAATTTTTAGTGATGGAGTCCCTTTAATACATATATACTCATAAATAGGGGCTGGCATGAGCCCCAAGATATATACATTATATATATTCAAGATTCCTTTTGCAAGGATCAACAATGGTCCTTTCCAATCCTGTTTATATATCTGCTCAGCATACCCTTCAATCCTTACTGGAACCAGCATAACAAAGACCACCAGATCAAGTATGGTACATTAAAGAGACTGTCTAGTTCCAAAAATGCATCTTCCAAATATTAATGCATATGAATGTGCTTTCACAGTACATTAATACAGCAAGTTTGCAAGAAACAAGGACTGCCCACACTAGATGAGTAAAAGTAATTTCATTTTTTTTTTTGCTGCAGGAACCTATTAAAATAATGCCTTTCAAATGAATGGAATATCCTGTCTCTCTAGTGATGTCATCAGACAATGTGTTTCACTGTTAAGAGATCATACTGTGTACAAGAGCAAGGTCACTCAGAGACCACTCAATATACTCAATTTGAGGAGGACAAGAAGTGACTATATGAAACAAAACGTTATATCCTCAGTGTCTATAGAATCAGTGCTGCTGCACCTGCAGTGAACATGCAGAGTAATCACTGGGGAGGGCTTGAGTCAAATATTAAAAATGTGATTTATACAGAATGCCTGAATCAAATCACAAAGGGATAAAAGCCTGTGCATTATACAAGCAGTGATCTGCATCTTGCACCAAAGTGAGTTTGGGGTCTAGACTGTCCCTTTAATATTAATGTGTTGGTTCCACAATAAAAGGTTTGTAAGGAACACATAAAAATGAGTGGCTACTTCACAGCAAGTTTGTGTAAAATACTTTATTAAGGATCTCACATAGTTGTCCTTATTAGACCCCACACAGATATCATAGCAAGGCATACAGATGCACATAATAGCTGTAAACTAATCACACCTGTGTTAAAGCAGGGGATCCTGAAGGACGTCAGTGCGTATTACCAGCTCATTTTGTATTATAATGTTACCTAGATGGGAAGTTAACTCCTTAACCTGTACAATTTACTGGGAATCCCTTGCCCTCCTCTGCGGTCTAATACAGAACATTAATCACAATATTAAATCCACAGAGCAACCCGGAAAGAGATAATAATGGGAGATCTTCAGAAATTGTATTATACTGGAAGGGCACTATTCATTTCCCATAATATTCCATAAGAGCCATTAAAGGAAACCTGCCAGCAAGAAATTACGCTATTTGAAAGATTCTATCAAGTGTAGGTACATTAAATAGAAATGCTTTAATGAAAGAATACAAATAAAGTACCTTATTGAGCCCTCTTTGCTCTGTATAGCTCTAACAGGGGGCGGACATGTTGTTTAGAATTTGGTTCAGATATTCCTGCACCTGACCAAGATGTCAGCCCCCTGATAGAGCTATACAGTGCAGTAAGGCACTTTTTTTTTTGTCCTTGTATTACTTATATGTAAAATGTCTGTGCTTAATAACTTACATAGATATAAAAATGTCCGTTAGACATAACTTGCCGAGAATCCTGTTCACACACAGCCAGAAGGCCACCATTTATGTTAGTTTTGGGGCTTGGCATGAGCAACTATCTCTCTACACAAGAGGGTCTAGCTGAGCTGGAGAAATTCTCCCATTCCGCTGCCTTGGTGAATGTTTCCGGCTTGGTTACTTTGGCCTAAATTTTGAAATTCCCATCTCAACTCCCTGCGACTCTCTTTTTTAGACTCTTAGATTTACGAGAATCCTTCTAATCAGGAGAGTCCCAGATCCGCCCAGGGCCTAGAAACCAACTCCAGACCCTCCGGCTCTCAAAAAAGGGGTTAAGTCGGTATTGCAAACCCCCTCCGCTTCCCACCAATATTGCCCAAGCCTTGGTTACTGTCCAGCTAATTGGCTTTACGATGTTCTGAGAAAAGCACATGATATTATTACAATCAATGCAAATCTACTAAGAGTTTGAACTAACGTAATCATAAGGCTATGGGCTTGGGGAGTATACCTTGCCCTATGTATTTAGTACCGTTATATATATCTATGGAATCATGGAACAGCCCAATGTAGTGAGAAATTGTAATGATTGCAATAAATCTTAATTATGGCAAGACTGGGCGTCTGGGCCTCTGCTAAGCACAACTATTAGTATACAAGAGAATAAATTAACCCTGTGCTTGCCAGAAACGCATCTTGTACTTCCCCGTAGAGAAATGGATGGTATCTATATTACAACACAAATAACTTTATTTTTATTTATTTATTTTTTTATATTGTTCTCGCTATGATTTCTATATTATAAATATATATAACTTTATTTTTCTAGACCTATGTTTTTAAACATTTTTTTAGATTGCTCCCTCTATGATTTCTACATTGCAACATAAATAACTTTATTTACCTATTTATATTATTATATTTTTTTAAATTTTATGTTGCTCTCTCTACGATGTCTTCTTATTTACGACATAAATATCTTCATTTACCTATTTATATATATATATTTTTAGTTTATATTGCTCTCCCTATGATTTCTTCATTACGACCTAAATATCTTTATTTACCTATTTATATATTTTTAGTTTATATTGCTCTCCCTACGATTTCTTCATTACGACCTAAATATCTTTATTTACCTATTTAGATTATTTTTTATTTTTATTTTATATTGCTCCTTCTCTGATTTCTTCATTACAACTTAAACATCTTTATTTACCTAGTTTTATGTTGTTTGTTTTAATTTGTGCCATTAGATTGCTACCTCTATGATATCTTGTAAATATCTTTATTTACCTACCTATGTTTTTTTTTGTGGTGTACCCTGTATGATTTCTACATTCCACAATAAATCTCTTTTGTTTTTTCCCATTTCTATGTTTTTGTTATATTATTTGTGTCTCTAGATCGGTGCTAAACTAATTTATTCTTTTTAAACGAAGCACAACAGAAATCCACTGAATGAGCCCTGTGCTCCAACCTGACCTAATTGAGTTTTCCAAATCAGCCTGCTCTCTTTTGAAAAATGAAAGGTGGTTCATATTTCTCTTTTGGAAATTGTTCTTTGCAATAACAGTACACAGAATCCCTTGGTTCCAGGATGAAGATGTTAGAAAGGTGAAGATATCTCTATAATTTGTTATGATAATCTTTTTTGACTATGTTTATTTATCTGTAGTGTTTATTAATCTTATCCTGCGTTGGATTATCAACCACTGGAGTGCCAAAGGTTAGCCATCACTGGTCCATAATGTGCTCTGTTAGAACCCCTCCCAATAAGGGGACCTTATTATATTTTGGGGGGGGGGGGGGGGGGGGGCGGGGGCACTTCTAATTAATGCATACTTTACAGCAGTTATCAGTAAATAAGACTTAAGCCTATGGCAGCACAGAGCCCCCAAATTGTTTTTTAATCAGTAAAAATAATATATATATATATATACATCTAGTCTGCCCATATTTCGACTTGCTGTAAAAACTTCATATCTTACTTGTTTCTTGGCCTTATCTCATACCCAGGATAGCCTTATGCATATCCTATGAGTGCTTACACTCCTTCAATGTATTAACCTCTACCACTGCTGCTGGAAGGCCATTCCATGTATCCACTTCCTCTTCAATATAGTTAATACTGATATTTGTGATATTAGTGAACAGAGCTACACTAAATAAACCCCAGTAAAGGGTTAAATCACTGGGGTAGCCACCAGAGTAAATCTGAGGCTCTAACGGAATGGGTAATGTGGCACAGTGGAAGAATCAGGGGGGGATAGAGCTAGCAGGCAGAAGATCCAGGTCAGGATGGGTGTTGAAGCAGCTGCAGCAGTCTGGCAGTGAAGGAGTTAGTAGATTTGAGGCTCCCTCTTAGGGTGTGCAGAATGAATTGCAGGCTGTGGGAGATACTCCGGGATACGGAGTCAGATACAGAAGAGGCTACTCTACTGCCATCATCTCTCTCTCTCTGCCCAGCAGAATCCACAAGGTACCCAGTGAGCTTCACCAGTGAGAAAAACAGGTAAGATCCATTAGAATGGGCCGACCCTGGCAGCCCATTACCCTGTGAGGCTATGGATATTGGCGGGGCAGTCTGGAAGCTGATCTGTGGTGGATCTATAAAGACCTCACTAGTCTCTTTTTTGTAAAAGACCCACCAGTAACAGATTTGAAATGTTCCTGTTGAACGTCCACCAT
Source organism: Pelodytes ibericus (assembly GCA_036172795.1). Taxonomy (NCBI): domain Eukaryota; kingdom Metazoa; phylum Chordata; class Amphibia; order Anura; family Pelodytidae; genus Pelodytes; species Pelodytes ibericus. The sequence goes on from CM069862.1 coordinate 195,376,474, forward strand.
CGGGTACCCCAGCTCTTGGAACGGTTGTTGCCCAAGGCGAGGCAGGGCAGATGCATTGTTGGGGTATGTAGAAAGAAAGGGAGGCAGAAAACTAATAAGATCCTCCGTCAATTGGATGTCGGAGGGATTGAGAGAAGGGACAATATGTGCCTGAAAGTATTGAAGGGGGTGCAAAGTGCCGAATATATTTTTCATGGCAATGGGGGGTCTCAGAAAGTGTTAAATGGAGATTCTGCATGATGCTACGGGGGTATTTAGCATTAGGTGGGGGTATCAAAAGGATTTTTTTTGTGTATGAAGAAGAGAGTAATGATATACTGATGAAGGGTGGCTGTATGTGTGTGTGTGTGTGTGTGTGTGGGGGGGGGGGGGGGGGGGGGTAATCTATGTAACTTTGGGGGTGTAAGGTACCCTGAGTGAAATTTACTGCGTAACAGGGAGGTTGGGGGTGCAAAGTGTTGGGTGGAGGTATTAGAAACATAGAATGTTTTGGCCCAAGGAATGCCTACTTTATAATTTAAAAATGGTTTAAAAAATCTGAATACTTTCATTAGTATATCTTATATCTAGGATAGCCTTGTGTCTATCCCACGCATGTTTAAACTCCTTCACTGTGTTTACCTCTACCACTTCCGCTGGAAGGCTATTCCATACATCCACTACCCTCTCAGTAATGTACTATGTCCTCTAGTTGTGGTAGTTTTTCTTCTTTTAAATATACTCTCCTCCGTTACTGCATACTTTATGGTGTATACAAAACCACTTCTCTGTTTTTTGTATACACTGTACAGCCAATCACACTCTATTTGCAGCATGCTCACACCTGTATGGTAGGCTTCATTTTACACATTTATATTATTTGAACCTGTGACTAGCTTAGCACACTGACATTTTTCTTTTCCCTGATTCCCCTTTTGTATTTAAATTTTTCTATCATATCCCCCGTTACGTCTTTTCTCCAAGCTATACATGTTAAGATGCTTTAACCTTTCCTGGTAAGTTTTATCTTCAATCCATGAACCAGTTTAGTAGCCCTTCTCTGAACTCTCTCCAAAGTATCAATATCCTTCTGGAGATACGGTCTCCAGTACTGTGTACAATACTCCAAGTGAGGTCTCACCAGTGCTCTGTACAATGGCATGAGTACTTCCCTCTTTCTACTGCTAATACCTCACCTTATACTACCAAGCATTCTGCTAATACCTCTCCATATCCAACCAAGAATTCTGCTAATACCTCTACCTATCCAACCAAGCATTCTGCTTATACCTCTCCCTATACTACCAAGCATTCTGCTAATACCTCTCCCTTTCCAACCAAGCATTCTGCTAATACCTCTCCCTATATTACCAAGCATTCTGCTAATACCTCTCCCCATACTACCAAGCATACTGCTAATACCTCTCCCCATACTACCAAGCATACTGCTAATACCTCTCCCCATACTACCAAGCATACTGCTAATACCTCTCCCCATACTACCAAGCATTCTGCTAATACCTCTCCCCATACTACCAAGCATACTGCTAATACCTCTCCCTATCAAACCAAGCATTCTGCTAATACCTCTCCCCATACTACCAAGCATTCTGCTAATATCTCTCCCTATACTACCAACCATACTTCTCTGTTACACTGTCTACTGACCTTTAAGTCCTCTGAAATTATTACTCCTAAATCCCTTTCCTCAGATGTTGAGATCAGGACTGGATCAAACATTCTATACTCTGCCCTTGGGGTTTTTACACTCAAGATGTGGTTTCGGGGTGTAAGGTGCTGTGAAAAGAGATATATTGGACCGGTGGTGTAATATTCAGGAATGCACAGAGGGAAGATTTACTTGGGAGGATTTACTAGTTCAGTTGAGGTGTATGATTAAGGGGTGTATGATGTAATGGGTATAGGCACTGCTTGATCTGGGACTAGGGTGTATATAGTTGGGTAAAGACATCCAGTGAGGTTCAATCAAACTACTAATGGAAGGCACCACGTTTGTTCCAATATATGGAAGTTGCTTCATGAGCGATGGAGATCGGAGTAGGGAATAAAACACTGAGATGTTGTATCTTCTGATATGGGAATGAGAGAGTATTACTATAGGCTGGGGGTGTCTTAGCAAGGTGGTAAATATGAAGCTTTGGGTTTTAACTTTCTTACTGGAGAAAGACGATGATAAGTGGAGAATGAGTGTGGGAATGACTGAGATGAAGCAGGGTGCAATGTAGTGAATGGACAGAGGCAATCAGTGTGGAAAGGGTTAAAGTAACCAAAATAAGAAAAGGGAATATAGTGTTGAAAAGAGCAAGTCAATGAGATAAGGAGAAAAAATGAGATGTTTAAAAATGAGATGGGGAGATGGTACAAGGTATGGAGTAGAGAGAATGAACAAGATGAAGGAGAGAGTACCAGGTGTTGAGTAGAGAGAATGAACAAGATGAAGGAGAGAGTACCAGGTGTTGAAAAGAGAGAGTGAATGAGATGAAGGAGAGAGTACCAGGTGTTGAGTGGAGAGAGTGAATAAGATGTAGGAGAGAGTACCAGGTGTTGCGTAGAGAGGGTGAATGAGATGTAGGAGAGAGTACAAGGTGCTGCATAGAGAGAGTGAATGAGATGTAGGAGAGAGTACAAGGTGTTGTGTAGTGAGAGTGAATGAGATGTAGGAGAGAGTACAAGGTGTTGCGTAGAGAGGGTGAATGAGATGTAGGAGAGAGTACAAGGTGTTGCGTGGAGAGAGTGAATGAGATGTAGGAGAGAGTACAAGGTGTTGCGTAGAGAGGGTGAATGAGATGTAGGAGACAGTACAAGGTGTTGCGTAGAGAGGGTGAATGAGATGTAGGAGAGAGTACAAGGTGTTGCGTAGTGAGAGTGAATGAGATATAGGAGAGAGTACAAGGTGTTGAGTGGAGAGAGTGAATGAGATATAGGAGAGAGTAAAAGGTGTTGAGCAGATAGAGTGAATGAGATGTAGGAGAGAGTACAAGGTGTTGCGTAGGGAGGGTGAATGAGATGTAGGAGAGAGTACAAGGTGCTGCATAGAGAGAGTGAATGAGATGTAGGAGAGAGTACAAGGTGTTGTGTAGTGAGAGTGAATGAGATGTAGGAGAGAGTACAAGGTGTTGCGTAGAGAGGGTGAATGAGATGTAGGAGAGAGTACAAGGTGTTGCGTGGAGAGAGTGAATGAGATGTAGGAGAGAGTACAAGGTGTTGCGTAGAGAGGGTGAATGAGATGTAGGAGACAGTACAAGGTGTTGCGTAGAGAGGGTGAATGAGATGTAGGAGAGAGTACAAGGTGTTGCGTAGTGAGAGTGAATGAGATATAGGAGAGAGTACAAGGTGTTGAGTGGAGAGAGTGAATGAGATATAGGAGAGAGTAAAAGGTGTTGAGCAGATAGAGTGAATGAGATGTAGGAGAGAGTACAAGGTGTTGCGTAGGGAGGGTGAATGAGATGTAGGAGAGAGTACAAGGTGTTGCGTAGAGAGGGTGAATGAGATGTAGGAGAGAGTACAAGGTGTTGTGTAGTGAGAGTGAATGAGATATAGGAGAGAGTACAAGGTGTTGAGTGGAGAGAGTGAATCAGATATAGGAGAGAGTAAAAGGTGTTGAGCAGATAGAGTGAATGAGATGTAGGAGAGAGTACAAGGTGTTGCGTAGGGAGGGTGAATGAGATGTAGGAGAGAGTACAAGGTGTTGCGTAGAGAGGGTGAATGAGATGTAGGAGAGAGTACCAGGTGTTGTGTAGTGAGAGTGAATGAGATGTAGGAGAGAGTACAAGGTGTTGAGTAGTGAGAGTGAATGAGATGTAGGAGAGAGTACAAAGTGTTGCGTAGTGAGAGTGAATGAGATGTAGGAGAGAGTACAAGGTGTTGCGTAGTGAGAGTGAATGAGATGTAGGAGAGAGTACACGGTGTTGCGTAGTGAGAGTGAGGCAGCAAAGTGAAGGTGTAAAGTATTTAGTGTAGTTTATCTTTGGATTAAACTGTTTTAGTGAATGAATCATGAGGAAGTTTAAAGATCATGCAATGTATCCAGTAAGTGCCCTTCACATGTGGGTGAGCGTCTGCTTGTGGGAGATATGATGTGGCCCCATCTCAGGGTACTGTTTGGGAAGATCCTGTTTCTCAGGTCTGGACCTATGAATGTTCTGAGATTGTGACTCACTGTCACTGCTAATTAATGACTCACAGAGAATGCTATGCAAAGACTGCATGTAGGAAGCATGTACATGACACAAGCATTGTGTAACACACGGCACATACATGTGCATTGCCTTGCTCACTGATCCCAGCTTCCTCTCCCCCCTTCTCTCTCATTCCCTCTCATGGCACCATCATTCCTATAGCTGCCCCCTGCTACTTGCCATTTGATGCCCCCTTCATTCTTTCCTGATATCTCCATATTTATCAAGAATCCTAAATCCATGCAATCGACAGGAAAAGCCTTTAGCACATACCGTGGTATGTCTAGCGGCTTGATTAACCCTATTATTGCCAGAGTGCTCACCATGTTAAGTGGCGTAGCATAGCTCTGATCAGTGCTTTTGTCTATTTAATGCAAAAGGTTATAAGCACACTGTATATTTTGTATGTTGTCTTGGGGTAGCAGTTGTGCCTGTGCTGAGACCACAATACATGTAGTGATACTAATAGTGATACTATCCAGTTTCTCTCCCTGGTTTTACTATAGGTCTTAGGATAGAAAGGATGAAACCTGGGATTGTTAGAATGTATTAAGAGGATGTGAGTTTTGATATAATGGTCAATAAATTATCAAAAATGATCTATACATTGTGTGGGCAGAATTACAATCAATTACATAAGAAAAGTGTGTTTTAAATGTGTTTGTGGTGTCTCCTGTCTATCACATCACTTTGTGTATTACATGTGTTTGTGGTGTCTCCTGTCTATCACATCACTTTGTGTATTACATGTGTCTGTGGTGTCTCCTGTCTATCACATCACTTTGTGTATTACATGTGTCTGTGGTGTCTCCTGTCTATCACATCACTTTGTGTATTACATGTGTTTGTGGTGTCTCCTGTCTATCACATCACTTTGTGTATTACATGTGTCTGTGGTGTCTCCTGTCTATCACATCACTTTGTGTATTACATGTGTTTGTGGTGTCTCCTGTCTATCATATAACTTTGTGTATTACATGTGTCTGTGGTGTCTCCTGTCTATCACATCACTTTGTGTATTACATGTGTCTGTGGTGTCTCCTGTCTATCACATCACTCTGTGTATTACATGTGTCTGTGGTGTCTCCTTTCTATCATATCACTTTGTGTATTACATGTGTTTGTGGTGTCTCCTGTCTATCACATCACTTTGTGTATTACATGTGTTTGTGGTGTCTCCTTTCTGTCATATCACTATGTGTATTACATGTGTCTGTGGTGTCTCCTGTCTATCACATCACTTTGTGTATTATATGTGTCTGTGGTGTCTCCTGTCTATCATATCACTTTGTGTATTACATGTGTTTGTGGTGTCTCCTTTCTATCACATCACTTTGTGTATTACATGTGTTTGTGGTGTCTCCTTTCTATCACATCACTTTGTGTATTACATGTGTCTGTGGTGTCTCCTTTCTATCACATCACTTTGTGTATTACATGTGTCTGTGGTGTCTCCTGTCTATCACATCACTTTGTGTATTACATGTGTCTGTGGTGTCTCCTGTCTATCACATCACTTTGTGTATTACATGTGTCTGTGGTGTCTCCTGTCTATCACATCACTTTGTGTATTACATGTGTTTGTGGTGTCTCCTTTCTATCATATCACTTTGTGTATTACATGTGTTTGTGGTGTCTTCTGTCTATCACATCACTTTGTGTATTACATGTGTTTGTGGTGTCTCCTGACTATCACATCACTTTGTGTATTACATGTGTCTGTGGTGTCTCCTTTCTATCACATCACTTTGTGTATTACATGTGTCTGTGGTGTCTCCTGTCTATCACATCACTTTGTGTATTACTTGTGTTTGTGGTGTCTCCTTTCTATCATATCACTTTGTGTATTACATGTGTTTGTGGTGTCTCCTGTCTATCACATCACTTTGTGTATTACATGTGTCTGTGGTGTCTCCTTTCTATCACATCACTTTGTGTATTACATGTGTCTGTGGTGTCTCCTGTCTGTCACATCACTTTGTGTATTACATGTGTTTGTGGTGTCTGCTGTCTATCACATCACTTTGTGTATTACATGTGTCTGTGGTGTCTCCTTTCTATCATATCACTTTGTGTATTACATGTGTTTGTGGTGTCTGCTTTCTATCATATCACTTTGTGTATTACATGTGTCTGTGGTGTCTCCTGTCTATCACATCACTTTGTGTATTACATGTGTTTGTGGTGTCTCCTGTCTATCACATCACTTTGTGTATTACATGTGTTTGTGGTGTCTCCTGTCTATCATATCACTTTGTGTATTACATGTGTTTGTGGTGTCTCCTGTCTATCACATCACTTTGTGTATTACATGTGTTTGTGGTGTCTCCTTTCTATCATATCACTTTGTGTATTACATGTGTCTGTGGTGTCTCCTGTCTATCACATCACTTTGTGTATTACATGTGTTTGTGGTGTCTCCTTTCTATCATATCACTTTGTGTATTACATGTGTCTGTGGTGTCTCCTGTCTATCATATCACTTTGTGTATTACATGTGTCTGTGGTGTCTCCTTTCTATCATATCACTTTGTGTATTACATGTGTCTGTGGTGTCTCCTGTCTATCATATCACTTTGTGTATTACATGTGTTTGTGGTGTCTCCTTTCTATCACATCACTTTGTGTATTACATGTGTTTGTGGTGTCTCCTGTCTATCACATCACTTTGTGTATTACATGTGTCTGTGGTGTCTCCTTTCTATCATATCACTTTGTGTATTACATGTGTCTGTGGTGTCTCCTGTCTATCAAATCACTTTGTGTATTACATGTGTTTGTGGTGTCTCCTTTCCATCACATCACTTTGTGTATTACATGTGTCTGTGGTGTCTCCTGTCTATCACATCACTTTGTGTATTACATGTGTTTGTGGTGTCTCCTTTCTATCATATCACTTTGTGTATTACATGTGTCTGTGGTGTCTCCTTTCTATCATATCACTTTGTGTATTACATGTGTCTGTGGTGTCTCCTGTCTATCATATCACTTTGTGTATTACATGTGTTTGTGGTGTCTCCTTTCTATCATATCACTTTGTGTATTACATGTGTCTGTGGTGTCTCCTTTCTATCATATCACTTTTTGTATTACATGTGTCTGTGGTGTCTCCTTTCTATCATATCACTTTGTGTATTACATGTGTTTGTGGTGTCTTCTGTGTATGACATCATCTTGTGGCATGATGTGCAAATTATGATTTCCCCAATGCAAGTATGTTTGGTTGCATATTAAAGGGACTGTAACCTAAACATTGTTTTTACTGCCAAGGTAGAGAATACATTTTTTTTGGACTTGAGCTATACATTGAGCTATACATTGTTTTAGCAAACTTGCAGGTAAATTCCTAAATTAGGAGAAAAACAAGTTTTGAAGCTGTCTGTTGTGTCTCCTGCTTATGACATCACCTTTGATCTGATATGCAAATAAACTGCTTTTCACTGGGAAATGTGTAAACTGCATTTCGAGTCACGGATGATGTCATAATAAGCAGGATACTCCACAGACATATTTAAAACACATTTCCCCCCAGATTTAGGCATTTGCTTGCAATTTTCCTAACACAATGTATAGATCATTTTCAATAATTTTATATTCACATTAAAACAATGTTTTGGTGATAAAGTCCCTCTAAACCACAGCTGATTCACACACAGGAATAACTATTTAAATCAGATTTTTCTCTTATTTTAATCATTTGGTTTTAATTGTCCTAACGCAATATATAGTTGTTTTGGTATTTATTCTCTACATTCACATTCTATACAATGTTTAGGTGACAGAGTCCCTTTAAGATAATGATCTAATATATTTTCTGTTACCCTTATTCTTCGGATGTTACTCCATGCCTAGTTTCACACGTATTTGATCATTCAACCCTTATCAGTCAATTGCGCTCCCTCACTCCTTACCTTTCATTCCCATGCTCCTCCCTGGGCTCCTTCCCTATTTATCTCATGCATCATTCTGAGGCAGATTTCTAAAAGTGGAGCAGTCACCATGGAAACCAATGGAATGTTCTGCACTCATCACGGAATCCAATGGAATGTTCTGCACTCATCACGGAATCCAATGGAATGTTCTGAACTCATCATGGAAACCAATGGAATGTTCTGAACTCACCATGGAATCCAATGGAATGTTCTGCACTCACCAGGGAATCCAATGGAATGTTCTGCACTCACCATGGAATCCAATGGAATGTTCTGCACTCACCATGGAATCCAATGGACTGCGCCTGCTCCACCTTTACAACTTTCTCCATTCATATATCTCTATTCCTTGTGCTCTTCATTCTGTCTCCTTTATTATCTTTTTCACCTTCTCTCTCTCCCTCACTATTTCTTCTCCTAACTCTTTCTTGCCTCTGGTCATCCCTCATCCCAGCTTATTTGGGTTTATTCACTGTCTCTTTTCCTCTTCCCACTTCTCCTGAATATGATCCATTTTTCCTGCTTCTCATCCATTCCCTTTTCATCCACTCACTCTCCTCATAGAGAGGCCAGTGTTAAAGGGACAGTCTAGTCCCCAAACTCACTTTGGTGCAAGATGAAGATCACTGCTTGTATAATGCACAGGCTTTTATCCCTGTGTGATTTGATGCTGGCATTCTGTATAAATCACATTTTTAATATTTGACTCAAGCCCTCCCCAGTGATTACTCTGCATGTTTACTGCAGGTGCGGCAGCACTGATTCTATAGACACTGAGGATATAAAGTTTTGATTCATATAGTCACTTCCTGTGCTCCTCAAATTGAGTCTATTGTGTGGACTCTGAGTAACCTTGCTCTTGTACACAGTAGGATCTCTTAACAGTGCAACACATTGTCTGATTACATCACTAGAGAGACAGGATATTCCATTCATTTGAATGGCATTATTCTCATTGGTTTCTGCTGAAAAAAAAAAAAAAAAAAGACTTTTTCTCATCTAGTGTGGGCAGTCCTTGTTTCTTGCAAATTGCTGTAATTTCCCAATTTCTTCTAGCTGTAAGTATTTTATATTTTAAGCAATGCAAAATGTAGGACATGCATTTTAAAGTACTTTGCATTAATATTTGGAAGATGCATTTTGAGCACTAGATAGTCCCTTTAAGCAGGTTTTGTTTTAAAATATAATGGTGTCACCCTTATTCACCTCCCCCCCCTTTCTGTGTTACTTGCCACCTCCCCCCCCCCCACATTGGCTTGCTTACCCTCCCCGCCTGTCTCACAACCTCCTGATTCTCGCACAGATTCCCACCTGGCTCCAGTCTTTGTCATCTAACATTTTTCTTCTCGCTAAGTACGTTTGTTTTCCTCAGCGACTGCACACATCAGCCAGCACCTCATCCACTAACACAGCGTTATTTTTAAGCTGACAGATATCTATACCCTTGATAAATCTATATTGACACCTACAAGGAAAACCAGTAGATACTTTATTAGTCGAAACTAAAAGTAACGATTGAAGTCTCCAAGACATCCTTGTTAAATTTGCCTGAACCTGTAATATCCATCATTTTCTTCCCTCTGCCTCCCACCCCCCCTCCTCTAGACATAACCGTTCCGAGCTCGGTTCCTGACTATGGAACCTCTGTTGGTTCTGGACTACTAAGGAAGCCATTTTGTGCCTGACTTTTTATAAAATTCTCTGAATTAAAAACATTCCAAACTATATTCCAGATAATGGGGGGTTAATTTAATTTTAACCCCATTGTAGCTTTGAGGGTTCTGAATTAGTAATTTGCTGTGAACCCTTCCTCCGGTGGCAGCCTTGCACTTCAGTGGGTAGGAAATCACAAACGTACTTAATAATGAAAATAAAACCGTCAGACAACAGACTGGAGTTGGGATAAGTCATCGCCATAGGCCTGGTGCCAGAAAGAAGTGCACAGCCTTTATCTCTGTGTCTTACACAGTGTGGTGATGAAGGTGGGGTATATATCAAGGATGGGACAGAATTAACAAAGCATTTAATCCTAAACCCCCTCATGATGTAACCTCTGCAGCACACTGTCCTACGTGACTAAATAGTGTTTGGCAATTCAGCAGCTTGGAGTGGCACTCTCATTATCCTCAGTGAGATGGAGGGATAGGTGGGTTGTGGGTGCAGCTGGGATGTGCAGTGTTTCATGGTCACAGTGACTGTGTGGGTGTATTAATGGCTCATCATCCTGTTGTCTGATATGTGCGAGACATTCAGTCTTTATTTCCTCCCGCCCACAATACTGACTATATGTACATCTCTCTCAATCTGCAGCATGTCACATATAGAGACACTGCTCCTCTCCTTCCAGTCACATATAGAGACACTGCTCCTCTCCTTCCAGTCACATATAGAGACACTGCTCCTCTCCTTCCAGTCACATATAGAGACACTGCTCCTCTCCTTCCAGTCACATATAGAGACACTACTCCTCTCCTGCCAGTCACATATAGAGACACTGCTCCTCTTCTGCCAGTCACATATAGAGACACTGCTCCTCTCCTTCCAGTCACATATAGAGACACTGCTCCTCTCCTTCCAGTCACAAATAGAGACACTGCTCCTCTCCTTCCAGTCACATATAGAGACACTACTCCTCTCCTGCCAGCCACATATAGAGACACTGCTCCTCTCCTGCCAATCACATATAAAGACACTGCTCCTCTCCTTCCAGTCACATATAGAGACACTGCTCCTCTGCTTCCAGTCACATATAGAGACACTGCTCCTCTCCTTCCAGTCACATATAGAGACACTGGTCCTCTCCTTCCAGTCACAAATAGAGACACTGCTCCTCTCCTTCCAGTCACATATAGAGACACTACTCCTCTCCTGCCAGTCACATATAGAGACACTGCTCCTCTCCTGCCAATCACATATAGATACACTGCTCCTCTTCTGCCAGTCACATATAGAGACACTGCTCCTCTCCTTCCAGTCACATATAGAGACACTACTCCTCTCCTGCCAGTCACATATAGAGACACTACTCCTCTCCTGCCAGTCACATATAGAGACACTGCTCCTCTTCTGCCAGTCACACATAGGGACACTGCTCATCTCCTGTCAGTCACATATAGAGACACTGCTCATCTCCTTCCAGTCACATATAGAGACACTACTCCTCTCCTGCCAGTCACATATAGAGACACTGCTTCTCTCCTGCCAATCACATATAGAGACACTGCTCCTCTTCTGCCAGTCACACATAGGGACACTGCTCATCTCCTGTCAGTTACATATATAGACACTGCTCCTCTCCTGACATTCACATATATAGACACTACTCCTCTCCTGCCAATCACATATATAGACACTGCTCCTCTCCTGCCAATCACATATATAGACGCTGCTCCTCTCCTGTTAGTGACAAACAGTAACACTGCTCCTCTCCTGCCAATCACATATATAGACACTGCTCCTCTCCTGCCAATCACATATATAGACACTGCTCCTCTCCTGTTAGTGACAAACAGTAACACTGCTCCTCTCCTGCCAATCACATATATAGACACTGCTCCTCTCCTGCCAGTCACATACAGTGACACTGCTCCTCTCCTGCCAATCACATAAATAGACATGGCTCATCTCCTGCCAATCACATATATAGACACTGCTCCTCTCCTGCCAGTCACATATAGAGACACTACTCCTCTCCTGTCAGTGATATACAGTGACACTGCTCCTCTCCTGCCAGTCAAATATATAGACACTGCTCCTCTCCTGCCAGTCAAATATATAGACACTGCTCCTCTCCTGCCAGTCAAATATATAGACACTACTCCTCTCCTGCCAGTCACATATATAGACACTGCTCCTCTCCTGCCAATCACATATAGAGACACTGCTCCTCTCCTGCCAATCACATATAGAGACACTGCTCCTCTCCTGCCAATCACATATAGGGACACTGCTCCTCTCCTTCCAGTCACATCTATAGACACTGCTCCTCTTCTGCCAGTCACACATAGGGACACTGCTCATCTCCTGTCAGTTACATATATGGACACTGCTCCTCTCCTGACATTCACATATAGGGACACTGCTCCTCTCCTGCCAGTCACATCTACAGACACTGCTCCTCTTCTGCCAGTCACACATAGGGATACTGCTCATCTCCTATCAGTTACATATATGGACACTGCTCCTCTCCTGACATTCACATATATAGACATTGCTCCTCTCCTGCCAGTGACAAACAGTAACACTGCTCCTCTCCTGCCAATCACATATATAGACACTACTCCTCTCCTGCCATTCACATATATAGACACTGCTCCTCTCCTGCCAGTCACATACAGTGACACTGCTCCTCTCCTGCCAGTCACATACAGTGACACTGCTCCTCTCCTGCCAGTCACATACAGTGACACTGCTCCTCTCCTGCCAATCACATATAGAGACACTGCTCCTCTCCTGCCAGTCACATATAGAGACACTGCTCCTCTCCTTCCAGTCACATATAGAGACACTGCTCCTCTCCTTCCAGTCACATATAGAGACACTGCTCCTCTCCTTCCAGTCACATATAGACACTACTCCTCTCCTGCCAGTCACATATAGAGACACTGCTCCTCTTCTGCCAGTCACATATAGAGACACTGCTCCTCTCCTTCCAGTCACATATAGAGACACTGCTCCTCTCCTTCCAGTCACAAATAGAGACACTGCTCCTCTCCTTCCAGTCACATATAGAGACACTACTCCTCTCCTGCCAGCCACATATAGAGACACTGCTCCTCTCCTGCCAATCACATATAAAGACACTGCTCCTCTCCTTCCAGTCACATATAGAGACACTGCTCCTCTGCTTCCAGTCACATATAGAGACACTGCTCCTCTCCTTCCAGTCACATATAGAGACACTGGTCCTCTCCTTCCAGTCACAAATAGAGACACTGCTCCTCTCCTTCCAGTCACATATAGAGACACTACTCCTCTCCTGCCAGTCACATATAGAGACACTGCTCCTCTCCTGCCAATCACATATAGATACACTGCTCCTCTTCTGCCAGTCACATATAGAGACACTGCTCCTCTCCTTCCAGTCACATATAGAGACACTACTCCTCTCCTGCCAGTCACATATAGAGACACTACTCCTCTCCTGCCAGTCACATATAGAGACACTGCTCCTCTTCTGCCAGTCACACATAGGGACACTGCTCATCTCCTGTCAGTCACATATAGAGACACTGCTCCTCTCCTTCCAGTCACATATAGAGACACTACTCCTCTCCTGCCAGTCACATATAGAGACACTGCTTCTCTCCTGCCAATCACATATAGAGACACTGCTCCTCTTCTGCCAGTCACACATAGGGACACTGCTCATCTCCTGTCAGTTACATATATAGACACTGCTCCTCTCCTGACATTCACATATATAGACACTACTCCTCTCCTGCCAATCACATATATAGACACTGCTCCTCTCCTGCCAATCACATATATAGACGCTGCTCCTCTCCTGTTAGTGACAAACAGTAACACTGCTCCTCTCCTGCCAATCACATATATAGACACTGCTCCTCTCCTGCCAATCACATATATAGACACTGCTCCTCTCCTGTTAGTGACAAACAGTAACACTGCTCCTCTCCTGCCAATCACATATATAGACACTGCTCCTCTCCTGCCAGTCACATACAGTGACACTGCTCCTCTCCTGCCAATCACATAAATAGACATGGCTCATCTCCTGCCAATCACATATATAGACACTGCTCCTCTCCTGCCAGTCACATATAGAGACACTACTCCTCTCCTGTCAGTGATATACAGTGACACTGCTCCTCTCCTGCCAGTCAAATATATAGACACTGCTCCTCTCCTGCCAGTCAAATATATAGACACTGCTCCTCTCCTGCCAGTCAAATATATAGACACTACTCCTCTCCTGCCAGTCACATATATAGACACTGCTCCTCTCCTGCCAATCACATATAGAGACACTGCTCCTCTCCTGCCAATCACATATAGAGACACTGCTCCTCTCCTGCCAATCACATATAGGGACACTGCTCCTCTCCTTCCAGTCACATCTATAGACACTGCTCCTCTTCTGCCAGTCACACATAGGGACACTGCTCATCTCCTGTCAGTTACATATATGGACACTGCTCCTCTCCTGACATTCACATATAGGGACACTGCTCCTCTCCTGCCAGTCACATCTACAGACACTGCTCCTCTTCTGCCAGTCACACATAGGGATACTGCTCATCTCCTATCAGTTACATATATGGACACTGCTCCTCTCCTGACATTCACATATATAGACATTGCTCCTCTCCTGCCAGTGACAAACAGTAACACTGCTCCTCTCCTGCCAATCACATATATAGACACTACTCCTCTCCTGCCATTCACATATATAGACACTGCTCCTCTCCTGCCAGTCACATACAGTGACACTGCTCCTCTCCTGCCAGTCACATACAGTGACACTGCTCCTCTCCTGCCAGTCACATACAGTGACACTGCTCCTCTCCTGCCAATCACATATAGAGACACTGCTCCTCTCCTGCCAGTCACATATATAGACACTGCTCCTCTCCTGCCAGTCACGTATATAGACACTTCTCCTCTCCTGCCAGTCACATATAGAGACACTACTCCTCTCCTGCCAATGACATACAATGACATTGCTCCTCTCGTGCCAGTCACATATAGAGACACTTTTCCTCTCCTGCCAGTGACATACAGTGACACGGCTCCTCTCCTGCCAGTCTGATATATAGACACTACTCCTCTCCTTCCAGTCACATATATAGACACTGCTCCTCTCCTGTTAGTGACCAACAGTAACACTGCTCCTCTCCTGCCAATCACATATATAGACACTGCTCCTCTCCTGCCAGTCACGTATATAGACACTGCTCCTCTCCTGCCAGTCACATATAGAGACACTACTCCTCTCCTGCCAGTGACATACAATGACACTGCTCCTCTCATGCCAGTCACATATAGAGACACTTTTCCTCTCCTGCCAGTGACATACAGTGACACGGCTCCTCTCCTGCCAGTCTGATATATAGACACTACTCCTCTCCTTCCAGTCACATATATAGACACTGCTCCTCTCCTGTTAGTGACCAACAGTAACACTGCTCCTCTCCTGCCAATCACATATATAGACACTGCTCCTCTCCTGTTAGTGACCAACAGTAACACTGCCCCTCTCCTGCCAATCACATATATAGACACTACTCCTCTCCTGCCAATCACATATATAGACACTGCTCCTCTCCTGCCAATCACATATATAGACACTGCTCCTCTCCTGCCAATCACATATATAGACACTACTTCTCTCCTGCCAATCACATATATAGACACTACTTCTCTCCTGCCAATCACATATATAGACACTGCTCTTCTCCTGACATTCACATCTATAGACACTGCTCCTCTTCTGCCAGTCACACATAGGGACACTGCTCATCTCCTGTCAGTTACATATATGGACACTGCTCCTCTCCTGACATTCACATATAGGGACACTGCTCCTCTCCTGCCAGTCACATCTACAGACACTGCTCCTCTTCTGCCAGTCACACATAGGGATACTGCTCATCTCCTATCAGTTACATATATGGACACTGCTCCTCTCCTGACATTCACATATATAGACATTGCTCCTCTCCTGCCAGTGACAAACAGTAACACTGCTCCTCTCCTGCCAATCACATATATAGACACTACTCCTCTCCTGCCATTCACATATATAGACACTGCTCCTCTCCTGCCAGTCACATACAGTGACACTGCTCCTCTCCTGCCAGTCACATACAGTGACACTGCTCCTCTCCTGCCAGTCACATACAGTGACACTGCTCCTCTCCTGCCAATCACATATAGAGACACTGCTCCTCTCCTGCCAGTCACATATATAGACACTGCTCCTCTCCTGCCAGTCACGTATATAGACACTGCTCCTCTCCTGCCAGTCACATATAGAGACACTACTCCTCTCCTGCCAGTGACATACAATGACACTGCTCCTCTCGTGCCAGTCACATATAGAGAGACTTTTCCTCTCCTGCCAGTGACATACAGTGACACGGCTCCTCTCCTGCCAGTCTGATATATAGACACTACTCCTCTCCTTCCAGTCACATATATAGACACTGCTCCTCTCCTGTTAGTGACCAACAGTAACACTGCTCCTCTCCTGCCAATCACATATATAGACACTGCTCCTCTCCTGCCAGTCACGTATATAGACACTGCTCCTCTCCTGCCAGTCACATATAGAGACACTACTCCTCTCCTGCCAGTGACATACAATGACACTGCTCCTCTCGTGCCAGTCACATATAGAGACACTTTTCCTCTCCTGCCAGTGACATACAGTGACACGGCTCCTCTCCTGCCAGTCTGATATATAGACACTACTCCTCTCCTTCCAGTCACATATATAGACACTGCTCCTCTCCTGTTAGTGACCAACAGTAACACTGCTCCTCTCCTGCCAATCACATATATAGACACTGCTCCTCTCCTGTTAGTGACCAACAGTAACACTGCTCCTCTCCTGCCAATCACATATATAGACACTACTCCTCTCCTGCCAATCACATATATAGACACTTCTCCTCTCCTGCCAATCACATATATAGACACTGCTCCTCTCCTGCCAATCACATATATAGACACTACTTCTCTCCTGCCAATCACATATATAGACACTACTTCTCTCCTGCCAATCACATATATAGACACTGCTCTTCTCCTGCCAATCACATATATAGACACTACTTCTCTCCTGCCAATCACATATATAGACACTACTCCTCTCCTGCCATTCACATATATAGGCACTGCTCCTCTCCTGCCAGTGACATTTATAGACACTGCTCCTCTCCTGCCAGTGACATTTATAGACACTGCTCCTCTCCTGCCAGTCACATCCAGTGACACTGCTCCTCTCCTGCCAGTGACATTTCTAGACACTGCTCCTCTCCTGCCAGTGACATTTATAGACACTGCTCCTCTCCTGCCAGTCACATCCAGTGACACTGCTCCTCTCCTGCCAGTCATATACAGTGATACTGCTCCTCTCCTGCCAGTCACGTATATAGACAATGCTCCTCTCCTGCCAGTCACATATTGTCTGTTACACTGTGACAATCCATTTTAGCTTGTGAAACTGAAATCATTTCTTCCTTGGCCATCTTGCAGACGACCTCCACAGAGGGTACAGGATTAATACCACCAGCTTCTTCCACCTGTGTCCACATCAGAGTACTGCTAGTGTGTGTCAGAATTTGTATGAAGGGCTTCCTTCAACATCACAGCCCTGTGCCAGAGACGGATCTATAATCAGAGCGTCATTTTATCTGTTACATCAGTGCCCTACACTGACCCTCCTCCAACTCACTATCTCATCCACCGGGGATCATTCTGTTTAGCACTAGCTGATGATGGAGAGACTCCACCGTGCGCCAGGGGTAGATGGGAATATGTGGCTGACAGGTGTGTGAAAATCCGAGTGATGGGTAATATCTGTCGTCTAAAGAAATCATTAATCCCTTTGATGCTTTTGACTGGAGTCTCTTGGGGAAGAAAGCACACAGTGTTGGCGGCACTGCTCCAAAAAAACCCGCCACAAACTAGGCAGAAAGTGTGTGTCTATTACCTGTCAACCCCCCTCTCCCTGCCTGACACCAACTTCCAGATAATCTGTCACCTACATAGTGTCTGTACTTAGAGCACCTGGATGTCATGCTGGGTGACATGTAAATCACTGCATGGATTATTCTTGTCAAACTAGAGGCCTGTAGAGGGCCAGATGTTCTACCCTACTACATCATTAATTTAAAGAACTACTAAAATATTAAGTTCTGTTTAATTGAAAGATTGCATCGACTGCGGGCATTTTAAATAGAAATGCTTTAATGAAACGATACAAATAAAGTATCTCACTGAGCTCTCTTCTCTTAAATAGGTCTATCAGGGGGCGGACATGTTGATTAGCATCTTGGGTCAGAGCTTGCCCCTGATATCTTTATAAGGACGAAAAGGGGCTCAATAAGGTAATTTATTTGTATTCTTCCATAATTTCTATATAAACCTTGTTCAATAAGTGCAATCTTTCAATTAAACATAAATTTAAAGAAAAAAGAGATTTTCTACAGTTGTAGAGCACTTTTTGCACTGTATAGGTCTATCAGAGGGCAGACATGTAGTTTATGATCTTGCGCAAGATCTTCCTTCATCCGACCCGATTCTAAACAACATGTCCGCCCCCTGTTAGAGCTAAACAGAGCAAAAAAGGCTTAAAGTGCTACTTTATCTGAATTCTGATTTTCCTTTGCCGTATTTTAGTCTGTATGTATTCTTGATTCAGGTGGTCTAACAAAAGTGGGGTTTGTACCTTGAAGACAAATAGTAGGTTGTATATTTTGGTTAAGGATTCCACCGTTCAACCTCATATGCAAATAACTGCTTTGAAGGTGAATAATTATTTTCTACACCTGTGCGCAGAGCCTTGCAAGCCCAAGGCAAGAATAGGAAATAGCGCCCCCCTCAGTATAATTTCATAGCTGTTATTTTGCAGCAAATGAAAGAAGGCACATAGATAACCACAAAAAGTATGATTAAATTACCATATTTGGTCCAATATAAGAAGACCCTGTTTATAAGACGACCCCCCCAAAATGTGGATATTCCTTTAGGAAAAAAAATAAAAGCCTGAATATAAGACTACCCTATAGGGAAAAAGTTTAACTTGTATATATTCACATGTAAATTGCTTTTTCATATTTAATACAAATTATGATATACAAAATACATTTCTTTTTATTTCCTTTTATTTGCAAATCTGCCCCCCACAGCTATTTGCCCACCAGACTTAGCCAATGCTGCCTCTACCCCCCAGACTTGCCCAATGCTGCCTCTCCCCCAGACTTACCCAATGCTGCCTCTACCCCCCAGACTTGCCCAATGCTGCCTCTCCCCCAGACTTACCCAATGCTGCAACTCCCCCCTCAGACTTAACCAATGCTGCCTCTCCCCCCTCCCTCCCCCAGACGTGCCCAATGCTGCCTATCTCCCCCTCCCTCCCCCAATGCTGGCTCTCACCCCTGCAACCCCCACCCCCCAATGCTGGCTCTCCCCCTCCTTCATCCCTCCCTCCTCCAAACATAACCAGTCTTCCTGGTGGCTAGTGGGGGCAGCTGGTTGAAATCGTCCTCCATGTTGCCCGACATTTCTGTCTATTATGGCGGACCACCGGAAGGTCCCGGCAGAAGACATCCTCCGCTGCTGCCCAGCACTTCCGCCGGGACTTCTATGATGGAGCACTGGAAGGTCACATGAAGTCCCGACAGACGTGTAGCATGTAGTTAACCAGATATTAACAGTAGTGCAACGCACATCAGTATATAGTTAGCCAGACATCTAAATTACCATCTGATAAACCCCGCGAAGAACACGTTTGTTAGTAAGATATATTATAGGAGAATTATGACTGACTGGGCATCACGGGTCCGGAAGTTTACAGCCAACATCTTCCCTGGGTTACTATAATTCCTGTGAGGCTCATCCACACTTACAGCTCACAAGATGCTGTTTTTCAGGTTTGCATGATATCATCACAGCGCCCCAGGCTAGTGCCTCACTTGATCTACTCATGTGCTCTGTTTGTATAGATTTTTTGTTTTTTATAGTCTACGTAAAAAAAAAAGAAACAAAATGTGCGCACTGCTTAGATGACAAGCCCCCTTTAAATAACCCTTGCCGTTCTACGGAGCGAGCGATAACACAAGTTCCTTTTCCCGTCTGCAGCCCTACAGCTCTGTGTTGAAAAACGAAAAGGCTCAGTTGTTGTCTAATTTACATGTCACCGATAACGTCTTCTATCTTCCTTCAAGCCGGGGATTGTCCTGCGGTGCATGCACTAGATGTCTGATGAAGGCCCCTACAGACACTTGACAGATATGTGAGATTTCGTTTTTCTTTTTTGCCTTGCAGGATCACGCCCGACTGAGGCACACATGCTGCCGTTCATCTGAACAGAACCATTTTCTGGGTCTGCTGTTTGGTTACTGCTGGGGGCTCACGCGACGATATTATTAGCTTCCTCCCAACTTCTCAGGAACTTCTAAAAAAGAAAAGAAACACCTCCAGTTGTTAAGAATGACAAGAATCCACCTACATCTTCTTCAACTCTAGCACACAGAGGCTAAGATAAGATGCTGTGCGAAAGCATTCTTGAGTCTGATACCGAAGTTTAAGCCTCTCCGCACATTTGAAGTCCACCAATATCAGAGCTGACTGTTTGGTGGTCAAAGCAGTCGAGAAATACGGTGATGTTTTATTTTTGAGGATCATCAGGCGAAGCACCATTGGATACACCTGGCCTTTGTGTTCACAATTTAACAGGGTGGATACATCAATCCCAACCATTGCTACTGGGGAGTTTGCATATAATGATCTGCAAAGAAGACCTGCAAAGATCTGCAAAGGAGACCTCATGATTTATTAGCACTTGGACCAATTGCCAACCCTATCTTGATCTGTTACACATTGCCTTTACCTATTCTCTGTTGAGTAGACACACATTGGCTGCTTTTTTGCCCAGTCACCTGATAAGTCCCCTTACTAATATTTTTTCCCAAAGCTCTCCAACGATCCATCTTTCCATGTTCCAGACAACTCCTGGCTTAGAATAGCACATGGAGAAAGTACTGTCCTGCTGACTATCTTCTGAGTAGCTGCCTTGTTCTCTCCCCACTTCCTCCTCCTCCTCTAGTCTCAAGTTGACTTCCACCCCGCTGGTAAGATGATGGTTAATGAGATCTCAGACTTGGCCTCTCCGTCCTCCCTCGGAGTGGTCACAGCCACCTGCGTCTCCAAGGTGGAACTCCGTGTGTGTTGCAAGAACCTTCTTGACAGAGACACGCTCAACAAGTCTGACCCATGTGTAGTCCTTCTCATGCAGTCTCAAGGCCAGTGGATGGAGGTAGGAGGACAGTCAGTACAAAATGCTGGTGTGTCACTGCACAACCTAAATATATATATATATATTGGGCTATATAGACATGGTGTACATGTGTAATTTAAGCTTCTCTGTAAGGTGGACCATGAATCTGGTGGACAGTCTGCCCCTGTAAATTCTACACAACATACATAGCTATATTGCTATTGGCACTGAACATATGTTTTGTTATGTTTGTAGCTGTTTGTTTGTTAAACGTTTAACACTACAATCTGCATAGTTTTAGGGGTTACTTTTAGGGTTACTGTTTGGGTCTTCTTCTAGGGTTAGTACTAGGATTACTATTTGGGTTAGGGGTTACTTGAAGTGTTAGTATTAGGGTTAGTTTTAGTGTTGGAGGTTACTTTTAGGGTTAGTACTATGGTTAGTGTTTGGGTTAGGGATTACTTTTATGGTTAGTATTAAGGTTACTGGTTAGTTTGAGTGTTAGGGGTTAGTTTTAGGGTTAGTATTTGTGTTAGGGGTTAATTTTAGGGTTAGCAGTAGGGTTAGTGTTTGGGTTAGGGGGTTACTTTTAAGGTTAGTACTGGGGTTAGTATTTGGGTTAAGGGTTACTTTTAGGGTTAGTATTAGGGTAAAGGTTACTTTTAGGATTAGTACTAGGGTTAGAGGTTACTTTTAAGGTTAGGATTATGGTTAGGGGTTACTTTTAGGGTTAGTATTAAGGTTAGCGGTTAGTTTTAGTGTTAGTATTAGAGTTAAGGGTTATTTTTAGGGTTAAGGGTTACTTTTAATATGAATGTTATGGTTAGGGGTTACAGACAAGAATGGCATGGGGAGAGAGAGGCATGAATGAGATGGGGGAGAGAGAGAAAGTCATGAATGGCATGGGGAGAGAGAGGCATGAATGAGATGGGGGAGAGAGAGAAAGTCATGAATGGCATGGGGAAAGAGAGACACACATGAATAGCGTTGGGAGAGAGAGACAGACAAGAATGGCATGGGGGAGAGAGACAAGCAACAATGGCGTGGGGTGAGAGAGAGAGACAGACATGAATGGAATGGGGGAGAGATAGACAGACATGGATGGCATGGAAGTAGATCAAGACGGACATGGAGGGAGTGTGAGACAGACATGGAGGGCATTGAGAAGGGGGTGCCAAAGATAGGCTCACAATTGCATGAGTGCCTGTGTGTGAATGTGTGGCTGCATGTGACATTGCATGTGTTACACTGTGTGTCACTGCATAAGTATGTGACACTGAAAGTGTTACTGTGTGTGTAAATGTCTGAGGGCAGGATCAGCCAGGGGCAGCAAAATATATATTCGCCCAGGTAAAAGTCTTGCACTGGGCCTGTTGTGGTGTCACATCTGCCACTAACAGGAAGGCCATGAGAATGTTACTATGTATCCCTGAGCCCTTAGGGACCTCATGTCGCTATTCTTACCACTGGACCACAGGGTGAGAGCAGTGACATCAGCCCTTCTGGTAGGCAAGTACAAGTAGTGGAAGTATGGGGCAAAAAATGGATCATCCAGCTGCAAAGACCAGGGCCACCATCAGAGATTTTGGAGGTCTTTATAACAACTGATCTGGGCCTCCCCATAACTATACCCCTCACTCTTCAACGTTAACCCCCTGGCGGTCCAGGGTAATTATTTGGAGGCTCGCACTAATATGAAGTCTTGTCTTTTGGCTGATGTTTGGCTGATGTTCGGAGCTAAACGAGATACTGGAAGAATAGTTGTAAACGCTCAAGCCTTTCCTCTCTTGTCACAGTGCACTGGATGCCCACTGAGGGGGACATCAGTGTTTACCCAACAAATTATACCACATCTTGAAAATAAGGCAAATGCTTTATTTAGGAAAAAAAATATATAAATATGAGGCGATTCTACAGGATATAAAGTTTTGCTAGTAAATATTGGTTCACATGGAACTGTTTTTATGTAAAAAATATATTTCCTTCTTCTTCCCACCATTAATTAGAGCCCTTACAGCACAATATTGCACCCTCAGTACATGCCCCAGCACCACACTGCAGTACTCACAGAACTTGCCCCCACTTCACACTGCAGCATCCACAGGACTTGTCCCACATACCCCTATAGCATCCACTAGACTCACACCAATGCAGCACTACACTTTCCATTGCACCCACTGCATGTGTCATTGCACCCATTGGACTTTTCTCCTGCAACTATGCTCTCTGTGTTCCCCCACAGGTGGATAGGACGGAAGTAATTAAGAGTAACCTGAACCCCGTCTTCTCCAAGGTTTTCACTGTAGACTATTACTTTGAAGAAGTCCAGAAGCTACGGTTTGAGGTGTATGACATCCACGGGCACTGCAGCATCGGTGCTCGAGATGATGACTTCCTAGGGGGGGTGGAAATCACATTGGGGCAGGTAACAAACCACAGCTATTACGTCGCTGAAGATTTTTCCTATTTGTCTTGTTGCCAGGCTTCCTAGTAGAGGCTTGGTTGCACAGCCTTGAGAACTATTTCAAAGTGAGGTGTCCTTCTTAGTTTCAGACGAGGAGTCCACGTAAAATTAGAAAAAAAAAGGACATTATTCTGTCATCCTGGGACACAGTTCTAAAGTAGAAGAGACCCTTTGGCACATGGCCTTCTAGTTCTTCCTGTAGCCTGTCTTGTTTGGTCTTAACATTCCATCTAATTGTGCATTGAGAACCTGTTTAGATATGCCTTGAGGTCCTGCATGATTCTGGCCAGTTCTAGATTAAGAATTCACCTAGCTCTGGTTTCAGATTCTGGCTAGCTTCAGGAATTTCCCCCACCTGTGGCTGTCCAGCTATTTCAAGAGATGGGAAACGGCTGGAACTATGCTGTTGATGTCTGTCGTGCATAGCTGGCCATACCTCTCGGCACTCCTGCCGTAATATATACCACAGAATTGTAGAGAGAGAGAGGGGTAGAGCGTCGCCTTCATGTAGAAGGAATAAAAGACAAAGCTTCAGGAACAAGCTGTGCACAAACGTTTAATAAAGGCTGGCGCTTTATCCAGCTATTTCAGTCTTTAACGTTTAATAAGAGATTAGTGTCCGCCATTGTGAGCTGGAGTAGGAACAATATTCGGTCAGCGGATGTAATGCTAACACTGCACAGTGTGGAATTAGAGAGCGGCCCACATTCAGATAATTACCCAGAGGCCAGTGTTTTGGTCCAGAATTTCATCTTCCAATCAGATGACCTCGGTCTCTCCTGTTATCTTGCAGATCGTAGCCCAGAAGAGGATAACCAAAGGCTTGTTCTTAAAATATGGGAAATATGCTGGAAAATCTACCATTACAGTAAGTAGGCACCTGGCAGTTTACTTAATGGGGGGTGCAGAGAGGGTAGCTTCAATCCATTAAAATTATTTTCAGTTTGTCGCCCCTCCCCCCCCCCCCCATCCTAAATGAAAGCCTGGTGACACCAGGCTCATTACGCTCTTCTGATTATTCTGAAGGATTAGGCCTAGTTTTTATTCCTATTGACAGGTTACCCCAAGGGAGAATTCACAGGGGACATATAGCACAAGATCAGATTTCTGCTCTGGGTCGGGAAATAATGGTGTTTTCTTAAATGGCACTAGCGGAATTGACGAGGTCTTAGAGACGGGTTGGCCATGTTTCAGGTGTAGTTTTCCTCGCAGGTGATTTCCGAGGAGATATCCGGGAACAACGGATACGTGGAGCTGTCCTTCTGCGCTCGGAAACTGGACGACAAGGTAACCCACCCACCTGGAGACAGACACAACACCCAGGTTACCCTCAACTGTTGAACAGAGGAACATATATACGGCCTTGGTGGTTACAGCACATCCAGGCAATAAAGACATGGTGTAAATTAACAGGAACAGACAGGGGGATGGGATGCCATGTGCCCACTATTCAGATATCGAGCAACACAGTTATGACACAGATACAAGCTTTCCCACAATATAGATGCAAAATCTTTGCCACGGTCACCAGGAGTGGCATCTCTAAAGAGAGACAGGAGGGGCTTATCACATACCAAGATTAGGAAAATGGTAGCAACTTGTAATAGTGGTAACCCATGATGGTGGTCTAACAGATCTGATTTTCTTCTTCTTCTTCTTCTTCTTCTTCTTCTTCTTCAAAGCAACTCCAGTTATTGACATTTATTAAACTCTCAAATGTTTCTTTACTAGGATCTCTTTAGCAAATCGGATCCATTCCTGGAGATCTATCGCATTAACGATGACCAAAGTGAGCAGCTGGTGTACAGAACCGAGGTGAGGGCATAAAGGATCCTTCAAGTGACTTTAAAGAAATAGCCCACCTTTTTTTTCCCCCCACTTGTTCTATAATGATTGGTTGTTATTGCGTTTCGTTTGGCGATGTCTCTGGTTTAAAAGCCTTGTTTTTTTTTTATAGTACTGTGGTGTTATTTTATAAGATACTTTAATTTCATGGTGTGGGCTGGCATAACCTGATCAGATTTTAGTTTCCAAAGTTGTTTCGGGTTTTCGAACCACTCTAGTATTGTATCCAGCGCCGGAGAGAAGAAATGGATTGTGTGTTGATGTCAGATAAATTGCATCTTGTACATATCTTTATTGATCTCCTTTTTTATCAGGTCATTAAAAACAATCTGAATCCAGTGTGGGAGCCTTTCAAAGTATCCCTAAGTTCTCTCTGTTGCTGCGAGGAGAAAAGAAAACTTCGGGTGAGAGAGCCACACCATTAATAGTTCTCTCCCTATCCTCCAACCGCACTTCATTTTCCCCTCTCCTCTTCTCTATTATGATCTATTTCTTAACCTCCCCCTTTCGTGCCCCCTCTCTCTTCAGTGCCTAGTTTGGGATTACGACTCCCGTGGGAAACATGATTTCATTGGAGAATTTTATGCCACCTTTGAAGAGATGCAGAAAGGAATCGTTGGAAACAAGGTAATAGCATTAATTGTAAGAACAGTTACATACCCAGGTCCTTCCAAAGATGGAGGAGAGACAGCTACATAATTATAACGCAGATTTATCATGATGTCAATTTAATGCATTTTTTTTTTCAAAAAAGGAAAAACATTGTCTGTTATTTAGTCCGTGCATTAATAAGTGGCTCTTATTTAATCTATTTCTTATTTCTAAAGCTGCTCCCGACTGCCTGGCATTGAGAGAAAAACCAAACAGGCCGGTGTTAAGCTCAAATGTGTCTCTGTCTATCTCCCCAGGTGCAGTGGGACTGCGTGAACCCCAAGTACAAGATTAAAAAGAGGAACTACAAGAACTCGGGGGTCGTAATCTTATCCGATCTCAAGGTAAACAGCAAGCAAAAGAAGATGGGATAGGAGGACCGCTAACCTCAACCTCCTGTCCAAGTTGTTAAATGCAATTCACCTTGAAATAATACCCTTTCCCAAACCTGAGCTATTTGATATACCAGCTCAGGGATGTTGGATCCAGCTGTTGATGAAATGCAACTCTAAATGTTAAGGTTGACTTATGTGAATTGTAGTTCAGCAATATCAGAGGTGCCGTCTATGTTGGTTTCCCCTGATGTTATGCCTGGCCAGTTTGAACGGGCACCTGCTTTCAATAGATAGACTGCGATCATATCCACCAGCGTCACATTGAACCCCTAGACTCTTCAAAACAGAAGTCTCATCACCAGAGCGGTCAGAGAGTCTACTAGAGATAACATTCCATAGTCTCGCTTTCAGTGTCTGTAACAGAATGTAGCAATGTGGCTTCAGATTCTGTCCTAACTTTCTCTATTCTTTGGGTCTCCGCAGATCCACAGAGTTTATTCCTTCCTTGATTACATCATGGGCGGCTGTCAGATCCACTTCACAGTGAGTACCCATCTTTTTTCCATTCATATTACTCCGTGACCTCAACCTCTGCCTTACTTTAGCTATACTGACAGCGCATGACTGCCCATTGGTACTTCCAGTTGAAGGCTTAGTGACTGTGGTAGGTGAACAGGTCAATGAGGGTGACCTTCAAAGCATGTGCAGCCCCACTCTTTGCATTCCAGTGCTACAGTCGCTTGAATGAACCAACAAAAGACACTGGTCCCTCTATTAGGATATCAACCTTCCTATGCTTTTTCATTAATGTGATGGGCCAGTGAGTGCCCCTGTTCTTTGTGACACTGGTGGTCTCTTCCCTTTCTCTAGGTGGCCATAGACTTCACGGCCTCCAACGGAGACCCTCGGAATAGCTGCTCTCTACATTACATTAACCCCTACCAGCCCAATGAGTATCTCAAGGCGCTAGTTGCTGTGGGGGAGATCTGCCAAGACTATGACAGGTGTACAGCACCCTTCCTTTTGTCTGCAGCATGGGTGCAAGGGGATTGGGTAGGCCGTACATGTGTGTGTGTGAGAGGGGTGGGTCATATTGGCAAGTGAGTGAGCTCAACGATGTGCGTTCATGTGGCACTTGTGTGGATACACCCCATAATCTTGGCCATGAAACCCAAGGGGCTGACAATGGAGAACCTGGGGTGTTCCACTCCTCAAGGAGCATTTGCCCATGTGTTAGCATGTTCCATTAAGCTCTCATGCATGTGCCTTTGCAGTATCATGCTTCTTTTTCTTTGGTGTCCCAGAAAAGTGGGACACGTGGATAAAAAAAAAAAAAAAACCTGGGATGGTGGGATGGTTGGGAGGCATGCTTTTCCTCATTTATTGCACAAATGGAGAACTGGCAATGAAAGTCACAAGTTTCCTGTAACAAAGAAAGGATGGATTTTTCTGGCATTGCATGCCTGGTTATTGTGGTCCGCAGGATTGTATGGCTGTGTATGGCTGTGTATGTGTATGGCTTTGTGTGTATGGCTGTGTGTGTGGATGTCTATATTACATGTGCATTGTACATGGTGTGAGTATACTGCCTCTCTGCTCACTTCTTCTTCTTATCTCCTGTCTAGTGATAAGAGGTTCTCTGCTCTGGGGTTTGGCGCTCGGATTCCTCCAAAGTACGAGGTATGGCAGAGTCTTCAATCTTTCCACTCATTGTAGGTCTTTATCTCTTCCTTACCCAGAGTTTATGCTTGATAACCATTGTTTAACTTGTCTGTGGTCACTCGGTGAGTAGAGTAAGTGTGTATGCACATTCATACCATCGTAGAGATGGTGTAGATGCTTTTAAAGGATCATTGCGGATTTGTCTTAAACATTGAGGTGGATAATGTGTTTTTTATTTACTTACATTCCGATTTACCCTCAGATAGGAGCCCAACCTATATACCAATTGTACCACATAACGGAAACGTACCTTTTCCGCAACCCACATCATTACACCACAACTAAACACCTCAGCACTAAGTCACCCGCATGTCAACCCAACCCACCTGTCCATTAAACCTAAATTACCAAGCAAGTTTACCCCAGCTTACCTCCTCTAACACCATCCAATTCACCCCAGCCCACCCCCCCATGCGATCACAACCCACCTCTTCCATCCCATCCCAGCCCACCTACCTATATCATCCCAAACCACCTCTCCCATGCCATCCCAACCCATTTCCCCATGTTATCCCAACCCACCTCCCCCATGTCATCCCAACCCACCTCCCCCATGTTATCCCAACCCAGCTCCCCCATGTCATTCCAACCCACCTCCCCCATGTTATCCCAACCCACCTCCCTCATGTTATCTCAACCCACCTCCATTATGTTATCCCAACCCACCTCCCCCATGTTATCTCAACCCAGCTCCCCCATGTCATTCCAACCCAGCTCCCCCATGTTATCCCAACCCAGCTCCCCCATGTCATCCCAACTTATTACCCCCATGTTATCCTAACCCACCTCCCCCATGTCATCCCAACTTATTACCCCCATGTTATCCTAACCCACCTCCCCCATGTCATCCCAACCCACCTCCCCCATGTTATCCCAACCCACCTCCCCCATGTTATCCCAACCCACCTCCCTCATGTTATTCCAACCCACCACCCCCATGTTATCTCAACCCAGCTCCCCCATGTCATTCCAACCCCCCTCCCCCATGTTATCCCAACCCAGCTCCCCCATGCCATTCCAACCCACCTCCCCCATGTTATCCCAACCCAGCTCCCCCATGTCATTCCAACCCCCCTCCCCCATGTTATCCCAACCCCCCTCCCCCATGTTATCCCAACCCAGCTCCCCCATGTCATCCCAATCCACTTCCCCCATGTCATCCCAACCCACCTCCCCCATGTTATCCCAACTCACTTCCCCATGTCATCCCAGCCCACCTACCCCACTTTACCATGTCACACATATATCATCACATTTAACTTCTCACTTTGAACACAGTTCCTACCATTCTCATAACCATGCTATATATATATGTATTCCATGTATAGCAGCATTAAATCCCCTCTATACAAAACATTAACTTACCATCTCCTAATACCTCAGTATAATCTGCCCATGAGCTTTCTAGCAACACATCAAGACTTCCACCCTAAATTTCCTCCCATTCCTACAGACAAGCTCAGTTTTTTTTTTACGAGGGGCAATCTGCCAAATATGTATAATGTAGCCACAGGCTCTTCGCCACCATCTAGCATCGTCTGCTGCAAAAAGAGAGGTTGTCCACTTGTAGGCTCTCGTTCACACCATCCTGGGCATTTGGCATGTGAGAATATACCTTTTTCCTCAATGATTTCCGATCGAGAACTCAGAACGGCTCCAGGCGCAAGTTCCTATAGAACTTGACACAAACTTTGATAGAAAAAAAAATCCTGTCTTAGCCGAGCATAAAATAATTTCTGTTTAATTAAAAGATTTGATGAAGTGCAGACATTTTAAATGCACTTTATTTTTTCATTAAATAATTTCTATTTAAATGCCTGCACGTAACATTATTTTTGTTGACAGTGAAGCTGTTAACAGATTGCAAACTCTTTGTCTTGGGACTGAGTGTTTCACACTTTGGAAGACTGTTTTACATCCAGCACTTGCCTAAAGAAGGGATTAGCAGTTATCTTCTTTCCTAACGCTTTCAGTCTCTCACCCGTTGGTCCTTTACTTGATGGGTTAGAGTTCTTTTTTTCATGGGCTAGCCAGGGAATTATGAATCTGCCCTCTTTTTACTTACTACTTGATTGCTCACATTACTTGAAGTCAATGGGGACCCGACGTTCGGTTTATGGAATACATGTACTATTGGCTTTCTATAAACCAAAATAATTATGAATGGGGACTCTATTTCGGTTTATAGAAAGCCAATAGAATTACATGTATTCCATATGCCGAAAGTCTATAAACCGAACGACGTTCGGCATTCGGTTTATAGACTTTCATGTATATATAAAATACATGTAATGCTATTGGCTATTCTATCAACCGAAATAGAGTCCCCATTCATATGAATAGGTCAATTGACCTATTCGTATGAATGGGGACTCTATTTCGGTTTATAGAATAGCAATAACATTACATTGTATTCTATAAACCGAAAGTCTATAAACCGAATGACTTTCGGTTTAAAGACTTTAAGTTTATAGGCGAACCTCGAACTCCATCACGGACATACAGTGTAATGTCAGGGATCGGGTTCGTGGCACGGACACCCTAATATCTGGTACAAACCCGAATAGTGCGGTCCGGGTTCGCTCAACACTAATTACCAGTGACTACTCTCTGACCCATATCTCCTATAAATTCCCTCTTTCCGATCTTGACTTCCGAGCATACTTTGTAGCGATGACGTTCTTCTATCTCACTGATCTCGGAGTGTTTTATGAAATTATCAAACTCTGAATAATGTAGAAGGTTTTTTTTTCCCTTTAATCAACGTAACGTTCCAACAAGCTTTCTATTCCAGTTAAGTGCTGACTCCTCATTCCTTGCATTCAACGCTCCTTCTGGAATTTGGCTTTGATGTTGCCTGAAATGAATATCCGTATCGGCGCGGGTTTGTCTTTCGATAGATTGATGCTGGATAGTGATTGACAGAAAGAAAGATAGTAAGCGAGAGGGGGGGGGGGGATAAATATAGATGGGCCAGGGAGCCTGTTACGGGTGTTGGATAAACCTTACGGCACAGCAGTTGTAGATAGTCGTTCAGGTTGCAGAACTGGTAGCAAAAAAAAAAAGTGAAATAAGGTATGTATGAGAGATTGAGCTGTTTGGGAAAGTGGAACATGCAAAGTAAGAGGGAGTCTGATGCTTTGAAAATTAGCTCAAAGGCAAAGTTTTAAAAAAAAGAGAAAGATGAATGGGTTCTGGAGCTATAGTGGAGTGTAACTGTTCACGGTCGTTCAAGAACACTTGGCTTAACGTTTGTTACTTTTTTAAGTACAAGTATCCAGCTGGGTAGGAGATGTAGAAGCTCAGCACAGATGGGAACCCACAGGAGGACCTAGAGAAGATTTTGATGCTACATTGGTTATGAAGGAATCTTATTGATTGACACATCCACCAATCACCACGACTTGTCCATCACTTCATGCAGTGTAGTTAAGCTTATCGAGAAGCAGGAATAACTTCTGCCCTGGTCCTGTAGAGGGAAGGATGATACAAGGGTGATAGACTAGGGAAGAACAAAACTAGAAACTAGAAACTAGAAACCGCCAATGTGCACACTAGAAGCTACCCATCACCGACAGGAAGAGCAAGGGGTGAAGCATACAAGATGGCAGCTGGTGAGAGAGGTCAGCAGTGTGTCAGTGGGCGATCATGGGCCTGTCTGACGCTGAAGGAATAGCTAAATC
This sequence comes from Pelodytes ibericus, assembly GCA_036172795.1. NCBI lineage: Eukaryota > Metazoa > Chordata > Amphibia > Anura > Pelodytidae > Pelodytes > Pelodytes ibericus. Next base: position 195,408,251 of record CM069862.1, read on the forward strand.
AAGTACAAAGATTTGAAATGGGGTGGGAGCTGGGAAATGTGGGGCTGGTTGATTGATTAATAGGTGGCATTATTTCTGAAAGCCCAGACAGATGTGTCCCATTTTTCCTCAAAAACTTTGTTTGAAAGAGAGCGAGAGAGAGAAAAAAAAAAAGTCAAATTATTGCTAGTGACATTATAATTAATTATTGTCAAAACATAATTGTGCTTCCATCCTGGCTCTTCTGAAGGTAGGTTAATTAATTACATCAATTAGGTATGGATAATTACTGCAGCTGCGATTATCCTCCATTTCGTTTCATAACGCTACCTACGACATTTGCAAAAAAAAACACAAAAAACCTTTAACTTTTCAGCCAGATTAGTGGATTGTCCAATATGTCATTGATTTGGCATGCTAAATACTCCCCTAGCCCCCCTTATAGCTTTTATCTACCGAGCTGCTCCATGCCCCCACTAGCAGTTCTAAATCCCCTCACCCCAGGATATTTTACCCCCTTAATGCTGCCACTCACATCTCTTTTTTTCTTTAAGAGGATATTTTTTTCTAATCTACCTGCCATCAATTGTGACATTAGAGCCGACAAGTATAACTGCTCCCCCGTGTTCTGATCATGGGTCGGTCCAGGTTTCAATTATAGTGGTGGCTGGAAATACCATGCACTGGGTAAAGGGGCGGTCCCTCCTACTGTCCCCAAGAAAAGTATATTGAGATAAACATTATTTAAAGAAAAAAGAAACATAGAAAAAGACCTGCTTTATCAGGTTTATTTCCCCCTCAACGCTTCCTATCTTTCCTTTTAGTGTAATCAATTTTTTACTTTTGCCATAGCAGCGTCGGGATTTATAAAAAGTTGCGCTATTTAACAAACTTTGCAGCACTGGACTTTTTTTTAACATGATCCCCGTTGTCCCCAGTGATGCTTTTGTCACTCACATGCCCCAACACACATGGTAGATTCCAATCCTCTCTTTCTCCTACCGTTACATTGTGTCCTTGAGATACAATGTATCTCTCTCTCCCAGCCGTCATAAGAGCTCCTCGAATTCCTGGATTTCCCCACTGATGAATATGTACAAAACGCGATATCTCCGAATGATCCTTATTTCTCCTTTCCCGAAACAGCCTTCCAATCAATACTCAAAGCTACGAGGATTTATTTCCTTCTAAAATACCCCCCCACCTCCTTCACATGCAGACGATTCTGTGTACACTAGGAAAGTAATAGTTGTTAAAGTGGAGGGCGAAAATGGAATGATTGAAGATTATCCGATAAGGGTCTGCTCAATAAATAGAGAACTGCAGGGAATTCGAATGGGAAACTCAAACTTTAGGCCAATGGTTTGAAAAATTCCCCAATGTAGCTAAATGGAAGAATTTTTCCAACTACATTGGCCTAAAGTTTGAACTTCCCTTCTCAAATCCCCACAATTCTCTCTTTATTGAGTAGATCTTTATAAGTCACATAGGGGATTATTTATAAAAATGTACATTTTTTTTTGGGGGGGGGGGACAAAATAGTGGCCCATTTTGCAATTTCGTGAACCCATTACCATCATAGACATGACAGACACAAATAGATACACGGGACACTAACTAGACTAGCATTAGCAGATGCTTTGATTGGCTTAGCTGAAGGACAACTAGTGGATGGGGCCTAAAAACACAAAATGGCTGCCCACTTCCAGAAATTCGAAATCAATAAAACTGTTTTAAAAATAATTAACCTAACAATTAAGTGCACAGTAACAATGACCCACATAATGCTACAAAATCACAGGGAGGGGACACTTCATAGCGGCTGCATCCGCTTCACGGCCGTCTCTTCACCACACGACAGCCCGTCGCGGGACATTTCATCGCTAAAGGTAAGTTTATTTTAGTATTTTATCTATTTTAGCTTATTTTAGTAAGGGTGGTTAGAATTAGGGTTTAGAGGGTTAGAATTAGGGTTCGGGGGTTAGTATTAGGGTTCGGGATTAGTATTAGGGTTTAGGGGGTTAGTATTAGGGTTCGGGGGTTAGTATTGGGGTTTAGGGGGTTAGTATTGGGGTTCGGGGGTTAGTATTGGGGTTTAGGGGGTTAATTTTAGTATTAGGGTTTGGGGGTTAGTATTAGGGTTTGGGGGTTAGTATTAGGGTTCGGGGGTTAGTATTAGGGTTTAGGGGGTTAGTATTAGGGTTCGGGGGTTAGTATTGGGGTTTAGGAGGTTAATTTTAGTATTAGGGTTTGGGGGTTAGTATTAGGGTTTAGGGGGTTAGTATTAGGGTTCTGGGGTTAGTATTAGGGTTTAGGGGGTTAGTATTAGGGTTCTGGGGTTAGTATTAGGGTTTAGGGGTTAATTTTAGTATTGGGGTTTTGGGGTTAATTTTAGTATTGGGGTTTGGGGGGGGCACTTTGGGGGGGAATCATTTATTAGGGGGGGTTATTTTCTTTTTACTTGTACATTTGTAAGAGCTGACAGTTCAGAGCTGAACTGTCAGCCCTTACATAGCCGCGTCAGCGATGAAACGGCCGCGTTATTATTCATTGCTGACAGTTCCGCGTTCTAACTGCTGCGCTGAACTGTCAGTGATGAAGTTGCGGCGAAGAAGAGTCCTGGACCCCAAAATGACTCACGTTTTTTTTTTTTTTTTACCTAATTAGGACAGAGAATTACTTGTGAATCTCAATATTTTAATGTTTACTTTATTTTTTTTATACCACAGATTTAAGCAGAATGGGTTAATTCTGAACTCCAAGGTTTGATTTAATTCCTAAAAAACACGGTGCCATCACGGCAGGCGAGATCGATTCCCTGGTATCTGATTGTTATTCTAGTAAAATTTTCTGGATAATCACTAACAGGACTGCAATTTAACTATTTATAAACGCTCAGTCGTGCGCGGTGGGAATTAAGATGCCTGTCTCCAAAGGCCAGCGATCCTGCAAACAATAAATAAAAAAAAAAACAGAGATTACAGAATAATGAAACATTTATATATTAGTTACACATCTAGGACGATATGGTAAAGAGTTACAAAAGGAAGGAACTTGAGATGTTCTACATGACTGAACAATACCGTGGCTGGGCTATTCACTAGGTAGAGATTAATGATATGTAAAACGCAGGTAATTGCACAGTCTCGGGCCCAGAGATTGTCAAAGTGACAATACTAAGGATGCCACTGAAGTGTGAGGAATAATAAGATATCCGGCAGTGTCAGGTAGCATTTTGTGTGGATACTGGAGGCGATGAATAAGTGAGGAAAAGGGGTGAACAGTCATTTTGCAGACTGTTGTCACAGACTTTAAAATAAAATAACAAAAAGGGTCTATTCAATAAAGAGAGAATAGCGGGGACTTGAGATGGGAATTTCAAACATTGGGCAAAGGTCGTCGAAGGAGAGAGTTTTCCCAACCCCTCTACTTTGGCCTTAAGTTCGAAGGGTACATTCAGATGTTCTCTCGCTTTCAAGTATATCCAGGGAATGTTACTGTTAACTTGTTAGTGGTACTCATTTTATTGACCTTGGAAGGATGAAGGGCTCGGTTTAGGTTAGGCAACCATTAGGGTTGAACGGATTCTACAGATGGTGTGTATGCCCACTGAGATCTCTTACCTGCATGTTGCTTCTTACACCTGTGGTTTGAAGATTTTATTTTTTAGAAAAATTCCCCACAAACATTGGAAGTAGCTTTTAACATTTTTTTTTTTTTTTTGGTTAATCTCCACACACGAGCAGGTTAGTGATCTAGAGATCCCAACAGATCTGTTACCTGGGGTAAATTTCTGCAAGTAGGGCCATACTCAGTAGGACACAACAAGTAGGCCAGGTTGGTCTGATTTTGGGGTGGTTGAGGGGAGTGACTGATAGAAGAGTGGGGAGTATTAAGCGATGGCCCGATGGTGGGAGTATTTATTGGGAGGATGATGATGAAGTGGCTGTTGACCAAAGGACAGTGGCAACTAGTGGATAAAGGTGGAACTTATATACACGTCGGGGATGGTGGAGATGGGGCAGCAGTAAGGGTCCCAGGATAGTGAACCTCCACTCATCTGCAATTCCTGATACCTTCTGATTCACTGATCTTTAGCGTGCATTTTCTTGTAAGATGTTAAACCTGTTTACTCTGCTTCCCGCCCGTGGCCCTGTTGCTCGTTTCAGTGTTAGACTTGTGTTGACAAAGCAACAAACGCAGACTCTGGCTAAGCCTCCTTTTGTACAAATGCGTTATGCTTTATTGCCCTAACGCTCCACATGTGAATCTTGGTGTCCCTTCCAGTTAGTTTCTACTGTCTGTGATTGCAATGTAATGTGATGACCACTCTGTTCCCTTGACTGAACACAATAGGTTGTGACACTTCAGACACCATTTTACAGGGCTCCCCAAACCCCAGATATTATCATAAGCATGCGATTGGCCGTCCCCCTGGGACAGGAAGTCACGGCTCCTAAATATGTTACTGCTGGCTTCTAACGTCCGGATATTTTAGATTTAGCACTGTAGAGAGCTCTCTTGCCTGGCTCCCAATAAAGTCTGCTCGTTCTAATGGTGGAACTCGGAGTACCGTAGAATGTTGGGAAGAACAGGGATTGATATTTTTTTCTCTACAAGAGGTTTTGGAGCAGCCTCTGCTACGGTTTTTTTTTTTGGTGTCAGTTGACCTCTCAAGATGGTCCAAAACATTAGTCCCAATCCAACTTAGAGGGTTACATCTCTCCAGTGTCCACAATTGTTATCGGATTCCACAGGAGACAAGAAGGTGGACAGAACAATGGTTGATATTTGTCCTTCACAAGAGGTTTTGGAACAGCCTCTGATACTGGTACTTTTGGTGTCTCTCAAACTGGTCCAAATAATTCAGTCTCAATCCAACCCACAGAGTGATTTCTCCCCGGTGTCCAAGATTATCCTCCCTTAGATCTCTAGATACCCTGTTTCTGGTTCCAGCACAGGTTTGATTGCCTAGGTTTTTCCGCCTTCCTCTCCTTCCTGTTGAGTCTTTCCCTGCAGTGGTTTCACTGCTGCTCCCATTCTGTCTCTACTCGCATGCATCGGATATATCAGTGTCACATTCTGACCTTGTATGTCTTCCTACTACGCCTGTAAATCTTTGACATTACCTCCTGGCGTGTTACAAGCTGTTTGTCATTCTCTTTGTCTTTAACTATTTGAGGGAATCTGCTAGGCCCCATGAAAAGCCTGCTGCAAACAGATTAATTTCATTGCTGAAACTCTTCCCATGTGGACCTTGTCTTTATTGATGGAGGCAGAGGAAGAGTAGCTAGTAACATAGCTGCCTTAAACGGTCAGTCTATTCCCCAAACTCACTTTGGTGCAAGAGGAAGATCACTGCTTGTATAGTGCACAGGCTTTTTCCCATTGGATTTGATGAAGGCATTCTGTATCACATTTTTAATATTTGACTCAAGCCCTCCCCAGTGATTACTCTGCATGTTTACTGCAGGTGCGGCAGCACTGATTCTATAGACACTGAGGGTATAAAGTTTTGCTTCATATAGTCACTTCCTGTCCTCCTCAAATTGAGTCTATTGAGTGGCCTGTGAGTGACCTTGCTCTTTTACACAGTAGGATCTCTTAACAGTGCAACACATTGTCTGATGACATCACTAGAGAGACCGAATATTCCTTTCATTTGAATGACATTATTCTCATTGGTTCCTGCAGCAAAAAAAAAAAAAAAAAATCATCTAGTGTGGGCAGTCCTGGTTTCTTGCAAACTGCTCTAATGTCACAATTTCTTCTAGCTATTTTATATTTTAGGCAATGTATGACATGCATTTTAAAGCACTTTGAAAGCACATTAATATGCATTAATATTTGGAAGATGCATTTTTGGCACTAGACAGTCCCTTTAATGTGACACAAAACCTCCTTACAACAATCTTTCTTGTAGTGTAAACTTTTCCACAACAGTAACGGTTATTTATAAAGGTCAAGAAATAAAAATAAATTGTGACAGTGGCGCTCAAACAAAATACTGTACAGTGCTGCGAGCACTCTAGTTACCCTTTTTGTACAGCACCCTACAGTAGCTCTGATATTGAAAAAATGGCGGGGGTGCGCAAAATTTACATAAAAGAGACAATATGACTTATCTTGCTTACTGATGGTTTTGCTTAGTTGATTGAAAGCGTTCATATACAGAAAAAAAAGAAGACAACACAAAACATAGCATAGGTTGTATTGTTTCTGCCCCAGGGTGGCTACACTCACATGAGGTAGAGCCTAAATATCCAGGCTCAGGATGGTTGGCATGTGTTTAAATTCAAAAACAGGATCCCAAAAAGCATTTGTCAGAAAGGCCTTTATTTATAAAGGTCAACCGTGAAGCAGAATTCTAAAAATGGAACAATCGGCATCCACACTACATCTGTTTCCATGGTGACTGCTCCAGTTTTAAGACTGCTCCCCACAAGTTGACCTTTATAAATAACCCCCTACTACTGCCTGTGCGTTTTTTTTTTTTTTACAATCTGGTTCTTCAACCCCCCCCCCCCCACCTACCGACACAACATTTTTTTTTACTCATTTAGCGACGGTAGGGATCTATAAAGAGCAACTTTATATGGCTGGGGCATTATTTGTAGCCATATCATGTGACATCCACTCAGGAGCGTAGGGACCCAGCGCTAATCGCAGACTAGGAGATCAGATCCTATCTCTAGGCCCTACCCTGGTCTATTTGGAGTTGCGTATCCCGTGCAGGGAAGGTGGGCCCTTATTTCATCCAGCAGGCGTATTTTAGAATGTTTGCCGGCAGACATTCTCCATCCCTGGCTACTCTACAGCTTCCTCAACTCAAACTGTTCCTGTTGGTCGGGACGGGGTGGGGTTTCTTGCTCTTTTTTGATGTTAAGACCACTCTTCTTGTTTTCTAGGTTTCTCACGATTTCGCAATTAACTTTAACCCTGATGACGACGAATGTGAAGGTAAAAGAGAGAGAGAGAGAGAGAGGAACCTAAAGGATTGTAAAGAAGAGCTTGCACTGTGTGTGGATCACATGGATCAGCTTATATAACAGTGTTATTATGTCGGTGAGGGTCAGGCCCGGACTGGCCATCGGGCACACGGGCAAATGCCTGGTGGGCCGCGGTGGAGATGGGCCGAGGCCGGCAGGGGAGGTCCCAGCAGTGGCCTCTGGGTCCCAGGATCTCCCCTGCCGGTCTATGCAGGGCCGGCACTATCCGAGCGCCGGCCCCGCTGTTTGACATGAAGGGCCGGTGAGGACATCAAAGATCTCCCTCACCGGCCCACATGCTTTCAAATGCGGCCGCCGGCGGGGAGAGAGGGAGGGAGAGGACCCGGCGGAGCACTAACTTGCAGCTCCACCGGGTTCCTCTCGCGAGATCCGGAGCATTGCCATGGCAACGACCGGATCTCGCGAGACTGAACTCTAGCCCACAGGCTAGAGTTCACTCTCCACGAGGACCACCAGGGAACACGGCCTCCCAGTCTAAAGGTAAGAAGGGAGTGATGGGTGTGAGAGTGCTGTGTGTGATGGGTGTGAGAATGCTGAGTGTGAGTGATGGGTGTGAGAGTG
>CM069862.1:195418300-195575800 GCA_036172795.1 Pelodytes ibericus
ACGGCATTCTCACACCCATCACACTCACACACATCACTCACACTCAGCATTCTCACACCCATCACTCTCACACCCATCACACTCAGCACTCTCACACCCATCACTCACACTCAGCATTCTCACACCCATCACACACAGCACTCTCACACCCATCACACTCAGCACTCTCACACCCATCACTCTCACACCCATCACACTCAGCACTCTCACACCCATCACTCACACTCAGCATTCTCACACCCATCACACACAGCACTCTCACACCCAGGGGCGGGCTGGGCCGGGGGGCAGGGTGGCAATTGCCCCCCAGGCCGCCCTAAACTATGTAAAACACGGCCGCTGGGCCAGTGTTTTAAAAAAAAAAAAAAAAAAACGCGCTTGCAGGCAGAGACGGAGGTGAGAAGGGATCGGAAGATCCCCTCTCACCTCCGCTCTGCCTGCAAAGCTGCACGGGGAGCCGAACAGGCAGCACAGAGAAACCTCCGTGCTGCCTGTTCGGCTCCCCGTGCAGTGTGCCGACAGTCACGTGATCGGCGCTCTGACGTCAGACGCGCGCCGATCACGTGACCTGTCGGTACAACCGCCGGGAGGCCGAACAGGCAGCATGGAGGGACCATGCTGCCTGCCACCAGGTAAGTCCTCCTGCCACTAGCCACCAGGGAAGTCCTGACACTAGCCACCAGGGAAGTCCTGCCACTAGCCACCAGGGAAAAAGGTAAGGGGGGGGGGGGGGTTTGGGCAAAAAACACTGGCATATTATTGGGCAAATTGGCTGGGGCATATTACATGGCAAATAAGACTGGCATATTATTGGGCAAATTGGCTGGGGAATATTACATGGCAAATAAGACTGGCATATTATTGGGCAAATTGGCTGGGGCATATTACATGGCAAATAAGACTGGCATATTATTGGGCAAATTGGCTGGGGAATATTACATGGCAAATAAGACTGGCATATTATTGGGCAAATTGGCTGGGGCATATTACATGGCAAATAAGACTGGCATATTATTGGGCAAATTGGCTGGGGCATATTAAATTGCAGATAACCTTGGAATATTATTGGGCAAATTTACTGAGTCATATTAAATTGCAGAATAACACTGGCATATTATGGGACAAATTGGCTAGGGGAATATTAATGGCAAATAATATTGGAAATGTGTATGTAATGGGGTGATGGAGGCATGTAAATGTGGTGATGGGGCATGTCCTGGTGTGCAACGTGGGTTATGGGTCATGTCGGAGGTGTGCAACGTGGGTAGGGGGGGGGGGGGGTGCCCAAATTTTGGGATATTGGGTGTCTAAATCCTGTCATGTTGAGGGGCATAATCCTGGCATATTGAGGGGAAAATCCTGGCATATTGAGGGGGCATCATCTTGGCATATTGAGGGGAAAATCCTGGCATATTGGGTGTCTAAATCCTGGCATATTGAGGGGCATAATCCTGGCATATTGAGGGGCATAATCCTGGCATTTTGAGGGGCATAATCCTGGCATATTTAGGGGAAAATCCTGGCATATTGAGGGGGCATCATCTTGGCATATTGAGGAGAAAATCCTGGCATATTGGGTGTCTAAATCCTGGCATATTGAGGGGCATAATCCTGGCATACTGAGGGGCATAATCCTGGCATTTTGTAAGGGAAAATTCTAGCATATTAAATGGCAAATCCTGGCATATTGTGGGGGAAAATCCTGGCAATATTCGTTATAAAACAAGGAAAAGATGGCCGTGGATGGGGAGGCGATTCGATGGTGCAATGGGCCACTTGACTGGATTTGCCCCCCAGGCCTAAGGCTGCCAGCCCTCCCCTGCTCACACCCATCACTCCCTTCTTACCTTTAGACTGGGAGGCCGTGTTCCCTGGTGGTCCTCGTGGAGAGTGAACTCTAGCCTGTGGGCTAGAGTTCAGTCTCGCGAGATCCGGTCGTTGCCATGGCAATGCTCCGGATCTCGCGAGAGGAACCCGGTGGAGCTGCAAGTTAGTGCTCCGCCGGGTCCTCTCCCTCCCTCTCTCCCCGCCGGCGGCCGCATTTGAAAGCATGTGGGCCGGTGAGGGAGATCTTTGATGTCCTCACCGGCCCTTCATGTCAAACAGCGGGGCCGGCGCTCGGATAGTGCCGGCCCTGCATAGACCGGCAGGGGAGATCCTGGGACCCAGAAGCCACTGCTGGGACCTCCCCTGCCGGCCTCGGCCCATGGCCACCGCGGCCCACCGGGCATTTGCCCGGTGTGCCCGATGGCCAGTCCGGGCCCGGGTGTGAGTGTGATGGGTGTGAGAATGCTGTGTGTGATGGGTGTGAGAATGCTGTGTGTGATGGGTGTGAGAATGCTGTGTGTGATGGGTGTGAGTGCTGTGTGTGAGAGGGCTGTGTGTGATGGGTGTGAGAGTGATGGGTGTGATGGGTGTGAGAGTGATGGGTGTGAGTGCTGTGTGTGAGAGGGCTGTGTGTGATGGGTGTGAGAGTGATGGGTGTGATGGGTGTGAGAGTGATGGGTGTGATGGGTGTGAGAGCACAGGCTCCAAACACATGCTCAATACTCTTTCCTGGCATTTTTGTCTCTTGGTATCCATTTATAGAGACACCAGAGACAAGTTGCAAGGAAACACAGTGCAAGCATGTTATTAAATTTGCTTGCACTGTGCAGAACAAATACAGGGTTTTTTCTCATGCTAGAGCTCTTCAGCAGAGCTCTGCTCATGGTCTGCCCTGGAAGAGCATTGAACCAACATGCTCACTTTGAGAGGGAGCGTGTTTGTCATTGGTGATGACAAAACACACCTCCTCTGCCCCGCCCCCTTCTTAGTGGGCCGCTGTGATAAAAAAAATTTTCTCCCAGTCCGGCCCTGGTGAGGGTATAAGACCAGTCTACTGACTCCGGATGTAACCCCACATCACTCAAGGTCATTCTATAGCGCTGTATAGTAACGCAGTGAAGCTCATTTCTAAGATGCAGAAATGGGGAGCTTGTGACTGACCCGTGATCCAAGTGGTTTGGATCAGGTTCCAATGGACTCCGCAGTCCGGCAGCCTTTAAACAAATGTGCTGAGTTTACCTGCAGAGTTTGTTTGAAGTCCCCAGCTCAGCAGTTAACATTTGAAGTTGAGCGTACGAGCCCCTAACGTTCTCAAATGGTTTCTTGTGTCTCTTTAGGTATTCAAGGGATAGTGGAATCCTATCAGAGCTGCCTACCCAAAATCCAACTGTATGGACCCACCAATGTGGCCCCTATCATTTCACGGGTAGCGCGGCTGGCAGCTGAGGAGGAACGGACCAAAGAGGCTTCGGTGAGTCCCAGTATGCCACCTGTTCTTTATGGAAGACATTGGGGGTTATGTACAAAAAAGAGATCTGGGGTAAAGAGAGGAACTATAGGCAAGAACGTTCCATTGGTTTCCATGATTACTCTACTTTTAGAACTTTCCCTCAGGATAGCTATTGACATTTAATCTGTTGGTAGATAATTGCTAAGGCCAGAAAGCGTCCTCCTGTCTAGAAATGTCATATAACCCTCTGATCATGCCATCTATATTTCTCAGAAATATTACATACTCCTGATTCTCACGGACGGTGTGGTAACAGACATGGCTGACACCCGGGAGGCCATTGTCCGCGCGTCTTACCTCCCCATGTCCATTATCATCGTGGGAGTTGGCAACGCGGATTTCACAGACATGCAGATCTTGGATGGCGACGATGGGATCTTAAGAGCCCCCAAAGGAGAGCCTGTGCTTCGGGATATTGTACAATTTGTACCATTTCGGGAATTTAAAAATGTAGGTTTACAAAACATACAGCGCACCAGAACATACCCTACGCCCTTTAATTCAAATTAAAACATTATATGAAAGGACTGCCAGATATAATGAACACGAGTGTCTGAGAGATTATACACAATCTTTATAACAGTATTATAGGTATGCATGTTTGCTAATGTAAATATAGCTTTAATCATCATCACCTTTGCATGCACCAAATAAACCAGAAAAAACAAGGGTCCCTGCTACCCACCCTGGGTGTTTACTGCTGCCAACTAGCCACAAAACTACATAGGATTTATTATGTTATGTATTGTTTAGTGAGTAATATTCGTATCTCGTTCACTGTTTTCCAAGTAATTTGTTTGCATTTTTATTTTCAAAAGCACTACTATTTTGTTTGTGTTCACCTAGCTCCACCCACTGTCTGTCTAATAAAGATCCCAGGTGTACATCTGTACTTGGCACACCAACCCATGGAAGTGTTCAACAATGTGACCCTGTCTCCATGTGCCACTCAAAATGAGAGAACAGTGATCCTTCCTGAGTTTTTACTTTTTTTCCTGAAACTTAAAGTTAAAGACATGTATGTAACTGTTTCCTATCACTTTTCTGCCTTCCAGGCCTCTCCTGCTGCTCTAGCTAAATGCGTCCTTGCCGAGGTGCCCAAGCAGGTGGTGGAGTATTACAGCTACAAAGTCTTCCCTCCTCGTTGCCCTAAAGTAGATTCCCCAGACTCTGCCCTCAATTCCCCCCAGTGAGCCTTGCTCTACGTCCATCCCGACTCCCGGTTCCAGCACATCTCATCCACCGATAGCCGGAGACAACTCAAGACTTGCAGCTCACCGTATACCAATCAACGCCCAGTCATCTCATGTGTCAGGCATGCCCTACTAGACTTATACAATGCAGCTACCAACCATACCAGTGACTTCCTTTCACCATGAGTGGAAAGTTCTCCTACACATGAGACCGTTCCCATTCATGAACCTTCTGAGCAACCCCCACGGACCCATATTAGTGCTGGAGAACGAATGTCTTTGACTTTTAGGACACTTTTGGGTTAACATGGCACTTGCCATATAATGAGCTCAACATTGCCTGTTACTGGCCTGGCACCCTGGCATCCACAACCATTGCTGTGTGGGCCCTCTACCCTTTGTTTCTGATTATTGGTTTACTGGTGGCCTTATCTCCTGAGGGTTTTCCTGGAACATATGTGTATGGAGCTTTCTGAAAGTCTGATAGGAACCATCAACAAAAGGGAACCAGAGGCAGAGCTCTAAACCTTGCAGAGCTCTAAATTTTGCAGAGCTCTAAACTTTCTAATTATCAGTGCTTAGTGTCATCCACATGGAAACATTTTTTGCCAGGAGCACGAAGGTCCAGAGAGGATAGGATAAGAACTCCGGCCATGCTTGGTGGCCACAGTAGACCGTTTCTCCGAGATCTCAAGGTGTTTGAGGTTGCATCTTCAAACACAACAAATGACAGATCCCCAGGCAGCAAAGGAGATACTCGCCCACTCGATTGTGCTTCTTTTTCTGCTGCTTAGGGCCGTTCGTGATCACAAATCTACAAGGGATTGAGCCCCGCGCACATTTCCAGCTCAGTGTTTTTTTTTTCTCATAGAGGAGAGATTATTATGTATTCTAGCTGATGTTATTTCATGTACAGTGCAGACTGAGTTGTCTTCTGTTGGCCACAAGTCATTGCTTAATTACAGCTTGAACAAGCTTTCTCTCTCTCTCTCTCTCTCGTTTTTTCTTCATCTGAGAGCTTAAATGTTAAAAGTGCCGTGGATCTCAGATATGCAAAACAAATATTGGTTCATTAAAATCAGCATCGTTATCCACAGGGCCATCCACGGGGATCTCTGTGGCCTGTGAAAGAAATGTACAAAATCACTCTGATTCTCAAATCTGTCAGGATATTGTGTTTGATAAAAAAAAATAAGGGTGGGGGGAGCCCTGGGTGATAGAGGGGCAATAGGAATACTTAATCTTTATGTGGGATAGGACCTCAGACAGGAGGTGTATGAAAGAAGAAGAAGAGGACACCTCACTGCACCCTATTGCCCCCCCCCCCCCAAATATTCACAATCCTAATCCTAAAGGTTGCTTTTACCTCTTAATATTATAATATAACCACATTATAATTCTCCACCCCGCCCACCATTTAAGGCCATGAAGCAAATTCTTCATAATATCCAAACATGCATAATAGATGCTGCATTAACATAAAAAAAAAAACAATGGGTCTATTCGCTAAAATTCTAATTCGGAAGGTCGACTTTCATTTTGAAAAAATTCGGCACCCGAGTTTGCCTTAGAAAAAAACAACATGCCCCCCCCCCCCCCCCCCAGGATCGAATCTTCTCCACTGAAAGTAACGGGAGGCGAGATGATCAAAGCTATTTTTGGAGACTAAGCCGAACTCGGTTGCCGATTTTGACTAAGTCTCAAAATGAAAGTCGACCTCCAAATTCGAATGATAGCGAATAGTCCAGTAGAGATTGGAGATACCTTCAGAAAGTCCAGACGGGAGAGCTGTACTTGTAATCAGGTCCCTCGACAAACAAGACAGCAATCCGGGGCAAAGTAAAAAAAAAAATTGGAACAATCAGCTTGCTTTAAGAACATTACTCCATCATTGCTCTTAGTATATAGCCCATGATATGTTAAATGACCAGCTCTTCTGTATTTGTATTTATTTATCAAGGCTTAAATAAAATTGCATTTATTAATATTCCTCTGGCAAGTCAATGGGGGGGTTAGAGAATGGGATGAGATTCACTCTCTCTGCTATATCTCTGGTATCATCATATTGGGTAATGCATGTACTGATACCAGGATTTCGACCCTCCTCTCTTCTTTTTTCTGTAGTGAGTAGGAAGGGCTATACTTTGTGTTGGTGCTACTGTGAGGTCTGCATGCATTGTATAGCTGTGTCTAGGAGGAAATGCGTACAATAAAGGGAATCTTTCTCTCTTCAACATGTCTCGATTTCTCTGATTGCTCAAACCTTTCATTATGTTGAAACCTTGACCTCAAATCTCAGCCTTATTGTAGAAAGTATCTGACATCATGCAAAGAAACAGAGCGGCTGTCTAATTAGCCTAAACTCTTCCTATTTCATAAAATAGAAGTGCAAAAAGATTTATTTTTGTTGCTAGAGCAACAGTCCTGCCCATCTTTTCAGGCTCCTCCTTAATGGAATGTTGCTGAATTCAGGAGCCCCGGTGAAATTACTTTGAATGGAAAACTACCGGAGAACCCTTTTAAAGTAAGCATTTTGTATGAAATGGTAAATGCTTTACGTGTAGTTATGACCTGTGCCTTTAACATGGTAGTTTCAATATAATGGGATAACAAGCCTAAGCTGCCACAAGGCTTCTCTATCAGTGCTGTAATATAATAACTGTTGATCTGTGCTGTATATTACACCATAGTCTCCAAGTCTACCACTGCCTTTTTTTTTTTTAAATTGAGTTAAGGGCCTATTGATCTTGTCTGACGAGGCAGTAAATGTATTACGGTGAGAGATTGAGAAGTGATTGAAATGTCTTTACTATTAGCCCCTTCTAGATATATTGAGCTGGGAGGGCAGAACTTGCAGTTAAAAGGCAGTTCAGATTCCTGTCTTCTTTTATAGCATGTACCGAAAGCAGGGGCTTTAATAAGATGAATGAAGCAAGACAGACATTTCATAGAACTTGCAACAATCCAAATCCAAGTGGCACTGATTCTTGCATCTAGGCCAGTGTTGGTTAACCTTGGCACTGCAGATATCTGGGGACTACATATCCCATGATGCTCAGCTTATATGGGGTAGTTCTGTACAGCCGACTGAGTGTCATGGGAACATCAGGCTAGCCATCCCTGATCTAGACAGTCCACTGTAGATATGGTAGTTGATGTGTCAGATACATAGTTGCCAACATCGCCCATGTTTCCAGGGACACATATTTGTTCCACATGCTGCAGAAAGAGCATGCAAAGTGCAGCCCGGCAGTATGTAGGATGGATATACGCACAGACACAAACCGATTAATTAATAAGGGTGGAGATCTCATACGACCTACCATGATTAATTAATTGGATTCTGCCTGTGTGTATATCCATCCTACATACTGCCGGGCTGCACTTTGCATGCTCTTTCTGCAGCATGTGGAACAAATATGTGTCCCTGGAAACATGGCCAATGTTGGCTACTATGCAGATATACATTGTAGACCATATCAGTAGATGTGGATGAACATCACAGGAGTTATATATCCAACTTCTATATTATAAGAGGGCAGCCTCCAGCAACTCTCAATTGCACAACACTGGCTTTTGGCAGACTCTGGATGATGGGAGTTGCAATAATGTGGTTTCAAAACCTGTCCTTGGCCGACATCAGTACTCTGTCAGTCTATAAAGTCCAGCAATCATTAGATTAACCATGGGGAAACCATACAGTATGGGGTCCTGAAAGTGAGCTCCTTTATATCACTGGCTGTGCCAATGCTAATTCTACCTTAAAGCTGCTTTATATCTCACGAGCTAATCAGCACTTACAGGGTTAAAAAGGGAGCTCTTTGTGTCCAAAGGGTCTGTAATGCCCTAATGTGCTGTACCTGACTTTTATTAAAGGGATTGCTGGACAGAGTAGTGTGACTGTAATCTGAATTTACAATGCACCCAGGGTATGCCAGCTTACATGGGACAATCCTGATTTGGGGGGGTCTGTCCCACTGAGATCTACTTCTGTCCCCCCTTTTCGGGACAGAGGTATGGGATAGCAGGATTTCAGGACCGCAATCCTCTGTTCCTGTCTGGGAAAAGTAGGGGTCCCAACTTATGCTCTGCCCCCCCCCCCCCCGATTCACGTGTGTGTGTGTATGTGTTTGTGTGTGTGTGTGTGTGTGTGTGTGACTTGTGAGGTATTCATATCTTACACGTTCGACACAATAAATAAGCTTGGTGGAGCTGACCCTTTTTTAAACTTGCAATTTAATTATCTCTCTCACCCCGAGACTGATTTACTGTAATGTTACTTAAACTCTCTCACTTTCACACATGATCACACAGGTCAGAAACTCTTAATCCATTCATCAAGGAATATATTATTACATTCTGCTCTAAGCTACAATAGAAAACTGTGTAGCCATAATAATCCTCGCTAATTGTCTTGCACGGGGCTGGCTCTCTATGATCATGTCATGCTTTGCTGTTCATAGCGACCCAAAGCTACATGAATCGTTTTTATTTTATTTATTTTTTTGCCATTCTTGAACAAACAGCAAATGACACAGATTTATTACAATGATACCACCAGCTGCGGGAGATCATCAAGGAAATAATATGAATTATTTATATTTGTGACTTTTCATTTTCAACGAAAAAAAAAACATTGTCCAGCTCTGGCCACACGTTTTTTTTTTCTTTCTCGTTTAGTAAATCATCGACGTATCTGTAAACTTCTTTTGATGATTAAGGCGGTAGCCTGATGAAAGCGGAGGATGATATTGGCATTAACAGATTAGATTTTTATTACTGTGTTGCATGCTCCCTGCTGTTTGCCACAACGCATAGAGGAGAATGGGAGATTTAATTTAGATTTCTACAGGCAAACAATGAAGTGGTTGTAACTTGGGGAGGGGAGGAAGGAAGCAGCCTGGAGGATGCTGGTCTCCAGCACTGGGATTAAATGTCAGCTTCGGGAAACTTTACAATGAGCAGAGAGGGGAGGAAAGTAGCCCAAGGCAAGTGTGTAAAATGAGGTTGCTGTCATGTCTCGGACAGCAAATTTGGAGCAAAGAGAGAGACGTATGACAGGCTGACAGGCTCCGAGTGTAAAGGAACCAGACTATCATTCAACGGGGAAGGAAGAGACCGAGTGAGTGTGGGAGAGAAATTCAGGATTAGCTTGTAGCAAGGATTAAAAGTGAATGTAGAGTATAAACCGGGATCTGTGTGTTGAAATGGAAACCAATTCATAGATCAGGAGAAAAAAAAAAATGTCTCCAGTTGATGACATCACTCTGACTTGATATGCAAATGACATATTTCCCATTTAAAGTAGTTTATTTGCATATCAAGCCTCAAGGTGATGTCATAAACTACACACGACACCACAGACAAATTTTAAACACATTTTCTCTTAAAAAAAAAAAAAATACGGACAAAATATAGATTTAATAAACTTTTAAAAAACATTTTTTTAATAGAATATTTGACATCAGTTTATTTTTTGGGCCACTGGTTGAATGAATAAATAGAGTTAAAATAGTCAAGTACGATGGGGCAACAAGGACCGCCTGCTTTTTGTTTGACTTTGCTTATACTACCAGAGTACTTTGTGGTGCGCCATCATATGGGATGATATCTTTGTCTGTCCAGACAGCCCTTTTGGCTTCTGCTTGCATCTACCTGCAAAACCTTCCGAAGATACCCATGGTGAAGGATTGTAGACCTAAAGCCAGGCCAAGTGAGGTCCTAAAGTCTCTTCCTCCATCCGCTCTTCCAAAAAGAGCAGTTGTTGGACTTTGCAGCAATGCTGAGGATATAGATGCATCTCTTGGGGTTCACACAGCGTCTCCTCTTGAATCTCTTCAGTCCCAGCTTCCTCCAGAAAATACACTTGTTTAAAGTGATCATAGACCTTCCAGAATCCATCCTCTCCCAGCAGCTCCATGCAGACCCTGCCAAACAGAAAGATAAACATTACAAAGCACACCGTCACATTCCAAGATGCATCATAACTGAACAGAACCAAAACCTTAAAGGGACTCCATCACCTAAACATTGTTTATACTGCATATTAATGGGCCTTATGTCTATCCCACGCATGCTTAGAATCCTTTACTGTGTTAACCACTTCTGCTGGAAAGCTATTCCATACATCCACTACCCTCTTTTTAAAGTGATACTTCCCAATATGTATTTTAAACCTTTACCCCTCTGATTTAAGACTGTGTTCTTCTTTTAAATATACCCTCCTCCTTTACTGTGTTCATTCCCTTTATGTATTTAAATGTTTCTATCATATCCCCCCTGTTACGTCTTTCCTCCAAGCTATACATGTTGAGATCCTTTAACCTTTCCTGGTAAGTTTTATCCTTCAACCCATGAACCAGTTTAGTAGCCCTTCTCTGAACTCTCGCCAAAGTATCAATATCCTTCTGGAGATACGGTCTCCAGTACTGCGTACAATACTCCAACTATACAAACAAGCATTCTGCTAATACCTCTCCCTATACAAGCATTCTGCTAATACCTCTCCCTATACAAGCATTCTGCTAATACCTCTCCCTATACAACCAAGCATTCTGCTAATACCTCTCCCTATACAAGCATTCTGCTAGTATAGCTCTCCCTATATAAGCCTTCTGCTAATACCTCTCCCTATACAAGCATTCTGCTAATACCTCCCCCTATACAAGCAAGCATTCTGCTAATACCTTTCCCTATACAAGCATGCATTCTGCTAATACCTCCCCCAATACAAGCAAGCATTCTGTAAATACCTCCCCCTATACAAGCAAGCATTCTGCTAATACCTCTCCCTATACAAGCATTCTGCTAATACCTCTCCCTATACAAGCATTCTGCTAATACCTCCCCCTATACAACCAAGCATTCTGCTGATACCTTTCCCTATACAAGCATTCTGCTAATTCCTCTCCCTATACAACCAAGCATTCTGCTAATACCTCCCCCTATACAAGCAAGCATTCTGCTAATACCTTTCCCTATACAAGCATGCATTCTGCTAATACCGCCCCCAATACAAGCAAGCATTCTGCTAATACCTTTCCCTATACAAGCATTCTTCTTCTTTCCTGCTGCTCTATTACATTGTCTACCTACCTTGATATCTTCTGAAATAACTAGGTTAGGACTGGTCTTTTTAGGATGAGCTTACAGTAAAACCTTATAGTCCATTGTTTACTTTCACCATTCATTGCTCTTTTGGGCACAATCATTTTTATATAGATGTGTTTTAGCCTGCTCCTCCCTCCACACTGTATGTTGCTGTGATCGCCCCTCACTCCATTTATTTGCTTACACTTGGGGCTATTTAATGACTTTGTTTTTCTTCTGTGGTCACAGAGGAACAACACTCAACTCTTGATGCATCAATGACCTTGACATGCCCTCACCCCACTGCCCTGGTTATTCACATGTCTGATACACTGTATACCTAGTCTTCTCCATCTCTCCAGATGCGAGGATAAATCTCTCTCATCCATTTCCTCCAGGGTCGATACTAAACAACCATAAAAATAGCTTCATTTTTTAAAGTCAGCCTGTTATCGAAAATCACCCCAACATTAATCACAAGAAGTCTTTGTGTTTAACACCAAGAGTTGGTGAGTTTTTTTTATTTGTATAACAACCTGTGTATTGGGAACTTTCTGATCATACACCTTACCCCCCCCCCCCCCCCTACTCCTTTTTTGTTGTTGTTTAAATTCAGTTGGTCCATCTAGTTGTCATCACGGGCAGTACAGCTAATATTTAAAGAACAACTGTAAAGAAAAATAATAACTTGAATTGAAAGATTTTAATAACTCTACATGGTTTACATAGACATTTTTCAATGCAAGAATACAATAAAGTACCTTTATTAAGCCATCTTTGCTCTGTATAGCTCTATCAGGTGGCAGACATGTTGTTTGGAATCTTGGCTTACATTAAGATCTGATCAAGATTTGATGTCTGCTCCCAGGACTTCATAATTTTTGTATACTTTCATAACATCATTTCTATTTAAAATGCCTTCACTTGCAATCTTTCAATTAAACATAACTTCATTTATTTGTTCTTTAAAGTAAGGTTGGCAGAGGACATTTCACTGTATATCTGCTTTAACCCTATCTGGGCCCAGGGATAAAGCACATACCCTATCTGGGCCCAGGGTTAGAGCACATACCCTATCTGGGCCCAGGGTTAGAGCACATACCCTATCTGGGCCAAGGGTTAGAGCACATACCCTATCTGGGCCCAGGGTTAAAGCACATACCCTATCTGGGCCCAGAGTTAGAGAACATACCCTATCTGGGCCCAGGGTTAGAGCACATACCCTATCTGGGCTCAGGGTTAAAGCACATACCCTATCTGTGCCCAGGGTTAGAGCACATACCCTATCTGGGCCCAGGGTTCGAGCACATACCCTATCTGGGCCCAGGGTTAGAGCACATACCCTATCTGGGCCCAGGGTTGGAGCACATACACTATCTGGGCCCAGGGTTAGAGCACATACCCTATCTGGGCCCAGGGTTCGAGCACATACCCTATCTGGGCCCAGGGTTAAAGCACATATCCTATCTGGGCCCAGGGTTAAAGCACATACCCTATCTGGGCCCAGGGTTAGAGCACATACCCTATCTGGGCCCATGGTTAGAGCACATACCCTATCTGGGCCCAGGGATAAAGCACATACCCTATCTGGGCCCAGGGTTAAAGCACATATCCTATCTGGGCCCAGGGTTAAAGCACATACCCTATCTGGGCCCAGGGTTAGAGCACATACCCTATCTGGGCCCAGGGTTAGAGCACATACCCTATCTGGGCCCAGGGATAAAGCACATACCCTATCTGGGCCCAGGGTTAAAGCACATACCCTATCTGGGCCCAGAGTTAGAGAACATACCCTATCTGGGCCCAGGGTTAGAGCACATACCCTATCTGGGCCCAGGGTTAAAGCACATACCCTATCTGGGCCCAGGGTTAAAGCACATACCCTATCTGGGCCCAGAGTTAGAGAACATACCCTATCTGGGCCCAGGGTTAGAGCACATACCCTATCTGGGCCCAGGGTTAGAGCACATACCCTATCTGGGCCCAGGGTTAGAGGACATACCCTATCTGGGCCCAGGGTTAGAGCACATACCCTATCTGGGCCCAGGGTTAGAGCACATACCCTATCTGGGCTCAGGGTTAAAGCACATACCCTATCTGGGCCCAGGGTTAAAGCACATACCCTATCTGGGCCCAGGGTTAGAGCACATACCCTATCTGGGCCCAGGGTTAGAGCACATACCCTATCTGGGCCCAGAGTTAAAGCACATACCCTATCTGGGCCCAGGGTTAAAGCACATACCCTATCTGGGCCCAGGGTTAAAGCACATACCCTATCTGGGCCCAGGGTTCGAGCACATACCCTATCTGGGCCCAGGGTTCGAGCACATACCCTATCTGGGCCCAGGGTTCGAGCACATACCCTATCTGGGCCCAGGGTTCGAGCACATACCCTATCTGGGCCCAGGGTTAGAGCACATACCCTATCTGGGCCCAGTAGTCAATCCATCTGGTGCAGCAGCTCTGTAAGATTCCCAGTACCTCCCATCTTTATATAGAATGTCCTATGCATAAGACTAACCTCTCCATGGAAGGGAAGCCTCCTTGTTATAACTCTCTAGCCTGGTTACCAAGGAGTGCTAATCTCTC
The DNA here is from genome assembly GCA_036172795.1 of Pelodytes ibericus. Lineage (NCBI taxonomy): Eukaryota > Metazoa > Chordata > Amphibia > Anura > Pelodytidae > Pelodytes > Pelodytes ibericus. The sequence continues at coordinate 195,432,509 of CM069862.1, forward strand.
AATATACCTGCACCCCATGTAGTGACTCTCCTTAGGAAACAAAATGTGATTTATTATTTATTTATTGTAGCAGTGGATTTCCCCACAGGTCTAACTTGTTCCCGTTTAATTTTCATCCAATGTTCTCAGTAATTCCCAAGGACACATGGCTTGGTTTAAAGAATACGACCACATTTTTATGTATCCAGCTATGAGCACCTTCTAGACCAGGGTTGTTAAACTACCACCCTTACATCTCCCATAGTGCTCTGTAAGCTAAGAGCTGTGTTACTATCTATCGATGGCTTATATACCACTTACTGCCTTGGAGATTGTGTAAGAGAAAGTTATTTCTTGCTTTACTGGCTATTAATCTTGCTGATATCCTTCTATTCTTGAGATAGGGTTTAGCAGAACTTTTATTCATGCCTTGTAGGTGGGTATTCATTTTATATGTGTATATTTTTGTATATTGGCAGTGTTAGTGATGTGTAGATGTTTTCTATTTTCGAAATAATTGACTTTTAATTGACTTATTTTCCACATGCACAGTAAAAACAAAGATCCAGGGACTTTTTTTCCTTCTCTCTCTCAAGGAATGAGCAGACGATAGAACTGCCCTGGACCTTAAAGGAGAAGTAGCACCTAGTATAATTTCTGTATGTTGTACATGTGTTTAATGTATGTTACATGAACTTTTGAGACAATTCCCAGCTTTTCTGTTGTTTCGTACTAAATAAACATTTAATTTAATTTAAATGTGGGCCCCTAAAGTTGGTGACCTCCGATAAGAAAGTCTTGGCGAGCTAGGCAGGACTGTTATTATAGTAACAGAAATAACTCAAGTACACCTTGGCAGCTGTCAATGACTTACTGGAAAATGTACCACCCCTGCTGCCCAAAGCTCTGCCTACTCCACCGAACCCACATAACTAGGGTGATTTAGCTCCACCTAGTTATCATGGTGCAGATTACATCACAAAATTCCCACCAAAGCAATGATATATCAATGCTACATTTGCAGCACCGCGTCTATTTCAAGCTGGTGAGTGTTATCACCTTTGGGTACTGACCAGCTGACACTGAAATATGACACTGACTGTTTGGGGAGAAAGATGGCACTGACTGTTTGGGGAGAAAGATGGCACTGACTGTTTGGGGAGAAATATGACACTGACTGTTTGGGGAGAAAGATGGCACTGACTGTTTGGGGAGAAAGATGGCACTGACTGTTTGGGGAGAAATATGACACTGACTGTTTGGGGAGAAAGATGGCACTGACTGTTTGGGGAGAAATATGACACTGACTGTTTGGGGAGAAAGATGGCACTGACTGTTTGGGGAGAAAGATGGCACCGGCAGGCTGCTTGAGCACAGAGAGACCACTGGGAGGCTGTTTGGGCACAGAGAGGCCACTGGGAGGCTGTATGGGCACAGAGAGGTCACTGGGAGGCTGTTTGGGTACAGAGAGGTCACTGGGAGGCTGTTTGGGCACAGAGAGGCCACTGGGAGGCTGTATGGGCACAGAGAGGTCACTGGGAGGCTGTTTGGGTACAGAGAGGTCACAGGAAAGCTGTTTGGGCACAGAGAGGTTACTGGGAGGCTTTTTGGGCACAGAGAGATCACTGCCCGCTCCATGTAGGTGCTGACCTGTGAAGGGTCCTGTGACGTCGCACAATCATGCTACAGCTAATTATTTTAGCACCGAAAAATACCATGACTGTCCTAGAAAAAGCAGGATGGTTGGGAGCTTTTCTAAAAAAAAAAAAAAATATATGTACACTGTAACATGCTGACATCTAGTAGCTTTCTCAAAGTTTGCCTTCTCCCTCAGACTACAGAGTCCATTCTTCCTAGCTGTTTATATTCACATTCACTCCTGCTCCCCTCTCACATTTTCATTCGCATTCCCATTAACAGATGTTTTTCCTCCCTCCCACCTTACAAGATTGACACTCAGAAGCACCACTTAGAATGACCATCAGGATCATCGAATCCATGAAAAAGCTTCTTTTTTTTTTTTTTTGGACAAACACTATGGGATATCTTTTGAATGGTACATCACAGACACTCTTGTGCATATGAAGTAATTGATTTGCAAAGGGGAAACCTGATCCTTTTTTAGTTTTAGAGCGATTATACCAAATTCAGTTTGCCTGCAGCTAATGATTACAATGCTCATAATACAACTGCTCTGAAATGCACTTGTTTATCCAAGTCCTATTGGTGGAGAATTAAGGGTTAACAGTTTGATTATCAGAGCTGCTTAGCTGTTCTGGCATACACAGCCAGGCTTGGGATGCAGTCTATTGAGCAAAATAACACATGTAGCTAACAGGATGCCAGGAAACAAGGAAGTGTGCACGGTTTGAGACTAAGAAATGAGAAGGGAGATGGCCAAGAAAGGAGAAGAGAAATGGGGGTGCGAAGAGATCCAAGGGGAGGATGAGAAGACCCTGGGGGAAGTGAAAAATAAAGGGTTTAGACCCAGGAAAAATCAGGGACACGGGGGGGGGGGGGGGGGGAAACATTGTGTAAAAACAACAGAAGGCAGTCTTTCTAGGCTAGATGAGACATCCTGAATACCAGAAGGACTGGGATAGGATTAATTATCGCAGGAGGCAATGCTACTGGGAAACATTTTGTTGTGAAATGCGTTGGATGCACTCCGAGATCCTTGTGTTGCTTCTGAGCTTGCCATGGATAATCCCAATATTGGAATCGTTCTCCCTTCATCACATCATTTTAATCTTCTTGATCTGCGACACAATGTTGTTTCGATAACTGTTTGAATTTTTACTGTTGAACCGCCTGCCTGAGCAATGGGACAGTGTAGGCTTTGAAATGATCTCCTATTTCATGGGTTTTAGATTTTTGAGGGATACTGTTTTCCAAATGTATATAACTGTGTAGGTTTAATACACTTGCCCTGCCCTATTTCTTATCTCACAGATAGCCATTCGATAACAATTGGCACGGTAAAAATCACCAGACCATGCATTGGAGTTCTAGAAGCGGTACAAACAGCAGTCACATTCCATTGTTGCCCCTGGTGACTGCTCCACATAAATCTAATCTATATTCTCAGTATAACAATATTTAGGCTGAGTTTATATATCCCTCTGTCCGACATCCTGAAGGAGTCGCTAGACATTCGGAATTATACACGTCGCTGTCCATGGTGCTGAAAGTGGCCATTTATAGAATGTAGGACACTCGCAATCCATTCCATGCTAAACATAAATATGGGGGGAGCATTAAATAGTTACACCAGACAAGTAGGAAGACCCCATAGAAAACCTAAATTTGCACTGCTCCCACCACTGCAAGGGATTCTGGGTATGCATATACAAATAAGATTAACAAGGATTTATCCACAAATATGTAACCAAAACATAAAATGTGACCTTTCTCCTGCAAATTATTATTATTATTAATCTAGTTTTCATTTTGTGATCTGTTAAATCTTCATAAAATCATTTTATCCACCAAAACCTTGTTTCTTGTTTGTTAACATTGTATCTAGTGCTCTGTCCTCCTTGCAAACCAATATGCAAATGATTTAAGGGGGGGTCTACACTGATCATATAAACCAGACGGGACCAACTCCAAGCAACACAAAGGCTTCATTTTAAATGTTATGGAATTCTTGTTGGCAATTTCACCAGCACCAAAGATCTGTTTAATGCCCCACACAACGTGGTTGCTTCCTTGTAAAAAGTTGTCGTAATGATGCTAAAAGTAGTCATTTCCGATTACCAACGTGTAGCTGCCACCCAGGTTCACACTTCACCCTTGGCTTATTTTGTGATCAGTCCACACATATGCAAGTCTCTAAACGGCCTTGGGATTGTATCTGTAAGATCTGTAACACTTAGAATGCTGTCACATGCACTGCATTCATCCCTCCTGTGGTGATTACATAGTTAACCATACGGTGACGTCTGTATGGTGATACTGTACAGTGTAGGTAAGCAATGTCTACTGCCCCCCCCTGATAGAAACATAGAATGTGTCGGCAGATAAGAACCATTCAGTCCACCTAGTCTGCCCAATGTTCTATATACTTTTATTAGTCCCCCGTTCCCGGTCTTATAGCTAGGATAGCCTTGTGCCTATCCCACGCATGCTTAAAATCCTTGACTGTGTTTACCTCTACCACTTACGCTGGAAGGCTATTCCATACATCCACTACTCTCTCAGTAAAGTAATACTTCCTGATATTACTTTTAAATCGTCGCCCCTCTAATTTTAGACTATGTCCTCTAGTTGTGGTAGTTTTTCTTCTTTTTTTGCAGTTTGAGTGCTGGAGGGAGATTTTCTCCTTACTGAAACTGCAAGACGCAAACTTGCCCCCTAGGGGGAAACTGTAATCCAATTCCACACACACCGTCTGTGCAAAGGAGTTTGTGTATGAAAATGGACCCTCCTTAAAGGGACTGTATCACCTAAACTAAATCCTTAACCTAAATTATCGAAAACCCTCTATACATTGTGTTAGCAGAACTGCAAGCAAATGAATAAATTAGTAGAAAAAAAGTATTTTAAATATGTCTGTGGAGTCTCCTGCTTATGACATCACCTGTGGCCCAGTATGCAAATTACACATTTCCCATTGAAAACCTGTTCATTTGCATATCAAGCCCCAGGTGATGTCATAAGCAGGAGACTCCACAAACACCTTGAAAAACACATTTTTCTCCTAATTTCGGCGTTTGCTTGCTGTTGTATAGATGTATGTATAAATGTATAGATAATTTGTATTCACTACATGGAAGGTAAAAACAATGTTTACGTGATACATTCCCTTATTTTGTGCTTCCTAGAAATATCATCCAACACCTTTTATGTTTACTGGGCTGTTTCAGCACAATGGACAGCAGTGTGATATTCAGTGGGGGTCATGGTGGTTGTTGCTTGTTTCAGCACCATGGACAGCAGTGTGATATTCAGCAGGGGTCGTGGTGTTGGGGTTTGTTTCAGCACCGTGCACAGCAGTGTGATATTCAGTGGGGGACGTGGTGTTGTGGTTTGTTTCAGCACCATGGACAGCAGTGTGATATTCAGCGGGGGTCATGGTGGTTGTTGCTTGTTTTAGCACCATGGACAGCAGTGTGATATTCAGCGGGGGTCATGGTGGTTGTTGCTTTTTTTAGCACCATGGACAGCAGTGTGATATTCAGCAGGGGTCGTGGTGTTGTGGTTTGTTTTAGCACCATGGACAGCAGTGTGATATTCAGCGGGGGTCATGGTGGTTGTTGCTTTTTTTAGCACCATGGACAGCAGTGTGATATTCAGCAGGGGTCATGGTGTTGGGGTTTGTTTCAGCACCGTGCACAGCAGTGTGATATTCAGTGGGGGACGTGGTGTTGTGGTTTGTTTCAGCACCATGGACAGCAGTGTGATATTCAGCGGGGGTCATGGTGGTTGTTGCTTGTTTTAGCACCATGGGCAGCAGTGTGATATTCAGCAGGGGTCATGGTGTTGTGGCTTGTTTCAGCACCGTGCACAGCAGTGTGATATTCAGCAGGGGTCATGGTGTTGTGGCTTGTTTCAGCACCCTGGACAGCAGTGTGATATTCAGCAGGGGTCATGGTGTTGTGGCTTGTTTCAGCACCCTGGACAGCAGTGGGATTTTCAGCAGGGGTCATGGTGTTGCGGCTTGTTTCAGCACCATGGACAGCAGTGTGATCTTCAGCAGGCAGGGGCCATGGTGTTGCAGCTTGTTATAGGGGTGTGATATTCAGCGGTGGTCATGTTTCAGCACCAGTGATAGGATTTCTTGTAAGACTGAAGCATCCCTATATAGCTTGCTCTATGTATGATTTTAGCACCTTAGCTGGCTGATGTTCTTTGCTATTCATATAGCTTTGCACATTTCTCTTGTGACCTTGCTCTAAAACCCTCCCTCCCTCCGCCATTCAATCGGATCTTAGAAATGAGGGGCTTGAGTTTCTTGCCAGTTAGTTCAGACAGCATGTTTCCCTCTTGTTAGTGTTTTTGCCATTTCTACAATTGCTCAGACAGGATGCTGCCCTTGTGTGTTGGGTTACACTGGAATTAGAAGGGATATATTTAGAAGAATTCATTGCAGGACAAATAAGGCATGAAACCAGAATGGAGAGGTCACTGAAGTTATTGTTTAGTAGGTTGAGGGATGTAGGCAAAGATGACTTCTTTAAAAATCTGCAGTAATGCCAATTTAAAATCCATGAAGTACCCTACTCATTCCACAATCTCAGGGCTCTGTCTATCTGATGTTGGCTAATTAAGCAGGACATTACACCATGGCACCATTTCACTATATATATATATATATTTATTTTGTTTTACATGTATGTATATTTGGATGCAACTTAGGTTAATTCTAGGCCACAGAATGCAAAGGTATTCATGATTCTAATATACCTAATAATTCCGACCTTCTACAGTCCCTTTCACGGAGCTACTCTCTAATGAGCAGTCTGTGTTGTAGTCTACCTAGAAATGACAGTTTTAACATTTGTTCAATGAAGCCAGAAAAAGCAAGTAGAGCCTACTCACTTCACTGGCCATTCCTTCAGATTCAGGTTAGAGGTTCTCCCTTTGACGAATCGCTCTAACAATCCGTTTTCTGCACCACAGAATTTTTCTATCTTTGCCTTAATACTGTATTTTTGTATACACAGCGGTGCTTTCATTTTTTTTAACTCTTTTTTTTTTTCAGTGTACATTTTGCTAGCAAAAAAAGTAGAAAACTACTGCTTATTGATCAAGAGGAACCCTACATACTTTTTTTCCCCAAACAGCTTGTCGTGGAAGCCAAATGCCCACGTTGTAAAAAAAAAAGTACGGTTTTGCTTCATAAATGGAGATAAAAAAGTCCCTTTGACTCCAAAAAAGTCTTAAACAAGATTCCTATCTAGAGCAGCAGAGTTGTTTCCAGACATCGGTTGTATTTCACAGTTGTGAGGTCACAAACGTGGGACATGGCTAACTAACATTAAACAGAATAATAATCTATATTGACACTATACATGCCTCTGGATAGCAATCATTAGAAGAAGGTATAGCTCAGGAAAGGCTAACCTCTGGCTAATGTGTGGCTGAGAATCATGGGGAATGACTAGACCTTTTGGCATTGTTATTACTGACAACATCTCTGATGCAGATCAGTTTGTTAGAATTCCAGTAAAAATGAAGGTTAGGTGACTGTTCTATTAAACCTGGTGTAAAAATAGGCAGTAGAGGTTGAGGGGGGGATGGGACACTTCATGGCGGCTGCATCCGCTTCACCGCTTCACCGCCGTCTCTTCACCACACGACAGCTTGTCGCGGGATATTTCATCGCGGGACATTTCATTGCTAAAGGTAAGTTTTTTTTTAGTATTTTATCTATTTTAGTTTATTTTAGTAAGGGTGGTTAGAATTAAGGTTTAGGGGGTTAGAATTAGGGTTTAGGGGGTTAGAATTAGTTTTTAGGGTTCGGGGTTAATTTTAGTATTAGGGGTCGGGGATTAGTATTAGGGTTCGGGGGTTAATTTTAGTATTGGGGTTTTGGGGTTAATTTTAGTATTGGGGTTTTGGGGTTAATTTTAGTATTGGGGTTTGGGCTGGCACTTTGGGGGGGGGATCATTTATTAGGGGGGGTATTTTCTTTTTACTTTTACATTTGTAAGAGCTGACAGTTCAGCGCTGAACTGTCAGCTCTTACATAGCCGCGTCCGCGATGAAACGGCCGCGTTATTCTTCATTGCTGACAGTTCAGCGTTCTAACTGCCTCGCTGAACTATCAGTGATGAAGTCGCCGCGCTAAACGGTCAGCGATGAAGCCGCGGCGAAGAAGAGTCCTAGACCCGTTGAGGGGAGCGGTATGGCTGGGTAACTAGCAGGGAGTGCCACTTTTTTAAAAAAAAAAAAATTGTAGTCTAGCAGCTGCTTCTTATGAGTTCTAACCATGGTTTCAGAGGCACTCGGCAGGACCCCTCGTCACCTCCCCTTCGTTGGAAAGAAAGCACTCTCGTCGCCATAGTAACCTCCATCAGGCTCAGTGTAATTGTCCTCTGGAATAAAAGCATGTTCTGTAGAAAGGGAAGAGGGGACTCTGAGCTGACTGCTTTGATATTGTACTGGGATTAACATGCGTCTGACACATTTTATAACTCAGAGTTCCTGCAAAGTCTGCCCGAGCACAGGCCTTGAAGTCATTTGGGCCTAATTAATCCCCTCCTTGAGGATTTGCGGGAATCTAGTTAGGAAATGAAGAGGCGAGCAGGGGCAAACGCTGTGAAGGGATCAAAAATAAATAGAGTAAAGAGCAGCATCAGACTAATGACAGCAATTAAAAGGTCTCCATCACGGAAACATTGTTATTAAGAGAGATATGTGTTCTAAATGTGTCTGCAGTGGCTCCTGTTTATGACCTCACCTGTGGCTTGATATGCAAATTGCACAGGGAAGGTGTTCATTTGCATATCAGGACACAAGGCGATGTCCTAACAGGAGACACCCCAGACACATTCAAAACTCTCCGAATCTAACGTTTGCTTGGAATTCTGCTCTCACAATGTATAGATCATGTTTTCTAAACTCACAGAACAAACAATGTTTAAATCCCTTTAAGAACTGAATGGTCTTTGCAGTACTAAACATCTAAGATACCTAAGTGCCACAGCGATTAGTCTCTGTTCCCAGTACCTCTCCTGGGATGGTACAACAAATTGTTGTTTATATAATTTATTGTCGAGAAGAAAAAAAAAAAGGTTTAATTGGTTGCGGTTTCCTATACTTAAACCATGGGCACAAACGAGAGTCCATAGGCATCAGTTGTGCCACGCTTTACTCATTTGGGGGCTCTAACCTGAATCTGGCACTTCCCATGTTTCTGTTGGTAGAGGTAGCAGAGCTCTGATAAGGCCCGTGGAACAAAACATTGATTATAAATGGTCCTCTGCTTGAGGCCCCTAGGAAGTTCTAACACTAGTTACAGCGCCTAATTTTTTCACACTCTAGAAATGCTCTGCTGAGGATGGAAACATTTATAGTCTCAGACAGCAAGGCTTCTCTGTGAGTCTACACACTCAAACCAGCAAAACACCTGCGCATCTACCTCGTCTGCTCCTTCCCCGCCACGCCCTAGCTACACCCTGACATCTGTGTTACAAAATATTCATTTCTTTTCAAACTAAATATCCCCCTTAAGGGAAAATGGTGCCCAAAAATGGAGCAAGACTGAGTGATCCTCCTTTCCGAAACCCCAGATCAAAAAAGAAAATCAGAGACAAGATGATGGAAGAGCAGCAGGACATTCCATCATGTCATAGAATCTAACCCAACGCTTTTTTTCTCTATTTTATACCAAGATTCTAAACATGTCCGTCTCCTGTTAGAGCTCTATGGGGCTCTTTAATTACAGAATTTCTATTTTAAATGCCTACATTTGATGCAAACTTTCAATTAAACACATGGGGGGGGGGGGGGGGGTTATTTACAAAAGTTTATTATTCCAGAAACTAGCAATTCACGACATGCCTGCTGAATTTTGGAAATTCGGGGAATGGTTGTGAGGGTAACACCAGTTTTATTGAAGCATTCAGACTAGGATGCGATTTCTGTCTCACCAGCCAACATTCTCGTCTCAGCTGTCGTAAGAAATGAGGCCGCAAGATGACTTGCGACGCTGTTGGACAGCCGGCTTCCAAAGTCGTGCAGCCCGATAAGTATAACTGTTTTTTTTTTAAAATTCTAAGTAAGACTTTAACATTCTAACACCCCTGATCTAGGGGTGCGTCTCAGAATCTAGGAAATACGGTAATGCAAATAACTGAGCTAAACCTCACAAAGAGAAACATTAGTATCACAACATTAACAAAAAGTCAAACACAAGTACATTTTTTTTTGCTTCAGTTGACCACTGTTGGATTCTACTGAGTTTTTAAACAGAAGGCCATGTGTCAGAGAGGTGGGTGACTTATTCACTTAATGTATTATCAAAGAGATGTTGCTGCTTAAATGACCTGCCTGCCTTGCTATAAACATTTATATACAATATGAATGGTATCGGAAAAAAAAAAAGAGACGGATGGGGCTAAACATCATTAATTAGAACATTTTGAACGTTGTTTTTACAAAATCTGACCTATTGCGCTCAAAACTATGTAACGGTAATATAGACTGCGCTTAACGTTTTAAACAAAAATGTAAAAAAATTTAACACTCGTGTGTCTCTTTTAAAGGTTGGGCATTGCACGCTTTAAAATAGCATTGGCACTTTTTTATTATGATATTCTATTGTGACTTGAGGTCTAACTCAATATTTATTAATCCTTGAATGTCCATTTCAGGTTAAGGCCAGACCCTTCTTCTGTAATAAGCCGCATACACTGGGGCCACAGATAGCTCGATCCTTGGGTCTGTATAAATAGGAAGGGGGGAGGGGGGGGGGATACCTTTTTCTTACTCCTGTTTCTGGCAACAGAATGAAGCAATTTCTATAGGGCCTGATCCCATTTGCTGAAATGCGGTATAATATCTACAAGATAAATAAATCTTGGGCACGGCAGAGACGTTGCTCATTAGTGTGTGGACTTTTATGATGGTGCTGATTACCCAAAGGCCACATCTGTATGGAACATCTTGTGAGTGTGTTTAACATGCTGTGTGCTAGACTCTCCTGGGTGCAATAGTCATACTAGAAAAGGTGCCAAAACATATATTAATACTGTATAATGCACTATAATAACTTCTGGGAGGCTATCGGGTATGGATACATCGGGTATGAGACATAAAGGCAGTGCTGTAAGAGAGACCCCTGCACTAGAGCCAGAGGGGGCTTCCTTGGTAGTGCAGTTGGCAGTAAAAAACTTACATAGTTACATAGTTACATAGTAATTTAGGTTGAAAAAAGACACAAGTCCATCAAGTTCAACCCTTCTACCTATCATTACAGCTTTTGATCCAAAAGAAGGCAAAAAACCCCTAAGGAAGCTATTTCGAATTTTGCCTCCTGGGGGAAAAAATTCCTTCTTGACTCCAAGAGGCAATCAGATTTCTCCTTGGATCAATAAGCTCTTTTATTAATGCTTATTCTATTATTAATAGCCCTGTATGTTCTGCTTTCCTAAAAAAACATCCAAACCATTTTTAAATGCATCTATTGTGGTTGCTAGCACTACCTCTCTTGGCAGTGAGTTCCATAACTTTATTGTCCTAACCGTAAAGAATCCCTTCCTTTGCTGTCTATGAAATCTTTGCTCTTCCAGTCTGAGGGGGTGACCTCTTGTTCTTTGTACCTTTCTGTTAATGAACAGGTCACTGGAGAGCTCTTTATATTGGCCCTGCAAATATTTATATAATGTTATCATATGCCCTCTGAGACGCCTTTTTTCTAACGTATATAAATTCAATTTTTTAAGTCTCTCCTCATAACTAAGATCCTCCAAACCCCTTATTAATTTTGTAGCTCTCCTTTGCACTTTTTCTAGTTCCTTAATATCCTTTTTAAGGACTGGTGCCCAGAACTGTACTGCATATTCAAGGTGAGGTCTTACCATTGATTTGTAAAGAGGCAAGATGATATCCTCCTCCCGTGAATCTATACCTCGTTTTATACATGCCAATATCTTATTGGCCCTTGCAGCTGCTGACTGGCATTGGGCACTGTTGCCAAGTTTGTTGTCTATAATTATTCCTAAATCCTTTTCATTAGTAGTTTTTCCCAGGGAAAAACCATTTAACGTATATGTTGCTTTGTTATTATTTTTCCCATAATGCATAACTTTACATTTGTCTATATTGAACCTCATTTGCCACTTTACTGCCCAGTCCCCCACTCTGTCCAAATCTTCCTGTAAAGAAAAAACATCAAGATTAGTCTTTATTGCCTTACCTAATTTAGTGTCGTCCGCAAACACGGAGGAGTTGGTTGACGAGAGTGCCTTGCCTGCCCTCATAGGGTTGCCAGACTGTCCCAATTAAGAGCCCAATCCTTAGTGTCTCTCCCTCTTGCTGTGCCCCCCCCCCCCCCCCCCCTATATAATTCCTCAATTATACCAGATATTACAATTTGTCTCCAGGTTAATTTAGTACTATTGTTCTGTCCTATGATTACACTTTTAAAGCATATATACCAGTGATGGTAAAGGTTTTTAAGCCTGGGTGCCCATCATTATGCAATAAACCAAGCTAATGATTAGACTCCCCTTAGCTTCTCCGTCTACCTGTTAGAGCTGTGTGCACAAATGGAGGGAGGCCTGGAGTGTCCCAGAGTACCATGGTACTTCCTCCTTGTATTCCAATGTGGCTGGCAGAGGTACACATGACATCAGCATGGCTGCCGGAATGGAGGTTTGACGGATTTCAATATGGCGGCTGGAGTTTTGCCCAGTTTGGCCACTGTGAGTGCTGGCACCCTTGCCATAAGGTTGGCCATCCCTGCCTAGATATATAGAGAAGCTATATTAACGGACACATTCTGCATTCATTTTTAGTAGGATTCTACTCTGTTCCCTGTGACTTACAGCATTTCAGTTCTCAAAGTGGCTGTCTGAAGACAGATACTCGGGAGGCCCGTTTTCTGAAACGTTTATGTATACAGATGTCATACGTGTGTCATACATCCCTGACTCTTTGTGTGCTGCTGATTCTGCAGCTTTGTGGGTTATTCTGCTGATTTTGTCTCATTCCCTACACAGGCCCGTGGGGTGTATGTGTCAGTCTACTATGCTGTGCTTCTGTTTTACTTTTTTGGGATTTTTCTCCTGCTCCCCCAGCAATCATGATACTCACTGCCTGAGACAAGCAATTTCCTCCTTGTTGCATGCAGACCTGCTTGTCCCTGGCGAGAGAGTTTCTGTTATATCAACTTCTGGGCCTGTAAGAGAGGGAGTGAGACAGAGTGAGAGAGAGAGTCAGATATCGTGCCTGCCTTAATGCACTGCAAGGGAGAGAGTAGGGCAAAGGCAAACATAGGATAGGGGCTAATAGAGCACAAGTCTACCGGATCACAGGGAGAGGGGAGAACCAAAAGGATGCGTCTCGGGCATTTGGGAATATAGCATTCTGACTGTACTCACCCTCCGTGCTTGAATCAAGAAACCGCTGCAGGCAACTCTGGTAGGCACTTAGGGTGCTGGTCTGTGGGGGCAAGTAGAAATAATATTATAATGGAGCACAACACACTAGCTTGTAGTCCATGTTTTCTTTAAAACCATTTAACATAAATACTTGACATTGTCACATATGGAGCAGGGGGCTCCCCCACTCTATTCTGCTTATAGGAGAATTCCTGCTCTCAAGGACAGATCTACAGACAAGTGTCTTTCTATAGATCTCTCCATCTAGGCTCTTATTTGGCACAACGCTGAATCCTTATTTAGAGTTGTAACTGTCTCTCTCTGTAATTATTTCACCAGAGCTGTGCCATACTGCTGACACTGTATTGGGCACTGTAACGGACTGTCTACCGGACGTAGTAGACCCTCTGTCCGTTGTGTGAAATCACCCCCATAGCCCCTGATTACAGCTCAGCATTCACCCAGAAAGTCTTTCTGGAACCTTGCTCTTTGTACCCAAATAGACAGGACATCTAGCAGTTGGGTACAGCAAGATTGAACAACTCCTTTATCTGTGTCATCACAGACATTAGTATACAAGGGGGGGGGGGGGGGGGGGAACTAAACATAGTTCTCCAACTAACTGGGACTAGGAATACATTAGACTTTCAGACTGCAAACCAAATAGGAATTAACATAGAGTGAGTAGACACACAGCAAGACACATAATGTACACAACATAATCAGTTTACCAGTTAATACAGTTAATGCAGAACAATGGATGTTGGAGTAAACTATTGGAGTCACTGTCACATTATAAACCTTCAGAGTGGTCTACTCACATAATTAAACATTACACATAACCAATATACTAACAGAATATATCTAACAATATTAACATACATAGTTATGGCACATAAGCCAGGGCCCATAATCTACAGGGAGGTGTGTGGCCCTCTGGCCCCTCCAAGAACCCCAGTCAGGCAGGCTGTCAGAATTCCCTTCGTGACAGGCACCTTCCAAAAGCAGCATGACCAATGTCCAGTCTTTAGTGTTCCAGGTTTAGAACCTTGACCTTGTTGTGTTCTTTCTAAATAATTCCCAGCATCCCCTCTTACAGATACAGTGTTCTAGGTCATCTAGGTTCCCGACAGTCACTGTAGAGCACAATACGGACTCGGGTGGGCTTCCGTCACTAGCTTTATTGGAATGTACTCCCTGTCTGCCCTCCAAAACTAGCTCAGGGTAACACTTACATGCTGTTCAGACAGAGGCAGAGAGAGACTGAAGTTGGACCCACTGAAGGATTCCTCTTCTGCTTCGTTGTCCTCCTCTTCCTCACTGGAGGTGTCTGTGAGAATAATATAAAGGAAGAAATTACTCGTTTTTTACATACATCCTGAATAGCAAAGGTGCAAATAACTACAATATGCAAACAGCAATCAAGAAATGCCAATGTTAAAAAATATATATATATCCGTCTGGTTCGCATTGCGACCTGACTTAAGTCATAGGTGGACCAGGGAATCTTGTAGGGGTGACTGGTCCACCCAGCTGACTTTAAAAACCAATGATCTACAAGGGTCATGTATTGGGTATCTTTCCATCTGTTGCTGAACTACTTCTCCCATAATCCTCAGCCAGTACATGACTGAACAACTACTTGTTGATTGGCCCCAGTACAATCCATGACCTTTAAAGGAGATGGTGTGTTAAAATCCGTAGTAATGTAACGTACAGTGCTGCCTACCTATCCTCCGCAGTGCACTTTACTGAGCTTTAATATATGCAGTGGGGTTAGTGTACCTGTCATAACCCCTATAGACATACTCAGTACAAGGGAAAGGCATTAATAGCAGATTGAAAAAATGGTCAAATTAGAGAATTTTTCCACCTATTTTTTTTGCAATTCTCATGTCCGTTCACTATTAGTGAATATCTCCTCTGCCAAGATGAGCACTCATCCCTCGCGTGCCATCATCATGACCTTGAAAGATACTTTTGTACTTTCGTTTCAAATACCTTAATTTCTTCCCCATTACAGGGGAGGTAAAATTAAAACAAATTATGAACTGTGCGATATTTATAGCATAGTACATATAACCCCCCTCACAGGGGCTGTGGATAATTTCCCCTGGCCCCCTAAAACATATCTGGGTCAAGGGCTGGGTAAGATGCCCCTGGAAAAGCCACAATGCCTCTGGGTGGGCGGGCATAATGCCCCTGGCCCACCGGGACCAATATTGTTGAAGGAGTCGGAGGCTTGGCAAAGGCCCCCCTGTCCCCCTTTATAACCTGGTAATTGCGTTGGGAGGTCTAGTTCAATTTTGTAAAACTCCCAAATCGACCACCTTCATCCAAACTCCAATTTTTTGGTGAATAGACCTGCATGTCCGTGCTGACAAGAACACGCTGGCCTCATGATACTGGAAGATATGGAAGCTGCAAGCAGGAAGCCACTTTGCACAAATCTCTGTATTTTTATCAGTAAAACCTTTTTAAAAAAAAAAAAAGAATAATCCCATCACTTCCTGTAATAAACTAGAGAAAATGTCAAGAGGTACACGGCATAGAAGCACATTTTGCACATAAATTTCCACTTAAAATAAAATATATGAAGGTCGAGTGCCCTTCAATGGCTGGTGTCTGCCATTTTATGGAAAAACGGATGCTTTTTTTTTTTTTTTTTTAAAGGGACTCTGTCATCTAAATAGATTTTTTTTAATGATACCCCAGATACTTGCATTAAGTAATAACTTTTTTTGACAATATATAGCTATTAAAACAGGGCTTGACAAATTTATTTTGATTTTAGGAGCCAGACAATCACGCATACATAAACACAATTCATAAACACACACGCCTACTTCACATATATACAAACACACATACTTTACATATACACATATATACAAACACCTCACACACACACATATATACACAAACACCTCACACACACATATATACACAAACACCTCACACACACATATATACACAAACACCTCACACACACATATATTCACAAACACCTCACACACACATATATACAAACAACTCACACACACATATATACAAACACCTCACACACACATATATACAAACACACATACTTTACATATACACATATATACAAACACCTCACACACACACACATATATACAAACACACATACTTTACATATACACATATATACAAACACCTCACACACATATATACAAACACCTCACACACCCATATATACAAACACCTCACACACCCATATATATATATAAACACCTCACACACCCATATATATAAACACCTCACACACCCATATATACAAACCCCTCACACACCCATATATACAAACCCCTCACACACCCATATATACAAACCCCTCACACACACCTACTTTACAATACATACAAACACACACCCACCTAACACAGTCTTTTCTTGGGGGTTTCTTCTTGATGTGTCCCCCTCCCAGCTGCTTTACCTCACTGCAGGGGAGGGGGACATTCACGCTGCAGCTTAACTCCGTTGGTCGGCGTGCTGAGTGCCAGGATGTCACGTGACGACACCCGGCACTCAGACACGCGTTGCGCGAGGGGGCGGAGCTTGCAGTCTGTGCCATCGGCCATCGGCACAGACTTTACCCCCTCGCGCTGCGGAAAAATCGGATGGCAGCGGCAAGGGGACCAGGAGGCTGACAGCACCCAGGCGCCAGGTCTAATTTCCTGGTCGCCATGGCGACCTGGCGCCTGGGGTTTGTCGAGCCCTGTATTAAAAGTTACTTTATGTGAGGTGGCAAGGGAAGCAGGAGGGCAATTGCCCCCCCCCCCCCCCTGCTCTCTAATCTCACTCAATGGGCACGTGCTGGGGTAGAACCATTTTTCACTTGTAAGTGCCCCAGTCTTTTGATCTTTCCATCCAATTGTCAGGGCTATCAATTTCTGTACATTTTCAATATATCTGCCTTGCCTGTCTATGTGCGTCTATCTCTGATGATATCAGGGTGGGCTGATGAAGTGGCACCGAGGCCAACTAAATTGTTTTTGCCTAAAATTAACCCCCTAAACCCTAATACTAACCCCCGACGCCTAATAGTAAAATTAACCCCTAACACTAAACACTAAACCTAATTCTAACCCCCTAAACCCTAATTCTAAACAAAATAAAATCGGTAAATTACTTACCTAGCGATAAAATGTCCCGCGATGAAATCTCCAGCGACGATCTGTCTTGTGCTGTAGAGTGGGCGGTGAAGCGGCTGCGCGGAAGCAGCCGCGATGAAGAGTCCCATCCCCCATCAGAGAAGGTAGGAAAAAGACAGAGGGGAGGGAGTAACTGCACAACAAAACACACTAACTTTTGTAGACTTCAATTACCATTCTTTAGACTTGGGCAGTTTGAACTGCACCACATGTACCATGTTTTGTATATTGCTGGCTGAACATCGTGGGGATTATAGTTAACTTTAGACTAGGGCAGTGGGGAGTCTATACTACTATAGACAAATATATATATATTGCACTACTCAACACCCACTAACCTTTTTTGTTGAGTGTAGCTCCCATCATACACAGTCAGCCACGTTGCAGGCTGAGCATCATGGTAGTTGTCATTAACTCTAGACTTGGAGCAGTGCTGCTTAATCTTTTTGCCATCCAAACTACTGTAAACTAAAGTTATCATGATGCTGAGGATCATGTTGGCTGAGCATCATGGGTACTGTAGTTTAAAAAAAAAAAGTTGGGCCAAAGTTTAGCCACCACTCCAGCAGTCTTATTCTCCTATAATGTAATACCTAACCTTGTGTCTTCCAGCAAGAGAACCTTCTTATGAACCAACAAACTTAGGCAATAAACCCCCACCCCCCTTCACTTGTGACCAGTCAGTAGGTTATTTAATGCTTTGGTAGACATGTCTTTTTTCTACTCTCTTCTAGAAGTCTATAAGGCACAGGGATTTGCAAGCTCTGCTGAACTGCTGCATACACCATGGCCTCGGGATCTGTTCTGTAATCTTAAATATGATTCTCAGCACAATACACAGATGGCCAGCAGTATAGAGAAATAAAGGATTCTTTTTGCCTGATACATTATTACTTACATTACATTATAGCCACGGGATCCTGACAGCTACTAATAAGTGTATGTCTTGCTTTATCTGGGTATGCACTAAGTGGAAGGGTGCAACTGAAAGACAGGGGATTAAGCATTGTTGCAATGAGGTTTTGTGCATATGCAGCAATTCTGGGGCAAAATTCTAGAAGTGGAGCAATTTCACCCAGTGAGTAATTAGGGAATGGACTCTATGCACTCAGTCAGACAGGGGCAGGACCGGACTGGGGATAAAAACCAGCCCTGGAAATAATTGTATACCAGCCCCATAGCATGACATCATTATACCAGCCCCATAGCATAACATTATTATACCAGACCCACAGCATAACATTATTATCCCAGCCCCATAGCATGACATCATTATCCCAGCCCCATAGCATGACATCATTATACCAGCCCCATTGCATGACATCATTATCCCAGCCCCATAGCATGACATCATTATACCAGCCCCATAGCATGACATCATTATACCAGCCCCATAGCATGACATCATTATACCAGCCCCATAGCATGACATCATTATACCAGCCCCATAGCATAACATTATTATACCAGACCCACAGCATAACATTATTATACCAGCCCCATAGCATGACATCATTATACCACCCCATAGCATAACATCATTATACCAGCCCCATAGCATAACATCATTATACCAGCCCCATAGCATGACATCATTATACCAGCCCCATAGCATGACATCATTATACCAGCCCCATAGCATAACATCATTATACCAGCCCCATAGCATGACATCATTATACCAGCCCCATAGCATAACATCATTATACCAGCCCCATAGCATGACATCATTATACCAGCCCCATAGCATGGCATCATTATACCAGCCCCATAGCATAACATCATTATACCAGCACCATAGCATGACATCATTATACCAGCCCCATAGCATAACATCATTATACCAGCCGCATAGCATGACATCCTTATACCAGCCCCATAGCATGACATCATTATACCAGCCCCATAGAATGACATCATTATACCAGCCCCATAGCATGACATCATTATACCAGCCCCATAGCATAACATCATTATACCAGCCCCATAGCATGACATCATTATACCAGCCTCATAGCATGACATCATTATACCAGCCCCATAGCATAACATCATTATACAAGCCCCATAGCATGACATCATTATACCAGCCCCATAGCATGACATCATTATACCAGCCCCATAGCAAAGCATCATTACCCCAGTATGTACACAAGGTTATAGGAATTGCCCTGTGCATAGGGTATATATCAGGGCAGTGTGTGAGATTTAAACTTGTGAACATACTAAGTGGATATACTGATTTACCCCAGCACCCAGACTGCCCTCACAGAACGTGCCCAACCCATGGCTTATCCCAGCACTCATATTGCATTCAAAGGACTTGCACCAGGCAGAACTTACCCTAGCACATAGATTGCACTCACAGGACTTGCCCCAGGCAGGACTTACCCTAGCACATAGATTGCACTCACATGACTTATAACAGCATGCTGATTGCACTCACATGATTTACCCCAGAACTCATATTGTACTCACAGGACTTGCCCCAGCACCTAGGACTTACCCCAGCTCACAGTCTGCACTCACATGATTTACCCCAGAACTCATATTGCACTCACAAAACTTGCCCCAGCACCTCAGAAAGCCGATTGCCGTTACATGACATGCTCCAGCACTTAGAATGCCTTGACAGGACTTGCCCCAGCACTCAGGACTTACCTCATCACTTAGATTGCACTCATAGGACTTGCCCCAGCACAGAAGAAGGCTCAAGCATCGTGTAGGAGGGAAAAGGCGGCCATATCGCATTGGCCGCTAGAGTAGTCTGGCACACAGCGGACACTGGACTGCTATTTTTCCTGATATTGTTTGCTATTTGATACACACAGACATAAACCCTTATAGACAGTCACACTTACACACACACACACAGTCACACATACATACAGAAACACACACACACATGCACACTTAGATACACTTACAGTTACACAGACACACCTACAGTCACACTTACAGGCATACACAGTCACAATTGCAGACACACACAGTCACAATCGCAGACACACACAGTCACACTTAGACACAGTAACATGTACACTGTCACACACGCAGACACACTTACATATACACACAGATTTTTTTTTTAAATGCTGTTTGCAGGGAGGTGGCTGGTTCAGAAAACACAAATGCATAAATACACACACTTACATACAGTCACACTTACACACAGTCACAGTTACACTTATATAGACACACTTACATACAGTCACACTTACAGACAAAAAGTTACACATTCACACTTACAGATACACTTACACACAGTAACACATACACACTGTCACACACGCAGACAAACTTACATATACACCCATATTTTTTTTTTAAATGCTGTTTGCAGGGAGGTGGATGTACACACATGCAGAAATACACACACTTATACAGTCACACTTATAGACAAAGTTACACATTCACACTTACAGATACACTTACACACAGTAACACATTCACACTGTCACACACGCAGACATACTTACACATACACATAATTTATTTTTAACATTTAAAAAAAAAATGCTGTAGGTATGAAATGGTGTCTGCCTCGTATAACTGCAGAGGCAGCACACTGTTTGACATTTTTTCCTGAGCGTCGATGTCACCTACATCCGGCGCTCGCAGTCTCGGGGGAAGTTGGGGGTCACAGCACTCTTAAAGCCGTCCTGTCCTTAAAGCCGCCCAGGCGGATGCGGTCTTAAAGCGGCCACCGCGGCTGAGTTCTTATTGCCTGCTTCGGCCCCAGGGAAGACGGCCTACCGGGATTTTCCCCGGTATCCCGGTAGGCCAGTCCAGCCCTGGACAGGAGTGATCTTCCTCCACTGGGATTTTAGGTGTTTGGTTGTCAGCAGGGTGAAGCTTCACTCCTGTGCCTGCTAGCTGTTGCTCTGCACATGTTGTGTAAGTACATGGTTGTGTGTATAACAGTGATGTCTAACCTTTTTGCTGTGGACTATATTTCCCATTGTACCTAGCCAAAACCTGCTAAGCATTGTGAGAAATAGAGTCCCAGGGTTAAAAAGGTTGACACCACTGTTACACATACAACCGTGTACTTACACACCATGTGCAGAGCAGCAGCTGAAACAATATTTTTCAAGATCACACTATAGCACTGCACATTCTGCAAATACACCAGAAACATGCTTCTATGTTACAGCGACAAATAAGTGCTCAAGAGAAAGTACAACCCTAAAAAAGTGCCTATCTATCAAAAAACTGGGGGCATCTTATTCTTAAAGGGATTGTCTAGTGTCCAAAATGCATCTTCCAAATATTAATGCATATCAGTGTGCTTTCAAAGTACTTTAAAATGCATGTCTTACATTTTGCATTGCTTAAAATATAAAATACTTACAGCTAGAAGAAATTGTGAACTTACAGCAGTTTGCAAGAAACAAGGACTGCCCACACTACATGAGTAAAAGTAATTTCCTTTTTTCTTGCTGCAGGAACCAATGAGAACAATGCCATTCAAATGAATGGAATATCCTGTCTCTCTAGTGATGTCATCAGACAATGTGTGGCACTCTTAAGAGATCCTACTGTGTACAAGAGCAAGGTCACTCACAGGCCACTCAATAGACTCAATTTGAGGAGGACAGGAAGTGACTTTATGAAACAAAACCTTCTATCCTCAGTGTCTATAGAATCAGTGCTGCCGCACCTGAAGTAAACATGCAGAGTAATCACTGGGGAGGGCTTGAGTCAAATATTAAAAATGTGTTTTATACAGAATGCCAGCATCAAATCACACAGGGATAAAAGCCTGTGCATTATACAAGCAGTGATCTTCATATTGCACCAAAGTGAGTTTGGGGACTAGACTATCCCTTTAAGCCTGCTTTCTGTCATGGAGTGTATATATACATTTTTTCCCTATTATATAGTATGTATGGCTTTACATTATATTCATATGCTGTGTGTGTATATATATACCATATTTTCCATCGTATAAGACGACTGAACTTTTTAAGTTAAAATATAGAGTTTGCCACCCTCCTCCCCCCTTCCCCAATCCCCAGTACTTACTTACTTTCTGCTCTGTCTCCTGCTGTTAAGCCGGTCCGTGGCTGTGAGGGAAGCGTTGTGAGCTCCCCTCCAGCCGCGCGGTCAATAAAGTTTGTTTAAAAAAAAAGTTTAAACAAACTTTATTGAAGCCGCGAGGCTGGAGGGGAGCTCACAACGCTTCCCTCACAGCCACGGACCGGCTTAACAGCGCGAGCGGAGACAGAGCAGAAAATAGGTAAGTAAATCCCAGTACTCGGCGTATAAGACGACCCCCCAAATTTTGAGAAGATTTTCAGGGGTTAAAAAGTCGTCTTATGCGCCGGAAAATACGGTATATAATATTATGAACCAAAAGACATACTGTTTTTTTTGTTGTTATTTCTAGGCCTTAAAGTGATATACTCCTTAACCCCTTCCCGGTCCTTATGACGAGTTAACTCGTCATAAGAGCCGCCGCGTTAGCGACCTTATGACGAGTTAACTCGTCATGCAGTCTAGCCGGCGGTGCGCTCCGTGGGCACCGCCAGCTAGTCTGCAACGGGTCCAAGACTAAGCCTCGCACCCGAGGCAAAGCTCCTGGACCCGATCGGTCAGTTTCCGGGCATGTGATCGCGGTGATTGAGTCATCACCGCGATAACATGCAAATTAGATGGCAAAGTCAGTGTGTTCACACACTGCCTCTAATTCACTCTCTGTGCTTCACAATCTTATAGTGAAGCACAGAGAGTGACCTGTAAGTAAAAATAAATTAATTAAATACAGAGGTAAAAAAAAAAATTAAAAAAAATTAACCCTTTAATTGCTGATCACAGTTTTTAACTGTGATCAGTTTCCTTCCACTTTATGGCCCTCATTTAGTTTTTTTTTTAACAGATTTTTTTATTTTTACAATTTATAAAGTTTTTTTTAATAAATAAAGGTAATTTTAATATATTTATTTAATAAAATTTAACCCCTGCATGCCTGTTGCATGATTTTTACTGATCTGACATCGCACTCTTTAGAGTTTTTTTCTGTCTTTTTTGTTATAGGGGGTTTGGGAACCAATATTTTTCTTTTTTATTAGTTAGTTAATTAGGGGGGATAAGTGGGTTAGTGTTGCACTAGTTATGTAGGTTATTACTGGGAAAATAATGGGGAAAAACTTTTTTTTCCTCAAAAATTTCCTCTTTTATATTTATTTTTTAATACTAAAATGTAAATCATTTTTATGTATAGGGTATCAAAAGAAAGCTCTAACTGTCCTTTAAAAAACAACATATAACTTGTATGTGTACGTTAAATGAGAGAGAGGAAAATTATGTTTCAAAAAACGCGTATTAAAAATTGAAAAACGCTCTGGTCCTTGGCCCAGGAAAATCCCTGGTCCTTAAAGGGTTAAGTAAAGAAACTCTTTTCAAATAAGCCCCAGTAAACAGGCTACGCTGGTATGAAATGGTTAATGTTGACAGGTTCTCTGCAGTTTGCAAGGGAAGCAGCTCACAATCCCCCTTTCTATTTATTTCATGCTCTGCTAGAAGCTGCTGTTTCCTCCATTCCTCGTTAGAACGGTTAGCGGTTTGCAGCGCTGACCTGATTCGCAGAGGGCCACAGGTTCTATCCATCTCTATTACACAGCGTGACCCTAAGGGTGAGCAGATTGTACTGTCTAAATTACTACTGATGAACAGGAAAGTGCTGTCTTCATCATACCCCTGCTGTGAATGCACAGAATAAAACAATATATTCAATCTGATCCGTGCATTGTGTTGGCAAAATTGCAAATAAAGGCGTAGCAATGTGGTGTCGCCTGCTTATGATATCACATTGGGGCTGGATATACAAATTATACATTTACTATTAAAAATAGAATTTGTATAGTTCATTGTTGATCATTGTTTTTTTAAAAATTCTCTCCATTCCTAGTATGAGCCACATTTAGCAGAAATCGTTGTGTGAAACGATTGCTGTTTCATTGAGTTGGACCATCTGTCTTTCCATTGTTGTGTCTTGTGTCAGTCATGTAAGTTGGGGAGGGAGGACAGTTATTAAGAATGAGTGTTAAAAAAAAAAAAAAAAGGCAGAGGAGCCAGAGCCTCA
This sequence comes from Pelodytes ibericus, assembly GCA_036172795.1. Classification (NCBI taxonomy): domain Eukaryota; kingdom Metazoa; phylum Chordata; class Amphibia; order Anura; family Pelodytidae; genus Pelodytes; species Pelodytes ibericus. Next base: position 195,456,802 of record CM069862.1, read on the forward strand.
GAGGAGTTACACAAGATGTTGGCACTGGAGTAGAAGGGAGCACAGAATATGCTGAAGATTTGTAGGCAAGTTGTCAAAGCAATTTTGCCAACTAAACCATGTAAATTTATACCATTGCTCATACTGTGTATGTAGAAAATAAAAAAAATGCATACATTAAGAGAAGCATATGTATTCAATGTGTCTGTGGTGCCTGTTGATGACATCACCTGTGGCATGATATGCAAATTAACTGGAGTATGTGTAATTTGCATATCAAGCAATATTTTTTGTATTCTCTACATACAGTATAAGCTATGTTTAGGTTGCCAGAGTGCCTTTTAAGATGGCACAAAATAATGAACTTCTTCCCAGCAACACATGCACAATAAATCTGGTACTAGATGTTATATGTGTTTCAATCAAATAAAAATAGCTTTTAATGAAATGGATTTTATAGAAATATTTTTTTATGAAAATTCGATCTATCACATGCAGGGCCACTGGGAACTCTAATTAGTGGTTGGGAGCATGGGATACAGCGCAGCCTGGGCATCATTTTTTGATAGTTGTTTTTTCTTTTGTTTCTTTTCTTTTTCCTTTGAACTCTAAATGTATTTATATGAAATCTTTCTGGCTGAAGCACATAGTCAAATCTAAAGTTTTAGCCTTTGTTAGTTTTAACCATTGATTTCAACCTTTTATATATTGTATCGGTTAGTTTATTAGCAATGGAATATGGGAAACATTGGTAACTTGTTGACTTTGGTTTTGTCCCTAAATTACAAACTGTCGTGTTACTGTGACCAGGGCCGGCCTTAGGGGCGGGGGGGGGGGGGGGAGAGAACAGAGAGAGGGGAGGGGGGGAGAGACAGAGAACAGTGAGAGAACAGAGAGGGGGGGGGGAGAGAACAGAGAGAGGGGAGCGGGGGAGAGACAGAGAACAGTGAGAGAACAGAGAGGGGGGGAGAGAACAGAGGAAGGGAGAGAGAGCAGAGAGAGGGGGGGGAGAGAGCGAGAACAGAGGATGTGAGGGGGGAGAGAGAGAGCAAAAGAAGGGAGGGAGAGAGAGAGAGAACAGAGAAAGGGGAGGGGGAGAGAGAGGGGAGGGGGGAGAGAGAGAGAACAGAGAGAGGGGAGGGGGAGAGAGGGGAGGGGGGAGAGAAAGAGAACAGAGGATGTGAGGGGGGAGAAAGAGAACAAAGGAACGGAGGGGGAGAGAGAGAGAGAGAGAGAGAGAACAGAGCAAGGGAGGGGGGAGATTTAGAACAGAGGATGGGGAGGGGGAGAGAGAGAGAGAGAACAAAGGAAGGGGGAGAGAGAACAGAGGAGGGGGAGAGAGAGCAGAGAGAGGGGAGGCTGGAGAGAGCGAGAACAGAGGATGTGAGGGGGGAGAGAGAGAACAAAAGAAGGGAGGGAGAGAGAGAGAGAGAACAGAGAGAGGGGAGGGGGAGAGAGAGAGAACAGAGAGAAGGGAGGGGGAGAGAGAGAGAACAGAGGAACGGAGCGGGAGAGAAAGAGAACAGGGAGAGGGGAGGGGGAGAGAGAGAGAACAGAGAGAGGGGAGGGGGAGAGAGAGAGAACAGAGAGAGGGGAGAGAGAGAGAACAAAGGAACGGAGGGGGAGAGAGAGAGAACAAAGGAACGGAGGGGGAGAGAGAGAGAGAGAACAGAGCAAGGGAAGGGGGAGAGAGAGAACAGAGGATGGGGAGGGGGAGAGAGAGATAGAGAACAAAGGAAGGGGGTGGGGAGAGAGAGAACAGAGGAAGGGGGGAGAGAACAGAGAGAGGGGAGAGGGGAGAGAGAGAGAACAGAGGAAGGGAGTGGGAGAGAGAGAGAGAACAGAGAGAGGGGAGGGGGGAGAGAGAGAGAGAACAGAGAGAGGGGATGGGGGAGAGAGAGAGAGAACAGAGAGAGGGGAGGGGGAGAGAGAGAGAGAGAACAGAGAGAAGGGAGGGGGAGAGAGATAGAAGAGAGGAATGGAGCGGGAGAGAAAGAGAACAGAGAGAGGGGAGGGGGAGAGAGAGAGAACAGAGCAGGGCCGATCCTAGGGTCCCGGGCGCCTGGGTGCAGGTTTTCTTTTGGCGCCCATATGTGGGCGTGGCTATATTATGAACTCCTCCCCTTTATACATGTCTGTTCCAGACACACCCATTTCATTATTGGGGAGAGGGGAGGAGAGCACAAACTTTATTTTGATGTAAAGGACCAACAAAACTTTTATTTTACATAAAGATATATATTTGGCCATAATGCCGTGTAGTGGTTTTATTTATTTCTATGATGCTCAGCCAGCAACATGGGAGAATTTTTGCTGGCTAGCAGAATGAGTTTTTACTACCGTTCCCATGATGTCCATCAAGCCAAAGTCTGGCTGAGCATCACTGGAAAAGAAGTACACAAGGAGCGATAAATAATATTCCACCACGCCAGTCACACACGTCTCTGTCTCTCCCCATGCCCTCATGTCTTTCTCTCTCTTTCCCCATACCCTCATGTCTGTCTGTCTCTCTCTCCCCACTAATACCCAATGTCTGTCTCTTTCTCTCTCCACTGATACCCAATGTATCCAATGACAGATTAGAGGAAGGGAGGGGAAGAGAGAGAGAACAGAGAGAGGGAGAGAGAGAACAGATATTGGGAAGGAGGGGGGAGAGAGAACAAGTATGGGGGAGTTGGAGAGAGACATGGCAAGGAAGAGGAAAGGGACAAACATGGGAAGGGAGAGACACATACATGGAGGGAGGAAAGAGACGGGGGGCGCCACGGGGGAGCCCCGCACAGGGCATCGGAACACTTAAGTCCGGCCCTGACTGTGACAGTCCTGTAAAACTAGTTTAGCGACCTGTGGATAGTCCAAGTGGTGTGTCAGCTATGTAAGCTGAGACAGAGGCAAGTCTTTGATTATGACTGTGAAATAGTAGGGTTTAGGCAGACGGTGAAGAGCGGAGAGCCTCAGCGGATTTAAGTAAGATCTCGGCACTGGAGTAGAAGAAGGAGCGTTGACCACGCTGAAGATTAATTTTAAAAAAAAATATCGCTTTTAACGAGAAAAGGCATGAGTGGAATTCAGCTCAAATGGTTTTAAAGCTATTTTCTGTATATGTTACTCCGACGGCACTCCCCTACGCGTTCTTTAGCACTATGTATTTAATCCAGCTACATATTTTTTCATTTTTATTTTTGTCTTTCAGTCAGTGTCATTTGTGTAAATTCACTAAAACTGAATAAGCTTGTGAACTGCAAAAAGTCTACTCAATAAAGAGAGAATGACGGGTTAATTGAGACGGGAATTTCAAACCTGAGACCAAAGTAGCCGAGTTGGAAAAATTCTCCAATGCAGCTGAATGGGAGGATTTTTCCAACTCTGCTACTTTGTCCTTAACATTGAAACTCCTGTCTCAATTCCCTGTAACTCTCTTTATGAAGTAGACGCTTTAGTGAATAGGAGTGATTTTAGCTCCTATATTGCAGGGAGAAACCTCCACCTCTGTTTTTACTATTCATTCTCGGGTTGCCAGAGCTAATCCATTTCTGCAGAAAAAGCAAAATGGCTGCTCTCCCTGACATGGGTTTGGTTACTTTCACCCATTATCGTTTTCGTCTTACGCCTTGAAGGCATCCGTTCCCCTGTCTTGATGGGCTCTTCTCTATTTAACTCAATCTATTTAAATAAAAAATGCTAGGATACATTAGAGTATTCTTTAGAGTAAAGAGATAGAAAGCCATCACAGCATGTGCACCATGGCCATAGGCAGGTCTGGCCCTCGAAGCAACGAGTGTTGAGATGTCCATTTATTTTTCCTAATTTCTCAACACCTATACATTTGTTAGCTATGTTTATGCATGGCAGCGACCCGTCAGTTGGTTTTGATGGCGTCTGACTACTTGACAGGCTTCAAGTTACAGTTCTAGGCTCTGAGCCAGCAGCCATGCTAGGCCTTGGTACGAACTGAATGGCAGTACTGCTGTACACTCCTGCTGTGGCCTGGCACAGGACCCACTTCTAGAACATGAATCCACTGGAGCACTATGCTCGTAAACAAGGCCCACTACCACATAAAGCCTCTCGCTCACAAGTTACAACATTTCCTCAGAGAAAATCGAGCGGGAAATCCCGCTTCTCAACCAGTCTCCTCAGGCCATCATTGCCTCCTCAGCACCATCCGTCTCCTCTACCTCAGAGATTTAACATGGCCGTGTGCAATTATCTTTAATTGGTTATGTTGTTCCTATTAGTGCAGCTTCTAATTAACTCTGGAGACAGCCATAACATGACTGAGCGCGGGCCTGCTCTGTACATACAAAAGCCCAATGGTTTGGAGCACATTGCAAACAGCAGGGGTCCCGCTGGCTGCCTTTTGTTTACCATTTAGTCGATTAGAGATCAGATTATTAAACGCTCGGTTACATTATGTCGGTGTCAGATCAAAGTACACATACTTACTGCCATTTCGTGCAACCAATCCCATGTGTTCTGTTACTGCCTACCCTACACTGTGAACACACATTTTGCACCGGCTGTGCTATACCTCAAATACATTGTGCAATGAATATACTATATTACAATATAAAAACATGGGATATTTCATTTACCTTTTCTTGGCGTGCCAAACACAATAATAGAGCTTTAATTATCCAGATATTACTTTTGTTCAACTTAATGGGACTCATTTTATCGACATAAGCAAGATTAAAAACATCAGTGGGTTATTAGGTCACTGAGCTATCTCTTGTAGGTTATCTTTGGGTTTGATGTATTTTTAGTACTAAGCGCTCCTTGTGAATTCTATAGACACATTATATTTTTAACTTGTACGGCTCATAATGGTCGTCTGGGACGGTAGTGTGCGTGCCGACAGCAAACAGTTCATTTTTCTAATAGCAGTAATGAACTACATTATCCATGATCCTCCATTCGTTTGCTACTAGCAAAGTATCATGGGAGTTGTAGTTCAACAACAAACAGGATTTAGGAGCTGTGCTTGTGTTGATTTGGCCAACTATTTTATCATCAGTTATACCTCCTTTTGCTCCCTATAAATGTTATTATCTTTTTCGGAGTCACAGTACAGAAGAAATTTACCCAGTGTTGAGTATTATTTAATACTTATCAGCACGTGTTTTTTTGTTTGTTATATCACATTGAATTGTTTATTATTACTGGATTCCACAGATTTATATCTTATACATAGACATTTTTTGTGATCTATCACATTAGATAGCTTCACCATAAGTACTTATTTGTATATTTTTTTATTTTCCTATATTTCACTTTGCAAGTATTTATTTATATATTGCAATCACTGTGTGAAAACCTGTCTTCTATATTTGCATTTTATATTTGCATTCTTCATCATTTTACATCATTGCACTGTTTTAAGTATTGCACTGTTATAATTGTTCATTTAATTCGTTTGTGGTTTTTTTGGTTGTGGCCTCATTAGACATTTTCTCACCATTTCAATAGTGTTCAGATCAGATCAGATCACATTTTGTGCGATACCTTGAGAGCATTTCTAATTTTTTATTTTTACTAGTGTCTATGAACTGTGCGCTGCAAATATTTTCTTAACTAGTTCAGCAACAGCTACCTGATTACTTTACTAGAGCCCAGTAAGTCGTGCCCATCTCATGCCGCATGCGGTGTGTTGATCAGTAACTCACCTCTCTTGCTGCCCATCATCAAGGCGGAATCTTCTACCCATGCATCCTACAAAGAACAACACAAGTCGATTTATACAGTGGTGAAAAGACTTCATTTTAATCCCCAAAATGGATCTGCAAACGTGTGCCCCCATATGCCAGGACAGAGCAGCAGTGCGTGCATGCACGGGCATTTAAAGAATTAATGGCGCTTTGTAAAGGAACTCTGCCCGCTAAATACAATTAATACTGTGAACGTAGAGAACTAAAACAAAAATGATCACATATCCTCTATACATTGCATAGGCAAATGTGTTTTTAAATGTATTTAGTGTCTTTTGTTAATGACATCACTTTGTTGCCTGATATGCAAATTAACTGCCGTTCAATGGGACGTGTAAATTTTCAGGTCAACTCAGAAAGTGAAAAATAGAGACTATAAGGAATTCCATAGTGCTTTCTGTATATGTATATAGTGCTGTGACATATGGGAGGGAAATAATCTTTCTTCCGTATTGAAGAGCGTTTTATTAACGGATTGGCTTCCTCGGGTGGATATGTAGGGCTACGTATGACCTTCACGCCATCCTACTGAGCGTAAGAGTCTTTGTTGAAAATAAATGTATATTTGCTTTTAGCATGTCTCTGTGGTTGTTCTCCGTACCTTGTGTTGTGGATCAGATGGTCTGTTATTTGTCTGAGTACATTCTCCATTAGGGCAGGTTATTGCTCTTCATTGTGTAGGTGGGATTATTTCCCACCCCCATGTCTCTGCATTATATTCTTATCCGGAAAACACTATGGGTTCCTTTGTATTCTCTCTATTTTTTTTTAACATGATTCCATAAGAGGATCCAAGCTTCCAAATACCATTAGGGGACTAATATGTGTGTCTCTTTGAGTATTATTTGCTACTAGTATTGCACAATGTGATGTTATTTGGTAGCTCTGCACATAATTGTTTATTGGTTTTATTTTTAAATGTTTTTTTTAAGGGAAGTGTAACACTGTGGGGGTGTATTGCTGCACCTATATTATTATATTTTTATAATTTATATAAGATTTTTTTCTTGTGTTTGTTTGAATTCTCTTTTTGGATTAGATTTGAGCAACCCACAAGGTGAGACACCAAAAACAAATTCTTCTCGAAAAGGGACCCTAAACTTTATTTTCCACCCCCCGCTGTGATTGGCTGTGCATGCCAGCTTCCAGACCGACTGTATCTCCGCTGTGAGACACCACTGAGAGTAAAAAAAAAATAATATTTTGGAAAACACAGGCGGCAGATATTTAACACACCTCCCCATATGGAGCTGCCACCTCCAGGAAGCCTTCATACTTCTTTCATGCAACAGAAATAAATATTCGGATAGGCGCTCTCTTAATAAAAAAATACTGAATTTATTGAAAAAGATTTCTTGGTATAAAAATACATGTACAAGAATCAAAACATGGAACACCAGATGCCTCACGCGTTTCGCGCTAAATGTGTTTAATCATAGGTGAAAGAAACCCTGTGTGTATCTATTGACATGGTTTTAAACCCTTTTAAAGGACAACTATAGCAAAAATATGTATGTTTATTTGAAAGATTGCATCACGTATATGGATAGTTTGCATAGCAATGCTTTAATGAAAGAATATAAATAATAATTGAGACCTCTCTGCTCTGTTTGGCTCTAACAGGGGGCAGACATGTTGTTTAGAATCTTGGGTCAGATTGGTCAGATCTTGCTTCATCTGAACCAAGGTGAGTGAAGATCTGACCCAAGATTCTAAACAACATGTCCGCTCCCTAGTAGAGCTATACACTCCAAAGTGTTCAATTCTATTTAGCATTTCTACACTCTATGCAATCTTTCAATTAAACATTACTTATGATTTTGCTAAAGTTTGCATGTTAACGTTATACATAGATCTTTTTTTTTTTATTCTCTACAGTCACAGCATAAACAAGAGCACATTGGGGGAGGATGAGATACGAGCATAACATAACATTTTTACTGCTTTAAAAGGCCCTGAACTTTACAGCATGAATAAAACACAAACAAGAAAAACAGACCCCCATGAAGTCCAAGCTGCCTTCCAATCTCTCTTTAATATACTGTCCGAATCACGCAAAAAATACAACTCTTACTGCTCCCAGCTTTCTCCTGCCACCTTCCCACGGTGGCCAATTGCAGTCAAGGGAAAAGCTCTTGGCAATGGTGAGGTCATTTTTAATTTTTTTTTTTTTTTTATTAAGCCCAAGGCCACTTGTGATCAAAACGTAGCCAGACAGCCAAGCAATCTTCTCATTCCACCCCAGAGGACCAAGAGTGTCCACTTTATTGCACAAGAGCCTAAAGAATGGCCGCTGACCAGAATATGCAGAGATGGGGATTAGACTAATGGCCGCCTCCTGTCTGCTATAAAATTCAGACTGATGAGAGAGAAAAAAAAAACTCAGCAGAGTCTACAACTTTTAAATAAGGATCTACTCTATAAATAGAGAAATGTAGAGAAATGAGATGGGAATTTCGCACAAGGCCAAAGTAGCCGAGTCGGAAACATTCTCCCATCCAGCTGTGCTGGAGACTTTTTTTTTTTTCAAGCTCAGCGACTTTAGCCTGAAGTTTGAAACTCCCATCTCAGTTCCCTGCAATTCTCTCTTTGTTGAGTGGAACATGTAGTATTATTTAGAGAACGTTAGATTTTATATGTATAAGTTCTACAATATAAGCACTTTGGTTGTAATCTGCTGTACACCCAATATTGAACACTATAGGACAACAGTCTGTAACATGATGGTTCATTGAAAATCTTCTCTCTGTAATGCCAGATTATTGTGATCCAGTGGCGTCCCAAGGGGGGTGCGGACCGCACCGGGTGGAAGGGGTACAGGGGAAGGGGGGGAGGAGGGAGGAATAAAACGAGCACTGTAAGCACACTATTACTGGCATTTGAATGGCACAATATTATTGGCATCTGAATGGCACAATATTACAGGCAATTGAATGGCACACTAATACAGGCATTGGAATGGCACAATATTACAGGCATTTGAATGGCACAATATTACAGGCAATTGAATGGCACGATATTACAGGCATTTGAATGGCACAATAATACAGGCATTTGAATGGCACAATATTACAGGCATTTGAATGGCACAATATTACAGGCATTTGAATGGCACAATATTACAAGGAATTGAATGGCACAATATTACAGGCATTTGAATGGCACAATATTACAGGCAATTGAATGGCACAATATTACAGGCATTTGAATGGCACAATATTACAGGCATTTGAATGGCACAATATTACAGGCAATTGAATGGCACGATAATACAGGCATTTGAATGGCACAATATTACAGGCATTTGAATGGCACAATATTACAGGCATTTGAATGGCACAATATTACAGGCAATTGAATGGCACGATAATACAGGCATTTGAATGGCACAATATTACAGGCATTTGAATGGCACAATATTACAGGCATTTGAATGGCACAATATTACAGGCATCTGAATGGCACAATATTACAGGCATTTGAATGGCATAATATTACAGGCATTTGAATGGCACAATATTACAGGCAATTGAATGGCACAATATTACAGGCATCTGAATGGCACAATATTACAGGCATTTGAATGGCACAATATTACAGGCAATTGAATAGCACAATATTACAGGCATTTGAATGGCACAATATTACAGGCATTTGAATGGCACAATATTACAGGCAATTGAATAGCACAATATTACAGGCATTTGAATGGCACAATATTACAGGCAATTGAATGGCACAATATTACAGGCAATTGAATGGCACAATATTACAGGCAATTGAATGGCACAATATTACAAGGAATTGAATGGCACAATATTACAGGCAATTGAATGGCACGATATTACAGGCATTTGAATGGCACAATATTACAGGCAATTGAATGGCACAATATTACAAGGAATTGAATGGCACAATATTACAGGCATTTGAATGGCACAATATTACAGGCAATTGAATGGCACAATATTACAGGCATTTGAATGGCACAATATTACAGGCATTTGAATGGCACAATATTACAGGCAATTGAATGGCACAATATTACAGGCATTTGAATGGCACAATATTACAGGCATTTGAATGGCACAATATTACAGGCATTTGAATGGCACAATATTACAGGCATTTGAATGGCACAATATTACAGGCATTGGAATGGCACAATATTACAGGCATTTGAATGGCACGATATTACAGGCATTTGAATGGCACAATATTACAGGCAATTGAATGGCACGATAATACAGGCATTTGAATGGCACAATATTACAGGCATTTGAATGGCACAATATTACAGGCATCTGAATGGCACAATATTACAGGCATTTGAATGGCACAATATTACAGGCATTTGAATGGCACAATATTACAGGCATTTGAATGGCACAATATTACAGGCATCTGAATGGCACAATATTACAGGCATTTGAATGGCACAATATTACAGGCATTTGAATGGCACAATATTACAGGCATTTGAATGGCACAATATTACAGGCAATTGAATAGCACAATATTACAGGCATTTGAATGGCACACTAATACAGGCATCTGAATGGCACAATTATACAAGCATCTGATTGGCACAATATTACAGGCAATTGAATGGCACAATATTACAGGAATCTGAATGGCACAATATTACTGGCATTTGCATGGCACAATATCACAAGCAATTGAATGGCACAATATTACATGCATTTGAATGGCACAATTATACAAGCATCTGAATGGCACAATATTAGAGGCAATTGAATGGCATAATATTACAGGCATTTTAATGGCACAATAATACAGGCATCTGAATGGCACAATATTACAGGCATCTGAATGGCACAATATTACAGGGATTTGAATGGCACAATATTACAGGCACTTGAATGGCACAATATTACTGGCATCTTGATGGTCAAATTGGCTGGGGCATCTTAATGGCACAATATTACTGGCATCTTGATGGTCAAATTGGCTGGGGCATCTTAATGGCACAATATTACTGGCATATAAGGCAAATTGTCTGGCTTATTAACAGCAAAATAATACTGGCATAATATTATTGTGTGTGACATAATTTGTGGGGCTCCTGTATGTGGCATATTTAATCGGCCATCTGACTGGCATTACTAAGGAATCTGTTTTGACGCCTCTGTTGTGATCATCTCTCATAATAATGAGTATACTGATCCCAATGTAAAATGTCTGCTATACATGATGTAACACATCTCTGCATTGTAACTTGCCCTCCAGGTATGTATTGTATATATGTCATTGTCACAGCTTGATAAGCCTCCCTTGCTGTGCAACATATAGCCATTCCGGTTCTTCTTCAAAAGGCTCATCCATTTCATGGAGTTCTGTAGTTTTAGGGTCTGCATGACAGGACCCACAATCCCTTGCAACAAGGAACACTTGTCATACTGCATAACCATTTTTAGAGCAACATTAAAGGATCACACCAGTCTTGGAAAAAAAATAGTGGACAACTAGAATATTAAGACTGACATGTTAAGAATAAATTTGGATTTTTTTTTTAAAATTCTTAGCTTGAAATCTTGCATTTTGCAGACTTTCTATTTGGTTTGGTTAAGACACATGTGCAGGTATGTCACCATCGACCGAACTTAACTGCTCCCCCCCCCCCCCTCAAAACCCCCCCCACTGCTGGCAAAACAGGGAGGATATTACAACATTGAGTAAGCTGGTCTCTGCACATTCAGATAAACTGCACTCTTTCAATGTAAACAACAGCAAAAGTAATGGATAAAGCAGAAACTTTGAGGTTTGAGAAGAGATTCCCAAGGTACATCTGCATGCATTTTGTATGTAAACAAAACCTTTACAACTAGATGTATTAAACAAATGTCTGGAATGTCCTTTTTAATACTAAATAAAAAATTCTCTGTGTTTGCATTAAGCATGGTTTTCATTTATGCCAGTACACCCATTTTGTTTTTCCATTGCTTTTGCTTGGACCACTATTGGTCTTAGAGACTGGTAAGGGAGCACAAACAATGCACACAAGCAGACATTGGTAACAGGGACCCATGTCATTATACCCTGCCCCCCTGGTGGTGGCTGGACTCCAGCTCCAACTAAGCTCAAAATGGAGCTGTCCCTAAGTGATCTGTTCTCACCTTCTGTCCTTTGTTTTGTTCCAATTTCTGATGGTTCTCTTGGTACAGACGCTCCACTGCCCTCCTGGGAGGAAGATAGGAGAATGGTCAGTGAATTAAGGAACCCGAAGGGAAGTCCACTTACAAACACTATTTACTGTGTGACCAAAACCACAGAATAACATCTAGCTAGGGTATAAAATGACCACACATCATGTAACCATTAGGGTACCAGTGTCAGAAGCCTGTGAGCTATTTACAGACTGATTGTACTGTTTCTTTAACGTACATCCCTTTTGTTTTTGTTTCTATGTGTACACATTGTTGCTATTGTACAATACTGCAAAATAGGCTGGCACTTTGTCAATTCTGACCATTTAATAATTCAGTAAACAGGATTTAAAACACTGTATTTTTTTGGACGGATCAGATACCTGTGAGCTTTGTGGTGTACTTGTTTGAAGATACGGTGTAAGTGTGCTCAGTGGAGCATAATGAAAATGTAAATAATGTTTAGCTGTTAGACTAGACGTGAATAAAAACTCCAATGCCCTTCGCCTTCTGCTACCACCCATTCTGTAGAGTAATGAAGTACACCAAAGCATGCTTAGCTCTAAGAATAACAAAATAACTGATCAAATGTCCTACAGAAAAGAAAAAGTGAGGGTGTGCTTTCATTGGCTCAGAGCATCTTCTCCGACCCCAAAAAAAAGGTTGAGGTGGCACTAGAAGGACAGATGGTATTTCATATCGGGATACACCATGGGCTATTACAATGCCCCCTGTTAAAGATAAAGACACTGAATAGGTAAGGCCACGATGACCTTCCAAATGCTAGAACTGGATTCAGTACATGAAAGGGCTGGTGCTCTATCGTTATTAACCCCTGCAGGACCGAGCCCGGATAATTAACGATGAAGGAGCACATTCTAGCAGGCCACTTCTTAGGCGATGACGTGAGAGCACATCTCGGTTTTATAATTAAACCTTCTGATCTAGGCATGTGGATCCCTATGGGAGGAGACCTAAAAAAAAAAAAAAGGCTGGATTAATCCTCCTCGGAGATAAAAGATTGGCACAGAAATTCAATTTCCTCTTCTCCATTTAGGAATTGCGAACGACATGGAATAGAAACATGTAGGGGAGGGGAGCACATCCGTTAATCAAAAATAATCCAGGACCAAATAAGTGGACCCAGCCCATTAGGAGCAAGATCCCATGCTGCCTAACCTGTCATTTGAATAGTTAAAGTTCTACAAATGTAGAATAAAGTGCAAAGGGGTCACATTAAATGGTCAAAGGGAGTGTAAAAAAATAATAATAAAAATAAAAAAATAAATTGCAAATCCTGGATGATTACATAGAGTGAAGAAAATAATTATTTCTCAACAGAGAGCAGCAGCCCCGATGTATAATGAGGTTGTCCTTGATAGACAAGTAAAAAAGAGAGAGAGGGAGAGGAACGGCAAAGAGGGAGCAGGGAGATAATTGCTTGATAGATTCTATTACTTTTTTAGAAACCGAGATGGTAAATGATGGCTAAGTGTATTTAATTAGAGTGGGGGTGTGTGCTGGCTGCCAGTTTCGGAGAAGCAGGCAGGGTGCAGGTGTGAGAGGAGAAAGCAGAGAGGAGCATTGTGTGTGCAGACGTGGGGAGCGGATGAGGGCTGGGAAGAGGGGCTACAATCTGAACCCCCTTCTCCGTCATTGGGTGGGACACTCCAAATAAAGGGGATTACGGAAAAGTCTCCTAGAACGATGGAAACATTGGTTAACCAGTTAACTCCTGCATCTGCCGGCAAACCATACAGTGTTAGGTCTATTGTGGATGGAGAGGCAATTATGTTTCAATGCAGCCCAGCATGAGCAAGGATAACCTAGGGGTCTATTGACTAAAGGGTGAGATGAAGATGTGAGAGGGTCCGCCGATCTATGGTACCTGCCATTTATGATTGGTTTGATGCAAGGGACTGACATTCTTCGTCTCTAATTAACATGAAAAAGCTTTCCTTCCATGTCGTTAAACTATGGCATAAAAACAGACTCTGCTTCATGCACAGCAATGTATATAAGTGCAACCGGAGACCAGCGGGCTGGAAAGGTCATTCTGACTCCTACTGCAGTCACTTCTATTTGTCTAATGTGAATATAACGATCGGAAATCCGTAGGGAGTCAGTTTACCCACACTCAGGACGAGGGCCTGGGAGAAGCAGAGTATGGGCATTTAAGTCCTGCAGAAAACTTTTTAAGGATGGACCTACTGTTTATTTACACCGGTCATCAAGAGGAGGCCCGGTCCTAGGCATCATGTATGACAATCAAAAAACAAAACAAAAATACAGCCCTTTGCGTGGAGTTTGGATTTTGTGGTGAATTGGTATGAACGACGAGACTGAAGAATGATGGGCCAATAGAACAATGTAACCAAGTCTGGCCAGCTGACTTTATACTGTTTGGAATTTTGGGTCAGATATTTCTTTACCAGCAATGAAGGCAGATCTGACCCAAGATTCTAAACAACATGTCAGCCCCCTGATGGCTGAGCAAAGCGGGCCCAATAAAATACTTTAATTTTATGATTCCTTCATTAACGCATTGCTATTTAAAAAAAAATCTTCCAATTGAACATTAATTTATAAACGTGTTAAGTGATAGGCGCTATTATAATAAAAATGAATAAAAATAAAAGTAAAAATAAATAAATAAATTTTGACGTGCTGCAAACACTAGTGTAATTCCCCCAGGGTGACACAAAACAAAAGTAATAGTAGTGATAAAGTGTTGCGCAGGTCGGTAATATAAATTCAAAAGAATATATGAATTCAAAAAAATGCAAAAAAGTGTATAAGTGCTTAAATCAATAACACCAATGTAGTAAAACAATCGATGAATAAATAATAAATAAACGAAAAATATATATATAAACTAAATATAAACGTGGAAATACTTATCAAGTCAAAGATTCAGTATTGGAAATATAGATTCCAGTCGGGTTGTACCCAAAACTGTTTTTCTTCCAAAGGGATTGTACATAAAAAGACAGAAAAACATAGACATACAATGGGTAGTATTCACAGGTAGGGATTAGTTGTATATTTTCCCCCAAAAGAAACACACTCACACACTCTAGAGCCTAAAAGTACTGGCTCTAAGTACGTATAGCAGTTGGACTACAAGTCCCACCGTCCCACGTGTGTAGGTCTCAACTCCAAGTTCCAAGACAGTCTTGAAGAAGTCGGAAACGACGAAACGCGTCACAGGAAAAGCGCCGCTTCGCATGAGGACTCTTTAAAAAAGAACTTTAAAGACCACGGAAGAGAGGCACCAACAGGGTCCCCGCTGACAGCAGACGGAGGGTGCACACCGCCTGTAAAACACGCTGAACACGGGAGGACTGGTGACCTGCTCTCTCTCTCTTTTTTCCTTTTGTTCTTATTTCCCCATTTTAATTATATATTTTATGGAGTAGTTATATGTTTTTTAATATAAGCCTTACTATACATAGGGGCAAATAAATAATATTTTTTTTTACCACTGAATATACTCCATTTAATCCGTTTACTACTAACTCATCCTCTGGATAAAACGAGCTGGAACTTGGAGTTGAGACCTACACACGTGGGACGGTGGGACTTGTAGTCCAACTGCTATACATACTTAGAGCCAGTACTTTTAGGCTCTAGAGTGTGTGAGTGTGTTTCTTTTGGGGGAAAATATACAACTAATCCCTACCTGTGAATACTACCCATTGTATGTCTATGTTTTTCTGTCTTTTTATGTACAATCCCTTTGGAAGAAAAACAGTTTTGGGTACAACCCGACTGGAATCTATATTTCCAATACTGAATCTTTGACTTGATAAGTATTTCCACGTTTATATTTAGTTTATATATATATTTTTCGTTTATTTATTATTTATTCATCGATTGTTTTACTACATTGGTGTTATTGATTTAAGCACTTATACACTTTTTTGCATTTTTTTGAATTCATATATTCTTTTTGAATTTATATTACCGACCTGCGCAACACTTTATCACTACTATGAACATTAATTTAAGTGATAAGGAGTGATAAAGTGATAAGGAGACTACCGACAGATTGTCGAAACTACAGCTGTCCACCTAGGGTGCACGAATCCTAAAGCTCTCTCGCCCCTTCTCGGCTCTGTGCTCTACACAATGACAAGAGACAACTCCTTGCTGCACACCTGGCACTGTGGCTTTCCAACCATAAACCGCAATGTGTAACATTATCACATTAAATACAATTACTCAGCAAGTGTCTTCTGCACACACAAAATGAAATTACACAGGGCAGCGGGAGACCAGGAGGCAGTGGAAAAACAGATCATTCGACGGCAGGATGATTACTGGTCACTTTTGTAGGACGTTAAAGAGAGAGACATGTTACATAAACTTGTTACCAAATTACCGGCAAATACTGTTTATTAGAGATTTACGAGGCTGTGTATTCTAAGCTAGGGAGGGGGCACCTGACATTCAACCACATGTCTAATTTGGCAGGCGCCCTTTCTGTAGGGCCACACACCACTGAATAAGCCCCAGTCGAAGGAAGCCGTCGGGTGAACTCATGATACACCTACTGCTCATGGCCAACAGGACTGTTATCATCACTTGTACCTTGTTCAGGATGGGGGAGGGTGTTTGCACTATGGCTACTTTTTTCAAAATGAAATCCCGCCCTGCCAGGCTGAGATTTCATTCTGCATCCATCCTCCGCTGAGGACAGATGTTTTAGATATCCGCGGAGCATTTCATTTTTCTTTTAATTTTTACCGGTGCCTTTTTTTTTTTTGTGATATATTTTTATTTTTGGATGGCCCCTTTACCATGGGCTGTAGCTGAGGACACAAGGGCATCATCCATTGTCGCTGGGGCCATTTATTTATCTATCACTGATGTGGCCAGCAGCTATTTATTTATAATTGAAGGGGTCCGTTTTTAACTTCTATGGGATGACTTTTGCCATTTACGCAATAGCCAAACTTCTCCCCAAATTTTGCTGAAATCCTCCCCACAGCAGTTTATGGGGGAGGAGAGAGGCTAGTATTTCGGATTGCTTCAGTTTCAGCACAAAAATCGGCCACAATGGCCAATTTTTTCCCCGGAAAGATTCAGGATCAATGAAGTAATCTTAATTGGCCCAGATTTCAGAGCTACGTGAGTAGACCCTCAAGTCTCCTTACTTTTGGTTATATATAGAGTTTTTAGATGTAAAGCAGCCAAGATGGTGGAACAGAGGAGTCCTCTGGTTTCAAAGGTAATTAGTCTGATATGCTAATGGTGTGGTTCCTCTGCAATGGTGTAAGCAGGCAAAAAACGGAGTTGCCCTCCCGAGTAGGTATTATCCTACAGGACAGACTATTATAGTTCTTATTGTTCTCGGGTTTTGGTGCGCCCACCCCCCTTTTTTGCCGCCATAGGTAACAGGGTATGCCTACGGCCGTGGGTCCCTGGTCTGCTTGCACCTAGAGGATCATCAGCCATACCACACTGACGAGGCCATTGTAGGGCGAAACGTAAGTCTGTGGTTTGCTGTGTTCCTTGTGCAGAGGGTACTAGCCATGCATTTTGGGTCTAGACTGCCCTTATGGGTGGGATTAGTCTGATATGCTAATGGAGTGGTTCCTCTGCAATGGTGTAAGCAGGCAAAAAACGGAGTTGCCCTCCCGAGTAGGTATTATCCTACAGGACAGACTATTATAGTTCTTATTGTTCTCGGGTTTTGGTGCGCCCACCCCCCTTTTTTGCCGCCATAGGTAACAGGGTATGCCTACGGCCGTGGGTCCCTGGTCTGCTTGCACCTAGAGGATCATCAGCCATACCACACTGACGAGGCCATTGTAGGGCGAAACGTAAGTCTGTGGTTTGCTGTGTTCCTTGTGCAGAGGGTACTAGCCATGCATTTTGGGTCTAGACTGCCCTTATGGGTGGGATTAGTCTGATATGCTAATGGAGTGGTTCCTCTGCAATGGTATAAGCAGTCAAAAAATTGAGTTGCCCTGCGAGTAGGTATTATCCTACAGGACAGACTATTATAGTGCTGTTTGTTCTCGGGTTTTGGTGCACCCACCCCCCTTTTTTGTTTCAAAGGAACCTTAGCTGCCCAATGCTAGAAAATCAACATGGCAGCTTTCAGTAATGATGATTTTATTTCTCAATATCAGAAAATTTCAACTGTTTATACAAAAAAAAAATGCATGGATATAAGATCAGTCTATATTTTAATTGGGTGCTGATTTAGGTGGGTTTCCCTTTAAGAAAGGAACAGCTGGGAATTCTTAGAGCTGCAATAATGGAACAATGAATATATTAGCAGAGCTCCACTAGATGAATGGTTAGACATGACGGAGGTGCAGTGAAAGAGCACAAACACAGGAGGGTGAAGTTAGTGGAGCATTATGCGACTGAATAGCAGATCACATCCAGATAATGGGAGGTGAGATTTCTACAGCAGGGTCAAGCCATAGTTCTTTGGCGAGACAAGTATTGGAAACTAGAATAAAAATCCGTGCGAATTCCTTCATCTCCGGATCACTTACTTCATTTTCTTCATGTAAGTCTCCCTCTGCTCCTCCTTCCGGATTCGCCGGCGCTGGCGTGGAGCCATGTCCTGAACGTGCCGCAGAGCACGGAGGCTATCCAGGTGTAACTTCTCCTCCCTGCAGAGCACAGAGAGTCGCAAATCAGGGTCTCAAACCGACCAATCACGACTCTTCTACCCAACCCCTCCCGTCAGATACCTTAACCGAGTTCATATCCAAACGTTAAAACTGTACGTGTGTTTCAGTAAAGAAATGAGCCTGAATATCACAGAAATAAATATATAAAGAACTTTTCTGGGACAAAGTTCTAAAGTTAGAGAAATCACCGTGGAAACCGATGGAATGTTACGGACGGTTGTTCCAAATTTAGAACCTTACCCCAGAAGTGTCGCCATTTTGACTGTTGTGCCATGTTTTTTCCATTGTATAACGTTTTGCTTGTTGGCCCTCGTTGCACGTTGCTAGCCTCCAATACTGGCCCAAGAGAAGTGAATCAAATTCATACACCGGCATTGGTGTAATTGCGATCCAAGGCGACAAAGATTCTGTCTGTGTAAATTTAATTTTAGCTACAGACAATCCGCTCAGCTGCCTCATGGCTAATGAGCAGCGAAACAGCTGTGATAATATTATTAATTTTTTTCATCCGCAAGTATTGGGATTTCCGGCACAATATCCTTTATCCAAATATAAACGTTCTTGTTTTGAATATCAAAGCTTGTCACAGCTAGTCCACATATCCACCACCAGCTGTGGGCCTGTTGCAGATTGAAAGTGGCTCTCTGATCTTCACATAAAGGAAAAGAAGATGCCTTGTTGCACTTTTGTCTCCGGGAAAGAGATGTGGATGGCAGTTGAAAACATTTCCTATACAGTCACAGATTTAAAGTCTACCGGTAACTAAAACATTATGGGGGTCATATATAAAAACTTCTGCAATGACAACTGTCGGGGACGGTATAAAAAGTTATGCATAATGATGATTTACATATTTTTAAAAATCCTGACACTTAACATTGTGTCTGCTTTGTACATAGGCGCACACGCTGATAGCACCATTATTTGGAACTCTCTGCATGTGCACCGTGTTTTTACACATGACCGCCCAATGTATATATTTCTAAACCTCCATTTTGTGGATTTTGCTAAAGCTCACTTCTTAACTCTCCTCCCTGTTTTGTGAACCAGATCGACGCCATGTTTTGAGGATTTGAAGATACAACTTGAGCAGCCAATTAGAAACAGGCTAAAAAAATAGACTGTTTCGAGCAGAAGAGACAGTTTTAAGCTGAAATAGTCTGTTCAAAGAATAAGAAATGGGTAACATGGATGTAAGTCAATAAATCTTAAAGGACAACTGTCGGCAAAAAAAATAAGTTCTGTTTAACTGAAAGGTTGCATGAAGTGTAGGCATTTTAAGTAGAAATATTTTAAGGAAAGAAAAAGGCCCTCTTTGCTCTGGCTAGCTCTATCAGGGTGCTGACGTTTTGTTTGGATTCTTGGTTCAGATGAAGGACGATCTGACCCAAGATGTCAGCCCCCTGATACAGCCATACAAGCAAAGAGTAAAGTGCTTTTATTTGTATTCTTTCATTAAAGTATTTATTTTTACACTTAATCTTTCAGTTAAACATAACTTTGTTTTTGTTGACAGAAGTCCTGTAAATACTGCCAAGCTATTTCAAAAAAGAATTTTCACTTCGATTTTTACAGGTTAGCTCTTAGAAAACCCATTTTGGAGTGCAAAGGTGTTATTCTAGAAAACTGTGTGACCCGCCGTCACTGAGCCAGGTGTAGCGATAAAAGACCAGCCTTGTAGTAGGATGTGTGAATGTGATTTAAGGAGCCTTACGACAGGATGATTTGGTACCATATAATTTAACACCAGTTCCCTGTGTCAGAGGGGGGAAAAAGTAATTGTACTCCGAGGGAAACAGACAGTTTAGTCTCCTGTGCATTCCTTAACTCGTCACCCCGTGTCAGGCCTGGCCCTTGGGGAAGGATTTCTTTTCTGCTCTCGCCACAGGAATAAAGTGCTCGGCTCTGGACAAGCAGAAACTGGAAGTCAATAGAAAATGTATCAGTCCTATCTCCTCCTGTGCTGCTAATTGATTCCTTAGCACAGCCCCAAGGGCCCAGAGACTCAGTACAACTTCCTGACTCCACAGCAAACCACACCATCAATAAATGATCAACCCACCAGCTACTATAACTTAACACTTTCACGGCCAAAAAATCAAAACCTAGAGGGAAAAAAAGGGCAAAAGGCAGAGGCGTTGCTAGGTTTCCAAAAGATCTGGGGCTATAGCACATAAGACTTTTTTAGTTTTTTAAATGGAACCATACGGGCACTTACCAATATATGCTCACCGCTCTGAGCTTCATGCCAGTTTTGTAATTTAGGAGCCTTCACAGGGCCGGTCCTTCAATGGGGCAGCTGCCGCAGGCAGCACCCTGGCAGGGGCGGCACTTTGCTGCTCTATGCAGCAGTCTTTTTTTTTCTTGTGTCCAGGGGAGCTTGATTGAAGGAGGTCTCAGCCAATCAGTTCCGAAGCCTCCCATGATTGGCTAAGACCTCCTTCACACTGAGCTCAAAGCAAAGAGATGCCTGCAGCAGGTAAGTTAAAAACTGACAGTGTGTGAATGTCAGTGTGAGTATGTGCGAGTGTGTGCATGTCAGTGTGAGCTTGTCAGTGTGAGTGTGTGCTTGTCAGTGTGAGTGTGTGCTTGTCAGTGTGAGTGTGTGCATGTCAGTGTGAGTGAGTGTGTGCATGTCAGTGTGAGCATGTCAGTGTCAGTGTGAGCATGTCAGTGTCAGTGTGAGCATGTCAGTGTGAGTGAGAGTGTGTGAATGTCAGTGTGAGTGAGAGTGTGTGCATGTCAGTGTGAGAGTGTGTGCATGTCAGTGTGAGAGTGTGTGCATGTCAGTGTGAGCGAGAGTGTGTGTCAGTGTGAGCGAGAGTGTGTGTCAGTGTGAGCGAGAGTGTGTGCATGTCAGTGTGAGCGAGAGTGTGTGCATGTCAGTGTGAGCGAGAGTGTGTGCATGTCAGTGTGAGCGAGAGTGTGTGCATGTCAGTGTGAGCAAGAGTGTGTGCATGTCAGTGTGAGCAAGAGTGTGTGTATGTCAGTGTGAGCAAGAGTGTGTGTATGTCAGTGTGAGCAAGAGTGTGTGTATGTCAGTGTGAGCAAGAGTGTGTGTATGACAGTGTGAGCAAGAGTGTGTGTATGTCAGTGTGAGCGAGTGTGTGTATGTCAGTGTGAGCGAGAGTGTGTGTATGTCAGTGTGAGCGAGAGTGTGTGTATGTCAGTGTGAACGAGAGTGTGTGCATGTCAGAGTGAGAGAGTGTGTGCATGTCAGAGTGAGAGAGTGTGTGCATGTCAGAGTGAGCGAGAGTGTGTGTATGTCAGTGTGAGCGAGAGTGTGTGTATGTCAGTGTGAGTGTGTTGTGTGTGTATGTATGTAACTGGCTGTGTGTGTGTGTATATGTATGTAACTGGCTGTGTATGTGTTGTGTGTGTGTGTATCTTTGTAACTGTCAGTGTGTGTGTTGTGTGTGTATGTAACTGGCTGTGTATGTGTTGTGTGTGCATGTATGTAACTGGCTGTGTATGTGTTGTGTGTGCATGTATGTAACTGGCTGTGTATGTGTTGTGTATGTATGTAACTGGCTGTGTATGTGTTGTGTGTGTATGCATGTAACTGGCTGTGTATGTGTTGTGTGTGTATGCATGTAACTGGCTGTGTATGTGTTGTATGTGAATATGTATGTAACTGGCTGTGCATGTGACGTGTGGGACACATTAAGGAATTATTTTTTTATTTAAAAAAAAAAAACTTGCTGACTGGTGTGTGTGTGTGTGTGTGTAACTGGCTGTGTATATGACTGACTGGATGTCTGTGAGGTGTGTGCATGTGAATGTCTCTGTGTATGTATGCTTTTCTGATGTGCCATTGTCTGGCTCCTAATTTTTTTTGCTGGCTCCTAAAACTAAATAAAATTTGTCAAGCCCTGATATAAACATAAATCCTTCCTATGCTGTTTGGCAGTCCTGTAATAAAACATGTCACACATACACATAACACACATGTATATAAATCATTATGCATATATAGCATAAATCACTTATTTACATCCACCTTTGTGAATTTAAGCTATATATTGTTGGTTTGAGATTCCTTATTACAGGACTGCCAAACAGCATAGGAATGATTCATGTTACATTTGTGTGTTTGTAACATGAATCATTCCTATGCTGTTTGGCAGTCCTGTAATAAGGAATCTCAAACCAATAATATATAGCTTAAATACACAAAGGTGGATGTAAATAAGTGACCCCCAACCCTCCCCTCTCTCCACCATACCCAGAGCTTACCTGAATGGGAACAGACCTGTTCTGCATCTCCCACAAGGTGACAGCCAGTAAGGATTCCTTCAGAGCTGCTTCACTGTCCCACGTGGAGCTTCCCTCACATCCGTGTGATGATGCTGTGTAAAAGCCCTGCACTGATAGGATGCTCAGTGATGTGTCAGCCAATCAGTGCAGGGCTTTCACACACAGTAATAATGCTGTGTAAAAGCCCTGCACTGATTGGCTGACACATCACTCAGCCTCCTATCAGTGTAGGGCTTTCACACACTGTCTGTGTGATGTCAGGGGGCGGAGCTATCACGGAGCTGCAGAGACTCGGGGCTTTGCTCATTACATTCGGGGCTTCAGCCCCCTTAGCCCACCCCTAGCGACGCCTCTGGCAAAAGGGAAGGTAGTACAGACGGTAATCAGAAAGTACAAAAAAATGTATTATAATATACATAAAAACTATTTAAAATGGGCACTTACAGAAAACATGACATCGCCCTCCTCAAATCACCCACATGTTTTATTGAGCAGCAAATAATATAAAGTATACAAAAACAACACAACAAAATAAACAGAGCATTGACAAAGGTCTTCCCACTATCCCACTAGGAACATAACTAATAATAATTCAGGGCAGACTCAATGTTACACCAGAAACGTTCCACAGTCCCAATGGTTTGTTGGAAAAAATTATCCCCGACAGAGATGATGTTCCTTTGAAATTCGGAAGGTCAACACCGAATCGGCTATTTCGTCGTCCTATTTTACCTGTATGCGGACTACAACAACCAGATTATCAGAGTGCTATGTCTTTTGAACTATGGTATTCCCCTGCTGATCATTAAACATGTGGCTGGTTCGAGAAGGGTGAGGTACCCAACACAGGGGCTGTATATAAAATCCTACAAGGTTTCTTGCATTTTTACAATGTATGTTTGTACAATGTTTTTCGTGAGTGAGCGGTTTAAATAGTTTTTACACATTTTATGTTACATTTTTTGTACCTTGTGACTACCTTTGGCACAATTGTTTTCTTTGGTTTGTGTATTTCAACCCAATGGTTGCACTATTTGTCGGTTAGGCTGAAATAAGTGAATTTTTTAGACTAACCACATTGTACTGTTACAGACGCCATTTAATGCACGTGGGTAAGGATATACCGGATATGCAGTGTGTTTTCACCCAGATGCATGAATGGTGCAGATTGGTATGGAAGGTTAAAGAGGGAGCCATTTTTGAAGTGATGAAGTTTTGGCAGATGAGTAGGACTATGCCCAGCCTACTGGCTTTACAGTCTGTTATTGGTTGTTGAGTGTTCTAATTTAGAACACCGGCATCCACAATACAGCTCTCGCTGCATGTAATACAGAGATGACAGGTCAAGGGTGGGGCAATACCCATGGGAACCAATGGAATGTTCCTCCCGACTGCTCCACTTTTTGTACCAGAACGGCTCTCTAGAAGTTTCTATAGCTGGCTTGGCAATTATTTATCAATATAAAAGATCAAAGGGGTGTTGGTTTCTCATATAAGGAATTGATTGCTGTTGAGACCTATCTAATTCCCTAAGAGACACCGATCTTCTTAGCATAGGCCCTCAATGGACAATACCATTGCTGATTTAAACGCTCCAATGACCTCTCACTGACCTCATTTCGTCACTTGGGGACCGACATTACCAAGTACCATATATAAATCAGAACAGGGGTTGACAAATCAAAGGATCCAGGGACTGAGGTCTTTACATAATACTGCTGGCTCCTAATCTTGTTATGGAGTGCTACATGTAGAAGTATGTACCTCTTTTTAATGGCTCCGAAAAATTGGGTCTGTCTCCTAAAAAAGATTCTTCTCTGCTCGTAAAGCAAACATTACGTCCTTAACCCATATAGCTAGACTATTTAGAAGAGGACACACAATAAGAATCGGCTGTGGGAATTAGAGACCGGGAACTATAATTTTAAATTGATTTAGCATTTAAAAGCACTCGTAAATACGAGCTAGTAATATTTCACCAGCTTCTGAAGTGGCAGAGACTCCACTTAAACTCTAAGCCATTTTGTTGGACAGATTTTACAGCATTTGAAAATCCTCTGGATTCTTGACCATCTAGACTCAAAGCTGGGTGCAAACCCAGCGCTTGCTTAGCGCAACCGTTTTCTGTGCTACACTTCTGATGTTGCGTGTTGGCGGGGGGTTTTAGGAGGGAGAACGTCAGCAGTGCTAGCAACACTGCCGTTGTGGTAACCTAACTGATAATAAGGGGCATGTATCATGGCTTCTGTATAAAGAACACTTCTGGGGCAACATTCTAAAATGGAAAGTTCCGGATAAAGC
The DNA here is from genome assembly GCA_036172795.1 of Pelodytes ibericus. NCBI lineage: Eukaryota > Metazoa > Chordata > Amphibia > Anura > Pelodytidae > Pelodytes > Pelodytes ibericus. The sequence continues at coordinate 195,481,870 of CM069862.1, forward strand.
TTAACTCAGTTATTTGGGAGGAAGATCCGCAAATGGAGCAATCAGCAAGCCCATTTTATTAATATCCAAAGGGATTGAACCACTTTTAATAATTTATTTCTTTATACCTATTGAGCTACTATAGTTTATTCTTAATTATCTTTAGGCACCAACATTGGATATGTCTGTGGTGGACAATATAATGATGCTCTACGGACACTTTACCTACCTCTGATTTATGAGTCTCTGGCCTTTTTCCTTTTCACCCCCTCCTTTCCCCTCTTGCTGATTTACTTACTTAAAAAATGTATTTCTCCATTAAAAGACTCCAAATTGCTTTTTTATTTCAGAGTGGGTTTTTTTTGTTTATAATACTTGGCATGTACAGAGCCCTGGAGCAATAAAACTCTGAATAATGTGTGTTTAAATGGCAGAAAAAATGTGTATAAATTAGTTTTTTGTAAGTAGAATGCTTTAGACATTTTCTAAATGACTTAATCAATTCCACAAATAGCTCTGGATAGGTCATCAAGTCCCCGATTTATTATTCTCGGTAATATTCCGTACTCTTGGTATGATTTTATTAATGCACATATTGCTAAGCCCCCCGCCTTACTTACATGGCAGCGGCAATTCTAGTGGCGTCCTTACTTGCAGAGAAATCACTGTCCCGCCACATTACATCCTCCAACCATGAGGAGAGGGCCTGCGTAGAAAGCAAGCGGCGGAGGTTAGATATTGGGAGCGCAATAAAGGAAATTAAAGGGTCAGTAATTCTTTACGATAAAGGGTCTGCATATAAATCGTCACACTAAGAGAAGTTCAGATATGTATGTTAATGCTAAAGGACATGTCTGCTCTGCGTTTTATGGCTGGAAGTAGCTCAGAATTTGAAAAGATGGCCGATGGAACACACAACCACATCTGAAATCAAAGCTGTGTTCTGATTGGCTTATTGGTGTTCTGAGCCAATCAGAATATAGCTTGAATTCAAGTCTTGGTCACTGACAAGAAAATGCACAGATGGGAATAAGCTACAGAGTATGGTGTGTTGTTTTATATATAATATAGCTGTTGACATGTAAATGTGCTCTTTCAATCAATTGAACCTGTTAAAATACATTAACCTGGAGAAATGGTAAAATGACTTGGGAAATAAGCCACATTGGCAATTTTCCATCATATCAGAAGATGCTGTAGGTCAATAAATGACTCTGCGCACTATATATTTCCGTTATTTTGAGGAACCAAGTCAAGCACAACCTGTATATTGAAGAAACGAGTGGGCTACTCAGGCATAGAATTCCACTTCATCTTCCGAAGTCCCCTGAGGCTTTAGGGCTGATATAGCATTCATTAGACAAGTGTTGTGGCTTGCAAATTAGGCAATATTTTTCTCAGTTCTCCAAATGCCATACAATCTAAATAGAGAGACCAGTGTTGCTTGGCAACGGCCGCTGATTCCAAGCCCGCGGTCCGTTCACCTGACACCGAACAGGGGAGAGGAGGCTGACCAGGCGGAATTAACAGAACCCCGCGGAAAAAACATAACCTGACTAAATCCCAAAAAAGTTTGTAATAAAATCTGCTGTGAGCACTCCAAAAAAAAAAAGAAATTCAAAGCTTTAACTACAGTAACGCTTTCCACAGCAAATCAAATGGATCGGCACTTTTAAGAGAAGGAAAAAAAAAAGAACCCTTGCAACCTTAAAACCAATTTGTTTCACTCTTTTGGTTTTAGGTGTTTGTACTTTTTAGTCCGTAATGATTAGTCACCCTTCTGATGAGCAGTGTGGAGTATGTGTTTGTCTGATAAATAAATGATGTTAAGAATATCATTAATACTAAGTATGCAGTCGATTGTTTTGAAGTTAACGGCCAGTGACTCCTTGAACTTCAGAATTAGCGTTTGATCCTTTAGATGAGGAGGATCTACCCCTCCGCTTCAAGTCCAGTTCTGTCTCAGGAACTTAGAACACTGCTAAGGCAGAACGGCCTGCAGACCCTCTTCGCCAAAAAGCAATATTTTTTCTTGTTCCCATGACCGCTTCCCTGTTGATTTTACAGTTCCCCGTCCAAGAACGAGGAGGTCCGACGGGGAAGGAGTGAGAAATAAGGAGACAACTGCCAAAAGCAATTAAAACCAGCAATGGCAAAATGATGCTATCACAGAGACTGGAAACTAAATACTTCATTACGAACAACTTTCGTAATAAAAGAAGACAAAAAAAAATGCCAATAAAAGTTGGCGTCACTCGCTTCTCTACTATTCAGTCCAGGGCGTATGAGTCACACCCCCGCCTTTTAAATCTGTTCTACAGATTAGATGGAACAACAAAATTGCCCACGCAAAAAAGCAGAACAATGCCTAGGCACAGACGAGATGCGATGGAAAAGGCAAGGGTTAAAGTATGTGCGCCTGTCCCTTATTACCTGTCTGGCTTCTGTTTGATTGAAAGCCTCCCTTACACTTTCCTGACCAGGTTTCTCTCTTTATTCTCTAATGCCCTAGTGACCTTTAACCTCACACACGACCCCGGTACCGATTGAGTTCTTCTATGAGTCACCTACAACAGTTTCTGCCAGTGGGTTCCACTTGTCCTTGGGGAATCTTCTCCATGGTGCTGACTTCATAATTTCTAAAGTCCCTACCTACTTCATTCGTGTATGGAGGAGTGCAGAACATATAACTCATACACGAGGTTTAAACTCTTAAAAGACACTGGTCCTGTAGTATTTTCGCCTTAAAGGACTTTTTTTGTTAATGTCTGTGCACAGCATGTCAGCGGATGGTAAGAGCCGTACTAAAACCACTTCACTGTATATGCACTAACAGAGAAACCTAGACGGTGTCGGCAGATAAGAACCATTTGTCTCCGTCTGCTCAGTTTTCTAAATACTTTTATTAGCCCCCTGTTCCCTATCTTATAGCCAGGATAGCCTTGTGCCTATCCCATGCATGCTTAAACTCCTTCCCTGTGTTTACCTCTACCACTTCTACTGGAAGACTATTCCATGCATCCACTACCCTCTCAGTAAAATAATTACTTCCTGATATTACTTTTTAAATCGTTGCCCCTCTAATTTAAGACTAGGTCCTCTAGTTGTGGTAGTTTTTCTTCTTTTAAATATACTCCAGATTATATTGTTAGAGTATATTGGATTGATTAGATTTTAACAGATCCATTAGACCATATCTGACCTAAGCTGACAGATGTGATGAGGATAATTTTGTGTAAACTTTGAGTAAACTCAAACACGAAACATACTTGCATATTCGTTGTATATATAAGAATTTCTTCTATAGATGCAGCTGGGCCAATTTAGTGCTACCAGAACATCAAAGACTTGGTGCCCATTAGTTTGTAGTCATAGGAAAGCGCCTTACCTTTCCACGATCCACAATATGCGGCATGTGTAAGATCTCATTAGCGCTGGGCCTCTCCTCTGGATCCTTCTTCAGTAACCTTGGGTAGAAGGCGAAATGTTAGATCAACTATATCTCACTGCTGTTCCTGGTAACCCAGTAACCCTATGACCCTACTGAGCCCTCAGTTTATACCTTTGTACCCAAAAGTAGAACATTTGCAAGCACATCCTATAGTAGTGCTCCTCAAAACTGTTCTGAAGGACCCCAAAAGTCCAGGGTTAAGGGATTGCCAAGTTGTGTTTAAATAAAAATATGTATAAAACCCTGTGTGGTTCCCTAAGCATTAGGAAACCCTACCCAGTGTTATACATATTCTTACTTAAACACCTGGACCGTTGAGAAGCACTGTGATATACAGTTATAGAGCTCATCCTAACAACTAATGACCAGAGAGTGCCCAATACTGTTTTAAATAAACACTGACCCATCACCCAATTCAGGCTTATGTTTAAGAACTTTTATGGTAGGCTCCCAACTAACCTGAGTAGACTGCTCTCCCTAGCTGTTTCCACATCCTGTAACAGTGATGGCAAACCTTTGTTTGAAGTTGAGTGCCAATCTGCTGCCGGAAGCCAAGCTTGAAGCTCTCAAAGAGTCCTCCAGCAATTTCCTGCCCATCCTTCTCATTCTTTCCTTCCTTCCCTTTCTATAATTTCTTTTGCACCAATGAGTTCAAGAATAAACTATGCAGTAAAGTGCCTGATATAATGTCAGTCTTAGATCATAACATATAGTGGGTCCATTATAATTGATGAGTGCCACCTCTGAGGTCCCAAAGTGCCCCTTTTGGCACCTGTGCCATCAGTTCGCCATTACTGTCCTATAACTTCCGATCCAGTACCGGCACTTTACTATGCAACAATACAAAAAACAAGTGAAATAACCTCCCACAAATCTTCCTCCAGTCCAAAATCCCTCAAGAGATCTCTGTTAATATACTGAATGCCCCTATAATTATCACATTACATTTCCCTTGTTTTCGTTCTATGTTAAATTTGTATTTTTTATATTATTTTATTTTATTACCTATTGTAACAATGTATTATTAGTGGACTCAGGACTTGAAAAAGAGAGAAATCTCAATATATCCTTCCTGGTAAAATAGAAGCATAAACCAGGACAGTAATGTTTTTGGTACAGGCCTAAGGTATACTGAATTAAACGGGCATTAGTCATTCCTAAAATATTTTTTTTTTTAAAAAAGCGAATTCCCATGGGTAGGAAACAGAAGGCCATTTAGCTCTCCAGGTAAGTTTGTCATCATATTGCTCAATCCTTGTCAACACAGCCTATTAGAAGGAAAGTCGTTAATAAATCCAGGGCCAGATCTCTCGCTTCTTGTACAGTTCTGATCACAGCGTGTACCGCCCACAAGCTCTGCCTCGCTGCTGCATTCCACGTCTGCCGTCTCTCCCGCTGTGCAGTCGAGCTTGATGTGGCTGGGCTCAGTTGCTGCAAACAAATGTCAGCCCAACATGAGACATGTTTTTTAGGGCGTCTGGTAATGCAATTAAATGCAAGACATAATTGTTCCATCTCCACCAATCATTCAGCTGCGAGGAACAATTATGCACAGTCAGTGGTGCAAATCTAAGGCCTCATTACTAGAGCCCGGCTGGCAGATTTATTATATTTTTTTTAACCAGAGGCTAAACTATCCTTCATGACCCAGATATTGGGCTATCAGTAGCTGTCACATAATGTGTATTTAGACTGCAAATTGAGAGAAAGAGGTAGAAAATAAGGATTCGCCCGTACATTCAAGACCGGGAGTGGAATCGAAAAAACCTCCGCTGCTCTGGATTCTCGTAGGGAGCAAATCAGCCTCTTACGGTTCTGCCGAGTCCTGATTGGCAGCTTTAATTCTGAGCAGGTTCTCAAGCAGGGGATTGGATAATTGCTTAGAGGTAGTGGTACACAGATGCAACAATAGGTTGCTGGGTAACACTAAGGTTATAATAGAAGGGTTTTTGTCTTGTAGTATAGAAACTATAATAATGTGATGGAAGCTGCAAATATAAAGAAAAAGGTATGAAAGAAGTTGTAGCTGCCCAGCGTGGAATAATAAAAAAACTCAGCTGCCACGGAATCACTTTAAAGGGACAGTCTAATCCCCAAACTCACTTTGGTGCAAGATGAAGATCACTGCTTGTATAGTGCACAGGCTTTTATCCCTGTGTGATTTGATGCAGGCATTCTGTGTAAATCACATTTTTAATATTTTTCTCAAGCCCTCCCCAGTGATTACTCTGTATGTTTACTGCAGGTGCGACAACACTGATTCTATAGACACTGAGGATATAAAGTTTTGTTTCGTATAGTCACTTCCTGTGCTCCTCAAATTGAGTCTATTGAGTGGCCTATGAGTGACCTTGCTCTTGTATACAGTAGGATCTCTTAACAGTGCAACACATTGTCTGATGACATCACTAGAGAGACAGGATATTCCATTCATTTGAATGGCATTATTCTCATTGGTTCCTGCAGCAAAAAAAAAAAAAAAAAAGGAAATGACTTTTACTCATCTAGTGTGGGCAGTCCTTGTTTCTTACAAACTGCTGTAATTTCACAATTTCTTCTAGCTGTAAGTATTTTATATTTTAAGCAATGAAAAATGTAAGACATGCATTTTAAAGTACTTTGAAAGCATATTAATATTTGGAAGATGCATTTTAACCACTAGACAATCCCTTTAAGAGCAAAATGGCATCTCACGGTTCTGATTGGCAGCTTCAATTCCCAAGAGGTTCTCAAGCAGGAGATTAGGTAATTGCTTTCTGGTTTGAAGAAGATGTTAAGACAGTGGTACCCAGATTCCTCATCAATGGCCGGCTGCCTGTCATTTTATACATGGCTAAGAAATTGACCATAGACCACCTTATTTCACCCAGGAATTAGTCAATAAAATTAGGGTTTGCTTCACTGCCCATTGCAAGGCTACATCTCCCCTAGGTGTGTGATTGAATATATGCATTGTGAGAGCACTTGGAATACATTCTATAACCCATGTGGCAGTCCATACATGTCTACAGGGCAGCAAACTGTCAGACCAGCTGGGGTTGTCACATCACAGGAGTAACATGGTACCTGGAAATAATGAAAATAACGGCTAAGATGACTCGATTTGTTTCCATTAAAAAATATTTAAATTAACTGTTCTTTACCTAACTCTCAATATTTTTTTTATATATATATATATAGTAATTTCTCAACCTCTCAATTCAACCTCCTCGACTTTGGCGTATAGACCCCAAAAGATGGACATTAGATGACCCCATTCATATGGCATTTTTTTATTTTATTTCAAAGATTAAATCCCTCTTTAAATAGAATCGAAAAGTCAGTCCTCTGGTGGCTTTGGACTACAACTCCCATAACCCTTGGTTATTCTAAGGCCAACCCAGTTGGGGTGCGGGGGAAGGAACTGGCCAGCCAGGATGCTATCCTAAGAAATCAAAGCAACTCCAGATTCTTGGGCATAGCGGTTAAAAGGTGCCATTCCTAAATTCTGAGTTTAAATGCCGAGAACCACGCCTCTCAGAAATCAATCAACGCATAACACATTACGCAAGACTCCCGTCGAAGGCTTTTTTAAATTAGCTGTAAGGTCGTTCGCAGAGAGGATTGCTCTTCGCTGTGAAATAAAATATAAGCAAGGCCGAGCGTGCAATTATACAGAGAATAATAACCGTTTACAATGGGCCAACAACAAAGTCATTTTATTCTGTGTCAGCTTTGCGGCTCCTCATTTCTTGCACACAACACAAGCCCCATCCATCGTGTCAACGTTCGCTGGCTTAAAGGAGAGCCTTTTTTTTTTTTTTTTTTTAAAGTAACAATACAAAAAGAAGACATGTACCATTTTGTGATCTGCTCACCGGCGATTAAAGACGAGTAGATAAAAAAAAAAAAAGAATAGTAGACAAAATACGGATGAAAAGAATACAAGAAAATAACGATTATATTAAAGGGATAATGATCTATGCATTGCAAGCAAATGTTTCTACTAAGTCAGTGGGAAGCAGGTAATCTGCATATCATGCCTCAGGCTGATGTCATAAACGGGAGACACCTCCAGCACATTGCTTGAGATTCCGCGATCACACGTTGATTCTCAACATGTCACAGTATAAACAAACGTTTCAATCACCTCTGTAGTTTACTATGATTTAAAAATTGGTGGTGGGGTTAACCAGTTTGACATCGGATATCCAGCCAACTGGAGGTGTCTGGGAGAAGACCTGTGGACTCCCAGACAAATATGAGACAGCGGATTACGTTCTAGAGGGACAAGGCTGTCGGTTGCTGCCAGTTCCTGATCATTCTACTCTGGAATACCCTGGTATCCAGTTATTTACACAACGTTCTACAAAAGCTTTAGAACATTCTATATTCCGAGAGGAACCAAATCATTAAACACTAAGGCAGCTTGGGAGGCAAGATCGACTACTATCTATTAGTAGATCTCATAAAGCAAACTGCTGTATCGTTGGCCTGCCTGGCAATGAAAGGGTTTTTACCCAACGTTCAGCTATCACCTAGGGCCTTGAATTCATTTCCAGGAGATTTTCCTAAGCTTTAGAAGCTCGCTCCGACGACCTAGTTTCCCCCCACTCGGTCTGCCAGCCTGAAAACCATGTCCCTTTTACCCAGCGCTTAAATTAGCAATGGTGCTCTGACCCTCCCCCCTCATTTCCCCGTCTCTTCTCATCTTCTGATTGTGGCATCGTCGGTACGCTCCCAGGAACGTGGAGCTGGTAATGAGGCTGGCCCTGTCCTGTTTCTGTGTTGCCTTTTAAGAGCAGCAGTGCCTGCTGGTTTGATCCTGGGATGTTTGTAGAGAGTTTCAGTGGCCCTGGGGATTGCTGTAGAAGCTTTTTTTCAGGAGCTCCAAGCTAATAGGATGAGGAAAGGTCCCCCAGGCAAGTCTCTGAGCTCTCGCTCTCTCACTGTGCACTCAACATCTCTCTCAGACGGAGCACAAGTTCCCAGCTAGGGTCACAGTGCTTTAAACTTAATACAGTGCCAACTTCTAAGGGTGACCTGATCTGAATCCAGCAGCTCTGACTAGACAAAACAGCATTAATTAAGCAAAGGACAAATAAGCAAAACTGTTTATTTTTTTAAATTTTTGCCTCAACAGTTTTTAATCAATCAAAAAAAAAAAATCCGACCAACCTCACCCCCAACCCCACTTCTGGAGCAGTTTTTCTGTTTGTTTACTGCTTCTATAGAAATGAAAACTAGTAACTAGTGTTGAGCGAACCCGAACCGCACTGTTCGGGTTCGTACCGAACATTACGGTTTTTGGGACCCGAACACGGACATTCCACTGTATGTTCGTGTTGGAGTTCGGCGATTACATTGTATGTAATACTATTGACTTTCTATAAACCGAAATAGAGTCCCCATTCATAAGAATTTCTTATGAATGGGGACTCTATTTCGGTTAATAGAAAGCCAATAGCATTACATGTATTCCATAAACCGAAAGTCTATAAACCGAAAGTCATTCGGTTTATAGACTTTCGGTTTATGGAATACATGTAATGCTATTGGCTTTCTATAAACCGAACTAGAGTCCCCATTCATACGAATAGGTCAATTGACCTATTCGTATGAATGGTGACACTCACCCACATTTTACCTCATTTTGCAGCCCTCTAGCCCTTTCCAGGACTTTTTTAGAGGCATTTTAGTGGCCAAAAGTTTGTGTCCCCATTGACTTCAATGGGGTTCGGGGTCAAGTTTGGGGTCAAGTTCGAGCACGGACCCGGACATTTTTTTGAAATTCGGCCGAACCTGAACATCCAGGTGTCCGCTAAACTCTAGTAACCAATCACTGGCCACGTCTAGTATCATATGACCAGAGATTAGAATTCTGCAGCCCCAGCCAAAAAAAAAATATAGTCACGTTTGCTGTGAGGAGGAGATCTATTTTTTCCCGGGATGACTGGTGCATTTGACATAATGTTCCGAAATGCTATATTTCCTTTTTAAATGTGTACATTCAGCTAAATGAATGGAAGAAGCACTTTGATTTTTCAGAATCAGTTCTGTGTGATGTTGGTGGATACCAAAACACTTTGCAGCTTATAGATATGGCTGGAATTTTTTTCCCATAGGTTTAATAGCTAAATAATTCCCAGAATTCTCTTGCGTGACGGAATCTTAATCCTGGCTGATATTAACCCTTTCTTCAACCATAGACTTTAATGCATGTGCCAACTCAGTTCTTTTCTCCTGGAAAGTTTAAAACTGGCTGTATATAGGTCACGTTCTGCCAAGCAAGAGGTTCTGCATCAGCCTCTTTCTAATGGGTTTGCTAATCTCTGCTATTGATTATTATTCCTTTTTTTTTTTTTGAATCATCACAATCCAGGGGCATTTGGCTCTTTGCCACCCCATGCAACCCTCCGTTCCAAATGCACAATTCCTATTAGCATCAAAGGTACATTGATTCAGCGAGTTTGAGGCGTTGGCAGTACTGCTCCTCCAGGAGCGCATTTGCTCCCTATGGGACAGTAGCTCCGTTATCATGGTAATTACACACTCCATTCCACCATCTTTAAATATATATATATATTATTTTTTTAAAAGAAGGGGGAGAATGGGATCTGTCAGATTGTTCCCTCTGCAGCTGTCAGGCACTGCTTGGGTGGTGAAAATCAAAGCATCGCCAAGCATCAACACAGGCCTTTTTTGCAATATAGATGCTGGGACAGAATCCCTCCAGAAGGTCGAGAAGGCCGGTGCGGAAATCCTTTAATGGAGAACCGTAGGCAAAAAACTATTTTATGTTGACTTGAAAGATTGGATCAAGTGTAGACATTGTAAATGGAAATGCTTTAATGAAAACATACACATCTTTATTGAGCCTATGTAGCTCTATATAGCTCTAACAAGCACTGAAGAAAGACTTGACCCAAGATTCTAAACAACATGGCCGCCCCCTGAGAGAGCTACACGGAACAAAAAAAAGACTCAGGAAACTACTGTATTTGCATTCTTTCATCAAAGCATGTCTGTTTTAAAAACCTGTACTCTTGATGTAATTAGGGTTGCCATCCAGCAGTTATTTTACCATCAGGCCAGTAAAAACAAAATGGCTTGAGGCCAATGTTTAGTCTATGGAGGCAAAAGTATGAAAAAAGCGGCAACCCTACCTACAAACATGTCTGACATCATTTTATTTGTTGCCGACAGTTGTACTATAAGAAAAGACTTCGTCCTTGCAGCAGCCCTGAAAGAAATAATGGCTGTCTAATGAAGCATTGTGCAATGCATTTTTCATAAGGTGTCTCTTTTAACAGGTTCCATGCTGTTCTCCACAGAGGGAACTCTGCTAGCATTGCAGAGGATATCCTTTTGTGTGCCACATGAACGAGAATGACAATTTCTCTCATGAATATTATCAGCAATACTATACAAATGTAATATCTGCCTTAAAAAAAAAAAGAGTCTCAAACACAAAGCCAGACATAGAAACATAGAACGTGTCGGCAGATAAGAACCATTCGGTCCATCTAGTCTGGCCATTTTTTTTTTGAGTATTTTTATTAGTTCCCGGTCTTATATCTAGGATAGCCTTGTGTCTATCCCACGCATGCTTAAAATCCTTGACTGTGTTTACCTCTACCACTTCTGCTGGAAGGCTATTCCATACATCCATTATCCTCTCAGTAAAGTAATACTTCGTGATATTACTTTTAAATCGTTGCCCCTCTAATTTAAGACTATGTCCTCTAGTTGTGGTAGTTTTTCTTCTTTTAAATATACTCTCTTCCTTTACTGTGTTGATTCCCTTTATGTATTTAAATGTTTCTATCATATCCCCTTGTTACGTCTTTCCTCCATGCTCTCCTTCCCCCCCCCCCCCCCCCCCCTTAGGGGGACCTTTCTGCCCTGTTTCTTTAACTGCTCTGAATACTCAAGTCTGTTCCAGCACCTTGACTATTGATTTTTCTCTCAATGTCTAGGGAATACCCATCCCTTATCTCTTCCACACAGCGCCACCTTCAGGACGTGGTGATGTTAGTTATACTAAACCTTCACTCTAAGAAAGTGTATATTCTATATACAGTATAATTTATAGTTTTTATCATCGCCTAGGCCAACAAAGCCTAGGGTGGTAGACTGGACGGGGCAGCAGCAGACCAAAGGGGGGGTGATGACAGCCAACCCAGTGCTATCACTGTTTGCGGTACATACTCCCTCACTGCCTTGCCCTACTGCCTGCACAGACAGGCTGCCCAACTAGATCACCAGGGAGCAATCTGGTGTGTAGGTATAGGTAAGTTCTGGGAGCCTCACTCACCTCTGCACAATATCACTAAGCGCATCTGAGTAACTGGAGGGCAGAGATGGCGTTGGACCCTCCACAATGAGCGTCACGAGCTTTATCCAGCTGGAGGCCTCGAATGCATATCTGAGAGCACAGATCTCGTACAAGATGCAGCCCAGAGACCTAGGTGTGAGCAGAAGCACAGAGCACCAATGTTAGTAGAACAATCAATGCTGAAAGAAGCATAAGAGGATAAAAAGGATACAATTCCAATACTGATAACCCAGTTTTACTGCACCTTAACTGCTGATCTCAGAAGGCTGGACTACTATCAAGCACCCACTGGTGTAAAACGCGTGAGGGTTTAGCCTGCATGCTTTTCCAGTTTTTGTTTTACCTCTATGGGAACCCACCTTCTGTAACCTTTCAGCTCCTCCAACCCTTCCATTTGCTTTTATTCTGATTAGAATAATCATACTTGAGAACAAGTGGCCCCGCATCTCCCCCCACACATTTCACCTGTGCGTTGGTTGTAGAAGAAAAGTGGCATGTTTTCTTCTGCTAAAGCTACGGCACATATGACATGATCCCACATCACAATGATTAAAAACATTCAATTTTCAGCTTTTAATTGTGTTCATTTGTTTGGCATTTGCTTTTGGTTGAGTTAAACTCGCTCCTCCCAGCTTTCATTCTTCCTAAATCTAAAGAGCATCAATACATTCTCCATGTCTACCCAGGTTTCTGTGTAGAAAGAACAACAAAAAGAAAGCAGCTCAAAGAATTTGTTCCACCGGTTCAATTTGTTGGGCGAAATGCGACGGGTTTATTTTCAACCTTACACATGACATCAACAGCCCTCTATTTATGCGATTGACATTGTGGAACATGGTGATTGATATGTATTAATTCAAAAATGTATTTAACTATTATAACTGTGATTTTTAGTGTACATCCAGTATTCAATGTTGGTACTGTCTCCATAGACTTAACATTGGCCTAATGCCAATTTTTTTTACCGGCCTGCAGGTAAAATACCGGCCAGGTGGCAACCCTAGTTGGTGGGTTGATTCAAGTCTGCCCTCTTTGGATTGCTTGCACCCTGGTGTTTTATAACTGCCCAGAGTCCTGTTACTATTTTATTGGAGACTGTTTCAGGTGGCTGCTTGGCATCCAAGTAAAAGAGTAGCGGGGTAAAAGTGTTTGCTTGGAATGAGTCTTTATGTAGACCTCCATTTTTTTGGTTGTCCTGTCCTGTTAAATTGAAGTCTTTTCATGCACTACTGCTGCTTATGGGCACTGCACTGTGCACAGGCAACAAGATAACCTAATTAGCTACAGACACTGAACCAGAGTCGTGTAACTCCACCCATTTAAGACCCTGTTTCCAATGTGCCACTGATGTATGACATTGGCAAGTTTGCCCATTGTAGGTTTGCCAACTTTTCATTTAAAAACATTTTTTTACAGCCATGCTATTGCCCCCCCTAAAATTGCCTGGGAACCAGTTTTTTTTTTACTGTCAGTACACTACTTGCTAGTAGGGTTGCCACCTGGCCGGTAATTTACCGGCAGGCCGGTAAAAAATTGGCATCAGGCCAATGTTAAGTCTATGGAAATAGTGGCAAGGCCAGTATTTTTCTGAAGAAAAGGTGGCAAACCTACTTGCTAGGTGATGAACCAAGCCAAATAGAGGTTACAAAATGATTTAGATTTTCTTTATTTACAGAGGTTTTACAAAAGACGAGTTCTGATTTCGAGGGCCAGACTGAGACGGATTGGACAGTAGAAACGGTGAAACACAGATACAATTTATTTCCCGAGAACACATTAAATTAGCACATAGAATATGCGGAGAACATGAATAAAACAAAAGCATACACGCCACTAGGTAATGATGTGTTTAATCATAAATACCATTAGACGGCTTGTTTGCATTAGCTGGGGACAGGGCTACCTCTATACCTTGAAGGCTGAAGCCGCACTATGTTTACAGGATTCATTGGTGACACATATGGTTAACGACATGTTAATTACTGAGAGTCTGGGAGGATTATGGGTTATAAAAGCCATGTTTGATGCTCCCTGTCCTAACTACTCTTGTAGAATAAAGTCATGCAGAGTAATCTAATCATCTGAAATTCAAAAGTGATGAAAACGCATGCAGAGCAGGATAATCACCGGCAGATAGTCAGACATGCAGAGACACGGCAGAACAGACATAACCAGGATGCAAATATATCCTATTCAAATGAAACACATCATCATGCAAGAGGGGTACAGTAACATGTGGAGCACAGTGCAAGCAAGACGAGGGGTACAGTAACATATGGAGCACAATGAAAGCAAGACGAGGGGTACAGTAACATACAGAGCACAATGAAAGCAAGACGAGGGGTACAGTAACATATGGAGCACAGTGCAAGCAAGAAGAGGGGTACAGTAACATATGGAGCACAGTGCAAGCAAGACAAGGGGTACAGTAACATATGGAGCACAGTGCAAGCAAGACGAGGGGTACAGTAACATATGGAGCACAGTGCAAGCAAGACAAGGGGTACAGTACCATATGGAGCACAGTGCAAGCAAGAAGAGGGGTACAGTAACATGCGGAGCACAGTGCAAGCAAGACGAGGGGTACAGTAACATACGGAGCACAGTGCAAGCAAGAAGAGGGGTACAGTAACATATGGAGCACAGTGCAAGCAAGAAGAGGGGTACAGTAACATGTGGAGCACAGTGCAAGCAAGACAAGGGGTACAGTAACATGTGGAGCACAGTGCAAGCAAGACAAAGGGTACAGTAACATATGGAGCACAGTGCAAGCAAGACGAGGGGTACAGTAACATGTGGAGCACAGTGCAAGCAAGAAGAGGGGTACAGTAACATATGGAGCACAGTGCAAGCAAGACGAGGGGTACAGTAACATGTGGAGCACAGTGCAAGCAAGAAGAGGGGTACAGTAACATGTGGAGCACAGTGCAAGCAAGAAGAGGGGTACAGTAACATGTGGAGCACAGTGCAAGCAAGAAGAGGGGTACAGTACCATATGGAGCACAGTGCAAGCAAGAAGAGGGGTACAGTAACATGTGGAGCACAGTGCAAGCAAGAAGAGGGGTACAGTACCATATGGAGCACAGTGCAAGCAAGAAGAGGGGTACAGTAACATGCGGAGCACAGTGCAAGCAAGACGAGGGGTACAGTAACATACGGAGCACAGTGCAAGCAAGAAGAGGGGTACAGTAACATATGGAGCACAGTGCAAGCAAGAAGAGGGTTACTGTCATGCATCCCAGCTGTCCCACTTTTCATGACAGAAGTAGAGGACAGCGGGACTTGGGAGTGCAAACCAACTGGAGAAATGTAATTATCTCAGACTACTTAATGCCAGTTAGACTGACAACACCTACTGTGCATGTGTGGTAACAATGACACAACCTGGCAAACTCCGATTTTCACTGTGCTTTGCATCTTATTGTACCTGTCTGCTTGCTTGCACTGTGCTCCGCATGTTACTGTACCTGTCTGCTTGCTTGCAGTGTGCTCAGCATGTTACTGTACCTGTCTGCTTGCTTGCAGTGTGCTCAGCATGTTACTGTACCTGTCTGCTTCCTTGCACTGTGCTCCGTATGTTACTGTACCCCTCTTCTTGCATGCACTGTGCTCTGCATGTTACTGTACCCCTCTTCTTGCGTGCATTGTGCACCGCATGCTACTGTACCCCTCTTCTTGCTTGCACTGTTCTCCGCATGTTACTGTACCCCTCTTCTTGCATGCACTGTGCTCCGCATGTTACTGTACCCCTCGTCTTGCTTGCATTGTGCACCGCATGCTACTGTACCCCTCTTCTTGCTTGCACTGTGCTCCACATGTTACTGTACCCCTCTTCTTGCTTGCACTGTTCTCCGCATGTTACTGTACCCCTCTTCTTGCTTGCACCTTGCTCCACATGTTACTGTACCCCTCTTCTTGCTTGCACTGTGCTCCATAACATACAGAGCACAATGAAAGCAAGACGAGGGGTACAGTAACATATGGAGCACAGTGCAAGCAAGAAGAGGGGTACAGTAGCATGTGGAGCACAGTGCAAGCAAGAAGAGGGGTACAGTAACATATGGAGCACAGTGCAAGCAAGAAGAGGGGTACAGTAACATGTGGAGCAAGGTGCAAGCAAGAAGAGGGGTACAGTAACATGCGGAGAACAGTGCAAGCAAGAAGAGGGGTACAGTAACATGTGGAGCACAGTGCAAGCAAGAAGAGGGGTACAGTAGCATGCGGTGCACAATGCAAGCAAGACGAGGGGTACAGTAACATGCGGAGCACAGTGCATGCAAGAAGAGGGGTACAGTAACATGCGGAGAACAGTGCAAGCAAGAAGAGGGGTACAGTAACATGTGGAGCACAGTGCAAGCAAGAAGAGGGGTACAGTAGCATGCGGTGCACAATGCAAGCAAGAAGAGGGGTACAGTAACATGCAGAGCACAGTGCAAGCAAGAAGAGGGGTACAGTAACATACGGAGCACAGTGCAAGCAAGAAGAGGGGTACAGTAACATATGGAGCACAGTGCAAGCAAGACGAGGGGTACAGTAACATGTGGAGCACAGTGCAAGCAAGAAGAGGGGTACAGTAACATACAGAGCACAATGAAAGCAAGACGAGGGGTACAGTAACATACGGAGCACAGTGCAAGGAAGCAGACAGGTACAGTAACATGCTGAGCACACTGCAAGCAAGCAGACAGGTACAGTAACATGCTGAGCACACTGCAAGCAAGCAGACAGGTACAGTAACATGCGGAGCACAGTGCAAGCAAGCAGACAGGTACAATAAGATGCAAAGCACAGTGAAAATCGGAGTTTGCCAGGTTGTGTCATTGTTACCACACATGCACAGTAGGTGTTGTCAGTCTAACTGGCATTAAGTAGTCTGAGATAATTACATTTCTCCAGTTGGTTTGCACTCCCAAGTCCCGCTGTCCTCTACTTCTGTCATGAAAAGTGGGACAGCTGGGATGCATGACAGTGCAAACAAACAGTAACATGCTATAAACAGAGTCCTCTATGTTCCCAAACAGTTTGCCAGTGCCACCTCTGCCCCAGTTTGCCATTGCCATCTCAGTCCCCAAACAGCTTGCTAGTGCTTTATCTGTCCCCAAACAACTTGACATTGTCATCTCTGTCCCCACACAGCTTTCCAGTGCCATTTCTGTCCCCAACTTGGGTCCCCCAAGTGTCTAGTGGGAGCAGCCTCGGAGGCTGTCTGTACACTGCGCACAGACCTCCTCCGAAGCTGGCCGACACTTCTGCTGGGTCTTCTGAGCCGGGTGAATGGGGTCACGCGACCTCCCGACGTTCTACATCAGAAGATGCGGTGAAAGTGTCGGGCATGTAAACCTGCATGTGTCTATAACGATACACATTGGGTTTACTTGGGGTAAGGGTGCACATTGGAGGAAACAAGGGTTAAAACCTTTTTTTTTTTAATTGTCCCTTAATGCTGGATGTCATTAAAAATAGAGGGCCTATAATGGATTTTACTGTGATGTCAAGTGGGCAAAGATAATATCTGTCCATTGCGGAGCTGTGGTACACTATTACTGAGCTAAGATTACCACTGGACACGTTGGGGGGCAAAGTTCTAATAATGGTGCAGTCACTATGGACACTGATGACCCACTTTCAGAACTTTTCTCCAGAGTTTTATACATAACCCCTGCTGTTATATTATAGGAAATCTAAAAGCAAAGCATTCCCCTGCTTCAGTTGGCACTATCGGTCCTATGCATCAATGCCATCCACAGTGTAAGTAATGCTATCCAATTAAAGGCCCGTGGCTTCCTTCCGTGGAGTCTTGCTCTACGATATGCCATCAATTATTTAGCTGGCTCGGCCCAGAGGACATGCCGGCGAACTGCAGACAGTTCATTCCAGCAAATAATTGGACAGCAGGGTTAACCTCTCCCAGCTGCTGTAGAACTCCAGCCCCCATGATCCCCAGGCAGCCCCGAGGTTGAGCACAGGCTGGCTGCAGATCATGGGAGCTGGAGTTCTGTGCTGATCAGCCCACGGCCACCGAAGTGTCAGAAAAGGTCTAATGAACTGTGAAAAGTGGAGCTTGGTGCTCATTAGTGACATGTCAGCAGTATATAAACATGTCAGGGTTATATCCTGGCACTACAGCGGGGTTATAAATGGAAACAGTAATCTTTACTATTTTATCTGTTGGGAAATATATATATATATATATATATATATATATATTTTATACTGCTCCGTGATTCAGGGAGCCAACAACAAAACCATAAGGCTCTATGTTGGACCATAAAATCAGATCTATAGCTAGCAGAAGCATTTTTATAAACTCTGTATACTAAATATTAACATGTTATTGCCTTAATAGGGTCCGTTTTCCCGCGTACCAAGAAGGTAATGGCATAGCTGACAACAATCCCCAAATTTTCTGGTATAGTCCTGTCTTTTTACCCCTCTTTCTTCAGATTTGGTAGTGTCCTGGCCGTACTTCTGCCTATACCGAGTGCTCTGCAGCATTGTGGATGTTTAACAGACGGACGCAGTACAAACGCAAATAAATGAGCTCCAGACCCCCCCGCTATCTGTACCAGATAGGCTGAAGCACAATTTTGCGGGGGTCCCACAAAGTCATCTGATGTCAGGTGCCTTTCCCAGAAGGTTGGCAAATGTGAAATAGGCAAATTCTCAGGGCCACTCAGTCTGAAGACGACCTGCTCTTATTCTATATTGCTTTTATGAAATCATTTCAAATGGCCATGGAGGGACAGTTTTGCTTTGGAGAAGGGCTGAAGGTGTGGCTGTGGGCGGAGTCATATCAGCAAATGTTAAGTGACTTTCTGGCCAAATGATAGCTATTTGTTTAATTTGATAAATGGGAACAAAAAAAAAGGTACAATATTTACAAAAACTAAGAAAGAATTCATCAACTGCCATTTGAGGACGAAAGAGGCACTTGGGTCCAAGATGGGGGACTGTCCCCATCTTTATGCTACTTCAATTTGCTTTTCACTGCATTACATGATGGGGTGTTAAATATGAAGAGTGGATCAATGTAAAATAGGCACCAAATAGTGGTGCTACATCCTTGCCAGCTTCCTGCAGTTGGCGCCCGGGATGAAAATGGAGCATCGCAAAAATGGAGCGGAGTGACATGAGGTCACGTGACGTTCCGTGACCCCAGGAGATTGAGTTCCAGCTACCCCATTACAGATTTTGGGTGTCTGGAGCCCTTCAGCTGCTCATGAACTACATCTCCCATAATGCTCTTTCAGCTAAGAGGCTGGCGGAGGAGTATGGGAAATGTAGTCCTGCAACATCTGGAGGGCCACAGGTTCGCCACCCCCCTAGAGCATAGAAACTCAATTCCCTGCAATTCTCTCTTTATTGAGTAGACCCTTAAACATGCCTAATTTTTGTAGTTCATGAGCCAGTTCTGTTTTAGTGCATTTTTGCCAATTACACTGACAAATACACGGATAAATAAAAAACCAAACAAATGTAGTTGGATTAAATACATAGTGCTGAAGAAACGCGTGGGGGGTGACAGTCCGAGTAACACAGAAGTGTGCATTTTCCAATCAAAAAAAATTGTGTTAAAACTATTTGAGCTTAAAATAGTTTTCTCCTTCGACAGCAGCTCCCACAGTTAACAATGTGACATTCCTATGACCTCTACCTCAAGGTCATCGACTCTCCTTTAGAGTCTGTAAGGTGAAGCAGCCCTGACACCCTATATCTGCAGAGCTGCAGTCCCAATCAGTGATCATCATTCTGATGCACAGCCATCGAGATATAATTGGAACAGGTGTTGCCACCCCACATGTGGGACCTGGGCTCCCCGCCTATTAACCGCTGGGAGCAGACTGACAGGCTCATTTCCCTGCTCTATTAGCCGCATCCCACCTTCCAATCACACCGTGCCGCTCTTCTTCTAAAAATACATGCAGACCTTGTCTAATGACCCCTTCTTAATGACTTTGACTGTGCACCGGCAGACAGACGCACACACTCCCATTCCCGGAGACAGGCAGGCAGATGTACGCGCGGTATGAACATGCAGAGACTCAGTAGGACATCGTACGAAAAAAGTACCGCGGCTCACAGACATAAAAACACTACATTATGCACAGCGGCCTGAAGATAAAGTAAGAACCTAAAGTATATCATCATGAGACATGATCCATTCTTTAACAGGCGGGTAGTTATGTTACACTGACATTCAGGAAGGAAGATCTGACCCAAGATTCCGAAACAACATGTCCGCCCCCTGATGGAGCCGTTGAAATTATATCTATTTAAAATCTTGCAATATTTCAATTAAAAGTAGTCTGTTTATTTGCCGACGGTTGTAAGTTATACTGGGCATCATGGTACAACAGCTCTCTCCCTTTTGTATCAGTCTGTCTTTCTTCGTCTAACTTAGTATGTAGTTCCTTCTCTATGCTCTGTACCTAGCGCTACATAAATTGTTGGCGCTATATAAATAAATGTTACTGTAATTTGTCAGCAAAATATGACGTTTTGTTTATTTGCATCAAATGTAAACATTTTAAATAGAAATTCTTTAATGAAAGAATAAAAATAATCTTTCCTTGTATAGTTAAATCAAGGAGAGGACATCTTTGGTCAGATCTCTATGGCTGCCTCCTGATCATTTTGTATAAGCAAAGAGGGAGAGTAGAACCGCGTGTATCGTAGATAAAGTTGAGCGGACTCTATTTCGGTTTATAGAAAGCCCATAGCATTACATGTATTCCATAAACCGAAAGTCTATAAACCGAATGTCTTTTGGTTTATTGACTTTCGGTTTTTGGAATACATGTAATGCTATGGGCTTTCTATAAACCGAAATAGAGTCCTCATTCATACGAATAGGTCAATTGACGTATTCGTATGAATGGGGACTCTATTTCGGTTTATAGAAAGCCCATAGCATTACATACAATGTAATCGCCGAACTCCAACCTGAACATACAGTGAAATGTCCGTGTTCGGGGTCCAAAAACCATAATGTTCGGTACGAACCCGAACAGTGCGGTTCGGGTTCGCTCAACACTAATCGTAGATACAGGTCGGGCTTTCCTAGAAAAAGCTTACTTAAAAGGACACCAAACGTTATTTTTCACTTGTGCTTCTAAATATAGATATAGAAGCACAAGTGAAATGTCCGTTGTCCCTAGTATGAGGATGAACTGGCGTGTACTTTTCATAGTACACATCGAGTTTACTTAAATGCCCCGGGACATGTTTTGTTTAACCCTTCCGTCCTTCAAGGAAGCAAAGGTTAAACAATGTTTAATGTTCCTTTAAAGGAAGCAAGGGTTAAACAAATGTTTAATTGTCCTTTAACTTTTTTCCATAGTTTAATATATAGGATCTCATTGCATAGCAAGTTTAGTATTTTTATTATGGCAAGGTAGTTCAGGCACAGGTGGAGAGTTTCTTGCTGGACGCCTGGGTTTAACGAAGACCAGTTTTATGGATCCCCACAGATTATATTATCCTACGATACTGTTACAAACATGGATAGTGGTCCGGCTTAGAACGTTCATCAAACTCCTACAGGATCAGTGATTACTGGAATTAATTTTGAAAAAAAAAAATAATAATAATACTGCTTAAGATGGCCTCATTTATCTCCCCCGCCCCTCCGTGCAGAAAGAGAGCATGTCACAAGGATCAAATATGATGGTGTAATACGCCTAGTGCAGCACCGGAACCATCTACTGATTAATCCCCACAGTCTTGTTACCGCGAGTCAGCTACAGAAAGTGGTTTGGAAGAGATGATGGGGAAAAAAAGCCCGCCTTGCATCTGGCCACTGGGAACATCTGTACAAAAAGGACAGTGAAATGCGTGACAGGCAGGTGTCATTTCAGAGCAGGATTCAGACGTCAAGTCAAACCAGCGCGGAAGGGTACAGAGAGAATGGTGTTGGTCGCGGACAGTTCTCCGTACATTCTTTTACCTTTTCCTCTCGTAATTGTCCTAATCACTATTTCTGCTACACAGAAGGGCTCTCCCTGAAGGGTTAACCCATTTCCCGGTGGGGAACTAAGAGCGCAGTTATGTAGGGCGTTCTTCCAGCAGGTGAAGGGTGGCGAATGAGTTTTTGAATGTGTTTCCGGGGGGGTCACGGTGGCTGTGCTTTTGTAAATCAAAGGATCTTTGATGCAGACACGTGTCTTTCTGGTTCGCAGCAAGGCCACCTTTAAACCCTGCTTGCATCCAGAGGACCCATCTGCAGGAAAAAAAATACAAGGTCCATGCTGTGCTACATAGTTATTTTAGAATTGACAAAAAGAGTACATCAGTTACTCGCCCCTCCCTCTCCGTTACAATCATCCTGACTAATTTTTTTGCATCCCCAACGGTATTGTCATTCGTGTGGAGAAGGGTCACCATCGGAAATCCGGTACTGAGCAACCCTCGTTATTCCCCGATTCCTCTGGACTGGTACCCCAGTCTCCATCTGCAGTTCCCCTTTCTCCTTTTAGACCCTCATTTTCTTCCATTTCCATAGGTTCTTACTCAGTGCTCCCTCCACTTATTCCTAAATGGCTCTCTATTTCAGTTTATATAATAGCCAATAGTATTACATGTATTCCATAAGCCGAAAGTCTATAAACCGAACGACATTCGGTTTATAGGCTTTCGGTTTATGGAATACATGTAATGCTATTGGCTTTCTATAAACCCAAATAGAGTCCCCATTCATACGAATAGGTCAATTGACATATTGGGGACACTCACCCACATTTTACTTCATTTTTCAGCCCTCTAGCCCTTTCCAGGACTTTTTTAGAGGCATTTTAGTGGCCAAAAGTTCTGGTCCCCATTGACTTCAATGGGGTTCGGGGTCAAGTTCGACCCCGAGCCCGGACTTTTTTCCGAAGTTCGGCCGAACCCGCAGAACCCGAACATCCAGGTGTCCGCTCAACTCTATATAAGACCCAAGAAATGTATTTCATGTTTTTTTCAGTTCAGCTCGGCATTTTAGTGGCGCCCAATGATTGGATCTCCAGGATGATGGACACTTTAGAGCTCTAAACACTAAGCACTGATAACCCACGCACATGTGTCCTCTAGTGTTAACAACCTGCCTGAACTTAAAAGCGCAGAAGTTTTGTCTAGCAATGTCACAGGAATCATGAGTGCCTCCAGGGCCCCGCTACCAGCAGACACACTTCTGGCATTCAGTCTTTGACATATTGATTCCTGAATCGGATACGTTCAAGCTGAACTGCTAGATCATGGATTCTATCTCTAGCCAGATAATCTCTGAACCTGAGACGAAAGAGGAAGGCTGTCCTTATGCATTTGTTGAATATATACTTACCTTGTTCCAGTGACATTACAGCATACCCTGATCTGTGCCAAGTCCTTCATAAGCATAATCTACACCTTGTTTCTCTATCGCTATTGATTTTTTAAAATCGTCTTCTTTTTTCTATCATTTCAATATTAAAACAACAGACATCAAAGCCTTATTTGATTTGGGAAGTGACAATGGGTTTGAGAGAAGTTCACTTATCCCCGGAAATCATATGTCCCCCACGACTCCAATATAATGCCCCCCCCCCCCCCCCCCAACTTTATCTTATCCCTAGTGTTTACTAGGCCATAAAAACAATGATGTACTCTATGGAGTTGATAACCCTGGTATTTTATTTATATACTTTTAATTTAGACCCATGTTATTATCAGGGATTTATTATCCAATTTATTGATGTTCTATGGACCTGCGCAAACCTTGTCATGGACATTTTACCTATCCCTGGCTATTTAAGGCACGTACCCCTATTCCCTGCACATCATACTGAATGCTTGGCAATACTTGGGCAACCTTTACCATGCGTCCATTCAATAGGATACCCATACTAACCTAGATACCTACAGACCTATTCCCTGACATTTGCCATTCTAAAATGCCCAGTCCAACATGGAAGGGCTTGGCCAAGCCATCAGTGGCTCAAAGAGTAACTGCTGGGGGGGCAAACATCAAGGGGAAGGGAATAAGCATGCATGCCTGTAGATCTCCAAACAAATTAGGGCACATTATGATTTCTGACTACAATTGCATTGAGCTGCAGGGCACAATCCCTGGCCGACAATGCACGCTGTGACCTTTGTCAGGTCTTCATACTGGTCAAGTCCCTGGATCACTGGTTATTCGGTCTAAACTCTGCTTTGGTCAAGCAGAGGAAGGGTTACTGCATAAACATAGGTATTATGTTTGCCAGCTCCAGTATTGACGGGATTACTTCCAACAGCCCTGGCTTCCAGAACAGAAGAGATTACTACACTTCATGTAGACTGCTCAGTCTCCATAGGAGGTCTTCTGACACGATGGGATACTGTGCTGAAAAGGAGGACCGAGCGGTGTGTGGTTAGCTGGGATTTATTATGGGGAGTATTTCTAAGCCCTGTGCAGATTATATCTTGGATATATATATAGTAACCAAACAATTTGGAAACCAAGCTCATCCATATGTACACAGATCATCAAGCAGAAAGAGGCAGGTCAGGCATCGCTGGACATGGCAGTGCCCCAAGGTATAATAGGCAGAAAATAAGGAGTGTCCAAAGGAGAGAGGTCAAAGTGCAGCTCGAAGGCAACAGAGAAAACCAAATAAACCCTGCACAAACTTAGAAAGCACCAAATAGCACTAAAAAGAAAAGTGTGCACTTGCTTATTACTGCAAAGCAGTAATGACTGTATCCAGTCTGCAAAACAAGAATGAATACATAGAGCAGTATATCAAAATAACCAAGGAATGTAAGAATCGGAATATCACATATAAGTGTAGCGCAACACAAGTGCATATAGGATACATAAATTCAGAGGCAGGACGGGAGAGGGCGAGAGGTCAGGACAGGCCTTAAGACATCGGAGAGTAGTGACGAAAACAGAGCGTATGAGGGGCTAGGGTGCTCTGAATGGTTAGGCCTGGCCCTGGTGACATGGGAGAACAAGAAGGCAAGATCTGCATTGTGGGAGAGCCTAGTCTGAGTATTCATGCTAAGAGTCGTAGATTTGCAGCAGTGGCTTTGTAATGTCGGATGTTGTTGCACGGGAGTCAGGCTTGTGTTTCTGGTTGAGGAGGCAAAGCACAGTCAGGCCTGGCATTGCTAAGAAGCAGAGTATGAAGAGTCAGGACTGGCCTTAATGGGTGGTTTTGCAGGAAAGAGTCTTGTATTGCTGGGGAGCAGAGTACAAGGAATACATGATCAGGGAGTTAGCAGTATTCAGACAAGGTAATGACTGCAAAATGCTCCTCGCATGATACAGGAGCCCATGTCACACATTTGTAGCTGACTAATACATATCATGTAGATAAAGCCACAACAACAACAGCTTCTGACAGACAGCTCAGCAAATTCCAAACTATGTACAGAGGAAGAATAGGTTTTAGGGACAGAAAGCAGGCGTGGGGGTGGCGGGGGGGGGGGGGGGGTGGCGGTTAAGCAGACAGGTTGCATGAAGCAATGTTTCCTCCATGGAGCCTTTAATGTGCACTGATTTGCCTACAAAGAGAAAGACGAGGCAGCTCGAAGGATCGCTCATCTGAGTCAGTGTATGTTAGCGGCTGCCAGATCCCATGTCTGGTATTGTTTCGAAAGCCCCTCTGATATTTTTCTCTTTCATCCAGGGAGGGAGAGAGAGAGACGGTGTGTGGGTGAAGACAGACAGAAACAAAAAAGACTGAGACACGGAGAAATAGGTTGGCTGTGTTTTCTTTGTACAGGGCTCTGTGACTCACCTCAGCTTAACAGATCATGGAACTGTAGAACAAGTAAACACGCTGTCAATCCATTGTAGTGGGAGAAACTGTAACACATGACGTCAGAAAGAAAAAATATACCATAAAATGGAAAATTCCACTTTGATTTTTCGAAAATGGATTGCAAGCTTCTACGTAAAAAAAAATGCAAGAGAGTTTACTGTCGGCAGTTACAGCGTTAACGCGTTTCGCCAAAGAAACTTCTTCAGGAGGAGGTCTGCCCTTGGCGACACTTCATCAGCCCACCTGATATCATCACCAACCCTTATAGACATGAAAGAAAGATGTGGTGACAGATAAGGTGGAGAGATTGTTAAAAAGATCAAAAGTGTTACGCACTGGGGCACTTAAAACTGAAAAGTGGGGCAGACCTAGTGCTGTGAGAGAGATTAGAGAGAATCCCAATTTCCCAGAAAAGCAGGAGTTAATTCAAAACCCAAGGTGTCCAACGGCGGCCCTCCAGTTGTTTTTCCGGATTACAACTACTTGTGTTTCTCTATTAAAACCATATTTTGCAAACTTGCAAAATGATTGTGCTACAGAAAAACAAGGGTTAATTAAAAACCCTAGGTGGCTAACTGTGGCCCTCCAGTTGTTTTTTTTCCGGATTACAACTACTGGCCATTAATAAAAGGCTATTGGAGGATTATGGGATTTGTAGTTTATCACCGTTGGACGTCTAGTAGCTGGACTGTCTTTCTGGCTCTTTGTGACAGCTCCAGAGGTGGTGGCATACTGTGGGAAAACAAGGGAAGGGAGAGCTGTTTTGGACTTACTAGCCTCATTCTTTGAAGCTTTAGAGATCTGGTGACATTTTCCGACGGCAGCAGAAGCCCCTCTAGATCTGGCCCCCGTTCAAGATTAATGCACGGAGGAGTTCACCTATGAAGGTAGTGTCTGGGGCAAGGTTCTAAAAGTGATGTCACCTGCAGGAACATTCCATTGGTTCCCATAGTGACTGCACCACTTCTAGAACTCTGTCCTCACCGCTTCCCTTTACACATAAACCCAGAGAGTAAATTACGGGGGGGGCGGGGGGGAGTGTCAGCTGCTGTGGGTTTCTGTTATTTTAGATGCTGGCCACACACAGATCCTTCAGCCAAAATTATCTGATTCCTGGAAACCTTGAGATGGTTTTACTGAAGCATAAAATACATACAGAGAGAGAGAGAAAGAGACTTGGGCTCTCTCCGTGCCGGGAACAATCCGAGGGGAATACGGCGGGGTGCGCACACAGCTGTGGCTGTCAGCGGTCTAATTGTACCAATTCTGTCACTGGTCTTCACAAGATCCTCCTCATTAGAGCCATCGGGCAGAATGTTCTACAGTGTGAAATGCTCAGTATTGCTTAGCCATATTGTCACAGGCTGTGAGGAGTGTATTCAATACAAGGTCTCTGTGTCTGAATCAGTCTGTAGAGTCTGCTCAATAAAGAGAATATTGCAGGGAATTGAAACGGGGACCTCAAATTTTAGGCCAATGTAGCCGAGTTGTAAAAATTCTCCAATGCAGGGAGGATGCTTCCAACTCCGCTGCTTTGGCCTTAAGTTTGAAATTCCCATCTCAATTCTTTGCAATTCTCTATTTATTGAGCAGACCCTCGAGTCTTCCTCGATGTGAGCTAGTAACAATTAGTGCATTGCTGTAGTGCACTGGGCTGGCTATTGCTAGTCAGTTCTTTGGGTAGCCACACTGTAGCCCACAAGCTACCACCACATGATGCACCGACCATTCAAGGTGGTGGTAGCCATGTAAGGCAGAGCATCATGGGGGAGTCACCAATTTAGCTGCCACAGGCTGGTCGCTGTGTTATAAGGCTGAGTCTATTTTTATTGGGTTAATCCATGGCATTTGTGTCTAGACCAGTCTGAGAGGGACATCAGATTTGCTCTGTAATGTGTAGGTACCATTCCATAAATCAGGCTAATTTAACACTCCCTTTCTGTGGCTGAGCTTTTACCATAAATGATTGAGAAGGTTAAGCACAACTTGTCGTACTCCACCACCAAGGCCAATTATGGCTGAAGAATACAGCTGGGCTTGCTGAACCATTTGCCCAGAGGAGATGAGATTGTCAACTGCAGGTCAGGCCTACCTTAAAAGAACACGACAAAGATTCAAATTAATATACTGATAGACTTGGAGCTAGCAAATGAATAGTTTAGGAGATATAACGATATATATAATACACTTGCCTCTATCCAGTTGTGTCAAAATGCAAGGTAGTGCACACTCGCCCAGCATTCTGTGGAATCAGCCCCTGTGCAAATCATGGTAATAAAGCAAAGGCACACCTTCCACTACATTGTGGCACATGTGTGACACGGGGAGTAATGAAATTATTTTTTAGAATCTGGTTCGGATCTTGCAGAGACCAAGAGATTTACAACCACAAGGTCCCACGAGCAAAGCAAGAACGAGTAGATATCCATTGTCAAGACTTCTTCACCTGACTGCTTTGAAACCAGATGGATGGAAGAGCTCAGGCATTGGGCTGGCTGTGACACTGGAGGAATATCTTCACTTATTCACCTCCCATGGGAGCCACAGCAATCTGGCACACCATATATTTATCAGCACTTATTCTTCTCCAGAGATTAAGTGGGACTGCCTCCTTCTCTGGCTCGATGCCTTTTATTGCACAAAAATGTCTTCCAAATCCTTTATCATTACTGAACATACTTTGTCCCATTCTATTGAAGCCCATATATAAAACTCCCAAACAACTCCGTGTTTTCTTCTAAATAAGTGGAAACCATTAAAAAGGAAAGAGCCTTAAATGCTGGGGAGGAGAGGGAAGGGGGAGGGGAGGGAAGGGGGGGGGGGTTGGGAATAGCAAATTCCTGACAGAAAACCCCAAACTCATTTATATGTATTTCACACTCCTCCAAACTAAGCCTTTCTGCCTTCCCTTTTGCATTTACTACACGGTGGATAGAGAGTTATAAGATCTATTTACTGGCAGAATTCTAAACAAATGAACAACTCAAAAGAAAAATTGTGTTGACCCCCACTCATTTCGATATATGCAAATTCATTCAGCAAACATTAGGGGTCATGTATGAAAACGGCACACATACAGCACCAAATACGGGCAAAATCTGCAAGTGCGCCTATGTGTCAGCAGACTCCCGACACATTTCATGTGTCTGTGTCTCTTCAGGCCATTAGGTGCTGCAGTGTGGTGTGGGGCAAGTCCAGTGGGTGCTGCAGAATGGGGCGTGGCCAAGTCCTGTGGGTGCAATGTAATGAAAGGTGTGTAGAAGAATTGGAAGGAATGTAGCCCCCAGACAAGGTCGGGGAGGGGCAATCATGACAGGGTGCTGAGGGGATATGTTCGGCCTATAGTGGGAGTTAGTGGGAGGAGTTGGGAATCTATAAAAGGCAACAGGAACAGGAAGTGGGTTTTTCCCCTACCTGTTGTCCCACCTACCCTCCCTAAATTTTGGGTTGAAAGCCTTTATTTTACATGTCACAGCGTTGGCGGAAGCTTGCAGAGTATCCAGGAGGGTTAATGAAGAATGGATTGGGGAGAGTCAATTGGGACTCTGGTGGGAGGTTCGAGGGGGAAGTGGTACCTCGAACCTCAGGTATTGGGGGCATTGGTATATGCCCAGAACATGGACTTATTCAGCAGCTACCTAACTACTCGTGCAAGCTTGGTCGGTTTTTTATGTTATATGGAATGTTATCTTTTAGTCATTGTATAATACGGATATATATGTTTGGAATGTATATATAATGTAATGCAATGACTATTTAAATAAAGTGCTGTGGCCGTTTGTTTTACCCCACAGTCTGGTTTTAAGTTTAGTTATTTCTAGGCAAATACATATCCCCAATGATAGAAGCTACCATGTCATGGAAAACAGAGCAAGGAATTAAAAACAAGAAATGCATTGTTGATAGCATTTTTCATTAAAAATGAAACAACATGTACGTGTGCACCAATATTTATTGGAAAAACGTTTTTTTTCCTATAGTTGTCTCCTTCTAGTTAGGCCTATTCTTTTTTTCATAAATTGAGATCCAAACTTTGTGGGGTCATCTTATAATCAGGGTCATTATGTGGTGGCGATCAAGTAACTATCACCACTATCAAGAGGCCTGGTACCTGGCTGTATCTGGGACTGGGCACTGCAGTGGCTCCTTGTTGTGCGTTTCCTACAAATTAGCAGTACCGGATAGCACCAGTCCTGCCTGTCTCTCCAGTCTCTCATCCATTGGATGTCCCTGAATTTAGCAGAACCCCGGCTAAAGTGTTTTCAACGTATAACTACAGGAGAACTGGAAATTATTTTAAAGTACAAATAAGTGAATTTCACCCACATTAAAACACATGTACAACATACAAAAAATAGGATCGGTACCACTGACCCTTTAAAGGTTCAAACGGGTCTAATTAATTTCCCCCCAGTTCAATATACACAACACACCCTGTTTCATCATCTTGCAACAGCTCAACTTTCTATAGGATTCCTGAGCAATTTCCCCAGCTTCTGTGTTCTTCTTTTGATGTGTAGAAGCCATAAAGACGCCCCACGGGGTAGAGGTCGAGGCCACCAGCATCGGCAAAGACTTCAAGGCGCAATTAAGAGTATGATGGACAGGCTCACATTGCTCTGGAACCTTATAATCCACGCTGAGGTTTTGTGGTCGATAAAAATAATTTTTTTCAAAATGGCTTGTTAATCAGGGACTTTTGATAGGGGAAGAGACAGGAGTTATATGTGCGTCTGCTGTGACATATTTATATGTCCTTTCAGCCGAGCTAGCACAGGAACATAAATTATCCCACATTTAAAGTTGAAGCTACAGCTGATGTAGGAGGGTAGGGAATAATACTCCACAGGCAACAAATCAGAAGAATTCTTTTAGGCTGGAACATAGATTTATCAGCGACAAGACCCCATCAGCATAATAATACAACATGGTAACACATCCTGCCTTCGTACAGGATTATAATAACATCACTGCCGTCACTACACCCATTTAATGGCCCCTCAACAACAACAAAATTCACTCTGTCTTTAAATAACACCTGCCCACAGGAAAACTGATCTATACATTGCGTTAGCAGAAATGCAAGTAGATTCATACACTAAGAAAAGTGCTTGTGCTGTCCCCTATTTATGACATCACGTTGAAGGCGACAGTTACTAATTCATATTGCATATTGGATTTGGTGCCCGCAGATGAGGTCATTGACAGAAGACGCCATAGGCATATTTAAAACACGCATTTGTTTGCAAGTCTGCAACATTTTGTGTGCCATGTACTCAAACAGCTTTTATGTGCCATATTTACCCCCAAACAGCTTGTATGTGCCATCTGTTCACAAGCAGTTTGTCTGTGCCCCTGTCCACACCACTTAACTGCAGGAGTAAAGGAGAGATGTGTCTCTCTTCCTCCGTACAGACTGATCCAGCATGCAGGAATGTGGAAGTGAAGTCACTTGCCCCATGCTGGATCAGTGAGACAGCATGCAGGGAGAGAGTGTGAAAGATCATCCACGCCTTTCCTTCCAAGACAAAAAAACAATATTATATATGTAAGCTTTTTGGAAAAGGATCAAATGTATGAAAATGGATGCTTTTTGGATGTCACTCCTATTGTATGCAGTCCAGAACATATAATAAACATGTGCCTGATCAGGCCACAGAGAGACTTACCAAATATCAGACTTTGAATTATAGCCCCTGTTTGAGAAGGTCTCTGGGCTCATATAATGAGGGGTCCCAGTGAATGAAGTGGCCATATCGGATGGCAGGGACAAGATTCGGGAAACCCCAAAATCACCTGCGCCAAAAACAAGACAAAATAAAGTGAAATGTCTAATATATGGACCTATTTACATAGAGACCGCACTATAAAGGGAGATATATATTTTTTCATCCTAAATGTACAGTCTTCACATAGTCATGCTTATCTAAGATGCCATGCAGTTTGAGATATACACTAAAAGTCAGATAGTTGTGGAAACCTTGTGGAAAAGATAGAATTTTTCCAACTCAAGCTATTAATTCCAGATTATTACATTTCATTTTTTAGTAAAGATTCCCCAAAACAGCCCAGTGTGATTGGAAATCTCCCCCTGAATCCCCCTCCCCACCCTTGGGTCACAAAACCTTCCACAATAACAATATACAAACAAATCTAACAAATATTCCAGCAGGCAAGTGCCCCTCTTACCTACACCCCCCCCCCCCCCACTCCAAATCTCAGATGGTTATTGTGTTGTGTTTCCTTAAACTAACGGCCATTGTATAGCGCTCTTTATTGTGAGAACCTCTGTACCCACGCAGTAAAATAACTAATCATTGAATCAGGTGATGGGCAGTATGCAACATGATCAATACTTTTGCTAATCTCTCAACATTATGCAGCGCTTGCCTTGGTCTGGCTCGCTGGGTCTCTGAAATACCTATAATGACATTCAAATTGTGATCCACGCTTGGAGTCGTTACAGATATCACCAGCGAGGTTGTGCAAGTGCTGCAATGTCAGGAGCCGGCAGACTTACAGCAAGATCCCAGCAGGTGAAGTAATGATGAGCAGCACAAACAAGTCTACTTAATACTAACATCACAGGAAGGGCTACCTGCAAGTCTTGCAACCTCGAGGTTACCAATGCCCCACGTGAGGTCAATAACAGATTGGGGGAGGTGCATGAGTCAGACTGTCATTTTGGGGCACTTAAGGCAAGTTATAGAGCATAGGGGACAAGAGATTTGAAAGGGACTAAGTTTATAACATTGAAACAAGAAACACGTCAGGACCACACTGATTAACAGGAACTTGATCAGACTGTTATTTTTTTTTTTATTATGGTTTTTTTCAGTCTTTAGTCAGAATTCAAAATGCACAATTATAAGGGGGCTTTGAAAGTGCGAAACGCGTCAAGTGACCACTTCGTAAAAGCACTTTGTCAATTTTTCATTCTGGACAGAAATAAAATCTATTTTTTTTTTAAATAGCCATCTGTTCAGCTTCCCGTTAATCCAGAGTGGCACCTTGACTTGTTTCTTGTTGCAGTTTGGCGGACTTCTCTCCGTTTTTGTTACGGGATATCTGCACATGTTAAGGGAATTATAATGACTTTTTGAGCAGACGTACATCTTTCTCTAGCTAAATAAGGGTCCTGAGGCCACCAACCATATTCTTCGCGTTATTTTCTAATGGCCCTTTAAATAAAGACTTAGTCCAAGCATATTGTGACGTCACTTCCTATTGGATTGCGTCTCATTATGCTAACGTGTAGCTTTGTATGTAAATTTATTGGAAATCTGCAAAAAAAAAAAACACTCCCCCCCCGCCCCCCCCCCGCCGAGAGGCCCACTCACCGATCTTAACTGTTCCATTCTTCAGAAAAATATTTTTGGTCTTCAAATCCCTGTGCAAAACAAGCCTACAGAACCAGTGGGGAAAAAATCTGGGTTATCATTATGCACGTGCATGGCAGTGAATTAGTTAAACAGCTCTTATATACTGACCCCTTTCCATTAGATTTTACCGCTGGGGACTCAAGCCTTTATAGTAATGGTCACTTGCCAGTTGGGCTAGTCTGATTTTAACAAAGTGGCTTTACCTTATCCTTATGATTAAGCGTGCATCCGCTTAAGTTACGTTTTTCACCCCGTTTCACATGTACCTTCATTTCTGCAAATAAACATCAACTATTTTTCAACTTGGATTCCTGAGTGCGGATTCTTCCCTTCACCATTTCTTCATTTATTGGCTTTACCTTAAAGACTTGCAAATGCTTGAGACTCCAGAATTAACACTTAGAGGGACACTCAGGTTTTTTTTTTTTTTGTATTGTTGTTTTCAGATATGTCTTTTGGTTTCTGTTATGTGACTGTATTTAATTAAATTTGTAACTAAACAAATGTGACTGGGTTCCACAGAATGCAGTTATGATCCTGTTTGATCAGGTCAATCTCCTCCCTGTGTTGGAAGACAGGTAAAAAGTTGTACACAGCCTAGTACTTTCCACTATGATACACAGGAGCCAGTAAAAGCAGGGGAGCATCCTATGACATCATATGACATCAACATGCTTTGGCCACAGGTGTAAAGTGAGACTGGCTGGAATATTTTGGACAATGTTGCATTATGGGGAATATTCACAAAATGGAGCCAGGAGATTAACACCTTATTTTATTTTTCCTTTTTATATGCAATTAATTAAATCATTAACAAAAACAGTGGCATATGATTTATATATGTGTTTGTTTTAAATGACCGGGTTATCTAATGACATCTTATGTAAGTGGTGGTGTCCCTTTAAGACACAAAAGTGTCAATCGCCATTACTACACCCGGCTACGTAAATACCTCTTCCTCCCAAGAGGTTATGCAGCAGAAAAAGACTTTCAATTTCCCAAAGCTAGCTGCCATACAAAGTAAAAAAGACTATCGATCATTCTACGTACCTGGGCAATGGAAATCAATAGCTCTGCCAATCAATACACAGGCAGCCTCAGGCAAAACCTAATAAACAGACACTCAAGACTAATCTTTCGATACCTCAGACTGCTGATATTGGGGGGGGGTTCAGACTTTTAGATACAGGCTAATAGAGAGGAGTGATAGTAAGGTGGACATTATATTAAACCAGACAGGAAGACAACGGCGTTTGGATTCCAACTGGGCGCCAGGAAGGATATCTCACCTCTCGTGGAGATAGTTGACCCCGAGAAGAAGCTGGATGAACCACTCTAGAACATGCCCCTCTGGAAAAGCCTGGCCTTTCTCTGTCTGCTGCTGGATGACCCCCTGAAGATCTCCACCCTGGGATAAAAACCGAGACAAACAAGATATTACAGCACACGTGGAGATTTCAGGTCCTGTATAAAATTCTCAAGCAGTAAGTCAATCTGTAGCTCTTGGGTTTTTTTTTCCCCTGCACAATTACCATCCTTGGCTAACCCCAGGCGGTAACATCGTACTGGAAATACACAGCAGTAAGTTAAAGTAATATGACAGGGTCCTGTAATAGACAAATATGCTTGTCTCCCACCATTCGCTTTCCTGTACTG
The DNA here is from genome assembly GCA_036172795.1 of Pelodytes ibericus. Taxonomy (NCBI): domain Eukaryota; kingdom Metazoa; phylum Chordata; class Amphibia; order Anura; family Pelodytidae; genus Pelodytes; species Pelodytes ibericus. The sequence continues at coordinate 195,516,421 of CM069862.1, forward strand.
TGTATAATGCTACAGGGGATATATGGAAAAGTCTCCCAGCATTAATAAGCTGCACATTTATCAAAAAGGTTGCAATAAAATATAATAAGGCTGTGTGCTCACTCAATATGGCGAAGATGTTTTCCTCTTGGGTACTGTAGAACCAACAATTAATATCTTTTTCTTTGAAAATCCCATCAATGCGCCTCTCTCCATTAACGTAACATTGACATCAAACCAATTTTTTTTCCCCCGGCCTGCTGGTACCAGTTGGGTGACAACCCTACTCTCCTTGACACACGGGTAGAACTTCAACCAAGGTTGATATTTTGGAATGTTATCATTACTGTGAGCACTCTACTCAATGCACACCACTAAAAATGGACCAGCAGACTGACTAACTGAAATGGTCTGTTCCACCTTTCTTGTTTTCTGTATGTTCTGTATGACAATTTATTTAAAGAGACCTGTATCACCTAAACAGGGATTTTACTGTGAATGTAGAGAATAGAAAAATGATTGAAAATGATCTATACATTGTGTGCAAGCAAATGTCTAAATTAGGAGAAAAATGTGTTTTAAAATGTGTCTGTGGCGTCTCCTGTTTATGACATCACCTGCGTCTTGATCAAGCCGCAGGTGATGTCATAAACAGGAGACTCCACAGGAATCTTTATAACACATTTTTCTCCTAATTTAGGCGTTTACCTGCAATTCTGCTAACACAATGTATAGATCATTTTCAATATTTTTTTTATTCTCTCCATTTAGAGTATGAGCAATCTATAGGTGATACAGTCCCTTTAATTTATGTGAAATGCAAATTTTTTTTACATTTTTTTTTTTTTACTTTATATCAATTTATACCGTATTTTCCGGCGTACAAGATGACTTTTTAACCCAGGAAAATCTTTTCAAAAGTTGGGGGGTCGTCTTATACGCCGGGTGCTAAGGGTTAACTTACCTACTTTCTGCTCTGTCTCCTCTCCCGCTCTTAAGCCGGTCCGTGGCTGTGAGGGAAGCGTTGTGAGCTCCCCTCCAGCCGCGCGGTCAATAAAGTTTGTTTAAACTTTTTTTTTAAACAAACTTTATCGACCACGCGGTTGAAGGGGAGCTTACAACGCCTCCCTCACAGCCACGGACCAGCTTAAGAGCGGGAGACAGAGCAGAAAGTAGGTAAGATTGGGGAAGGGGGAGGAGGGTGGCAAACTCTATATTTTAACCTCAAAAGTTAAAATATAGATACTATTTTCCAGCATATAAGACGACTTTAACCCAATAAAATCTTCTCAAAAGTTAGTGGGGTCGTCTTATACGCCCAGTCGTCTTATACGCCGGAAAATACGGTAGTTCTCCTGTAGTATTACATTGAAAGTAATTTTCCAGGTGACTCTAAATCCAGTGCTAACCAATAAGTAGGAATTTGAGAGAGAGGCTGGACTATTGTTGTTTAATTGCAGTTTGTTTCTTAGATGTAGAAAAAAGCTGATAAGACACCATCTGTTTTTTCCCCCCATTTACTTTAAAAGATGCAGAGCTTCTCTAAAAATATTCTTTCAGACACGGGAGCTGGAATGGCCCATTGAAATGCTTGCAGCCATAAAAAGAACAAAACAATCAGAATGCTAGAAAAATGAGAAACGTCTCAATGTGTCAGGAGAGACTATGGAGCGGGAGAAGGAAATTGGATCCCCCATGAATAGAGCTGGCACCCAGCTAGTATTTTACCGGCAGGCAGGTAAAACAATTGGCTTGGGGGCAATGTTAACTCTATGGAGACAATAGTATGGCTGGTATTTTTTGGAAGGAAAGGTGGCATCGCTAGACATGAAGATGATGCCAATGATGCAGGAGGTTAAAACCCCATGTAGGTGACATCATGAGTCCTTGGCTATCTTAAAGTGTGTGTCAGCCATTGAATTATGTGTCCTGTGCATTAGTGGAACAAGACTCCTGTTTGATTATTCAGTTTTTAATGGAGGCTCTGGAACCTTGTGGGGATCACTGTTTATAGGATAGTGCAAGGCTCTGGAACCTTGTGGGGATCACCGTTTATAGGATAATGCAAGGCTCTGGAACCTTGTGAGGATCACCGTTTATAGGATAATGCAAGGCTCTGGAACCTTGTGGGGATCACCGTTTATAGGATAGTGCAAGGCTCTGGAACCTTGTGGGGATCACCGTTTATAGGATAGTGCAAGGCTCTGGAACCTTGTGGGGATCACCGTTTATAGGATAATGCAAGGCTCTGGAACCTTGTGGGGATCACCGTTTATAGGATAATGCAAGGCTCTGGAACCTTGTGGGGATCACCGTTTATAGGATAATGCAAGGCTCTGGAACCTTGTGGGGATCACCGTTTATAGGATAATGCAAGGCTCTGGAACCTTGTGGGGATCACCGTTTATAGGATAGTGCAAGGCTCTGGAACCTTGTGGGGATCACTGTTTATAGGATAGTGCAAGGCTCTGGAACCTTGTGGGGATCACTGTTTATAGGATAGTGCAAGGCTCTGGAACCTTGTGGGGATCACTGTTTATAGGATAGTGCAAGGCTCTGGAACCTTGTGGGGATCACCGTTTATAGGATAGTGCAAGGCTCTGGAACCTTGTGGGGATCACTGTTTATAGGATAGTGCAAGGCTCTGGAACCTTGTGGGGATCACCGTTTATAGGATAGTGCAAGGCTCTGGAACCTTGTGGGGATCACTGTTTATAGGATAATGCAAGGCTCTGGAACCTTGTGAGGATCACTGTTTATAGGATAGTGCAAGGGTCTGGAACCTTGTGAGGATCACCGTTTATAGGATAGTGCAATGCTCTGGAACCTTGTGGGGATCACCGTTTATAGGATAGTGCAAGGCTCTGGAACCTTGTGGGGATCACCGTTTATAGGATAGTGCAAGGCTCTGGAACCTTGTGGGGATCACCGTTTATAGGATAGTGCAAGGCTCTGGAACCTTGTGAGGATCACCGTTTATAGGATAGTGCAAGGCTCTGGAACCTTGTGGGGATCACTGTTTATAGGATAGTGCAAGGCTCTGGAACCTTGTGGGGATCACCGTTTATAGGATAGTGCAAGGCTCTGGAACCTTGTGGGGATCACCGTTTATAGGATAGTGCAAGGCTCTGGAACCTTGTGGGGATCACCGTTTATAGGATAGTGCAAGGCTCTGGAACCTTGTGGGGATCACCGTTTATAGGATAATGCAAGGCTCTGGAACCTTGTGGGGATCCCCGTTTATAGGATAGTGCAATGCTCTGGAACCTTGTGGGGATCACCGTTTATAGGATAGTGCAAGGCTCTGGAACCTTGTGGGGATCACCGTTTATAGGATAGTGCAAGGCTCTGGAACCTTGTGGGGATCACCGTTTATAGGATAGTGCAAGGCTCTGGAACCTTGTGAGGATCATCGTTTAAAGGATAATGCAAGGGTCTGGAACCTTGTGAGGATCACCGTTTAAAGGATAATGCAATGCTCTGGAACCTTGTGGGGATCACCGTTTATAGGATAATGCAATGCTCTGGAACCTTGTGGGGATCACCGTTTATAGGATAGTGTAAGGGTCTGGAACCTTGTGAGGATCACCGTTTATAGGATAGTGTAAGGGTCTGGAACCTTGTGGGGATCACTGTTTAAAGGATAGTGCAAGGCTCTGGAACCTTGTGGCGATCACCGTTTATAGGATAGTGCAAGGCTCGGGAACCTTGTATTCATCACTGTTTATAGGATAGTGTAAGGCTCCTGAACCTTGTACTGATCATTGTTTATAGTATAATGCAAGGCTCTGGAACCTTGTAGTGTTTACATTTATAGGATAGTGTAAGGTTCTGGAACCTTGTAGTGTTTACATTTATAGGATAGTGTAAGGTTCTGGAACCTTGTAGTGTTTACATTTATAGGATAGTGTAAGGTTCTGGAACCTTGTAGTGATCACTGTTTATAGGATAGTGTAAGGCTCTGGAACCTTGTACTGATCACTGTTTATAGGATAATGCAAGGCTCTGGAACCTTGTAGTGACTGTCATTTATAGGATAGTGTAAGATTCTGGAACCGTGTAGTGATCACTGTTTATAGGATAGTGTAAGGCTCTGGAACCTTGTAGTGACTGTCATTTATAGGATAATGTAAGGCTCTGGAACCTTGTAGTGACTGTCATTTATAGGATAGTGTAAGATTCTGGAACCTTGTAGTGATCCCAGTTTACAGGATTAGTGCTCTTTGATTTGTATTTTACCTCGCAATATTCAGTGATTATACAGAAATCCTCTTCCTCCAAGAAACTGCTGAGAAACTGGACAATAAACGGGTGTCTTAGGTTGCCCAAAAGCTTGGCCTCCCTGGCCGAGGGCAGGGTGGAGTCCGGCCTCAGACCCCCACATGAGATTCTCTTGAGTACTTTCCTAGAACAAAATGTCAGAAGATACAATGGTGAGGGCGAGAAGCACAGAAGAAGAGTACGTGTGATCATCGAACGGCTCTTGTACACAGTGGAAACAAAAGAGTGTGACCAGCACTTGTATCTCTAGAAACATTTTACAAAGCAACAAGTCAATCCTGCAACAACAAAAAAACGCATTTTGTTTCAACCTTACTTACAGACTGCTGGCTAGGGTGACCAATATCCATTTAATGCAGTGAAAAGTCAAAGGAAATTCAGCGCTGCGTTGGGTAAAAGTTTACAATTTACCTTTCACACCCCGGAAGATTATTTTTCTTTAAGGGGTCACTGCATAAAGCCCACCTGCCGGCACCAGTTAAAGCCCGCATTGTGCCACCGCATTAACTAAACATTAGGGAAAAATTAGGTACAGAGCTTCTTGTTTTTCCTACGTACAACATCAGGATTGATAAACAAACAGAGGACGTCAGGGTGGAGACAAGACGTAGTAAGAACGGATGGCCCTTTGGGTAGACCACATGACCCTTCAGGGACATCAAGATGAGTGACAGCTGACGTTTCAACATTGGACTGGTCTGCCACAGAAGGACATTGTCAGGAAGAGAACCAACAGGTCTACATGGCTCTCACGTGTCCATTTTTAGGAGTAAACGTCCCTATTTTTGTCCCCAAATCCATCTGTCCCTTTTTATTCCTCTGGCGTCCTTATATTCTGGGTTCTCAGAATTTGACATGTGTCTGAGTGTATCACAGAGCTCCAACGCAATAAAACTCATCATATAGATCATTACAATGCAGTAAATGTTTTTATTTATTAGTTTTTGTTAATAAGATGCATTACTCCTATTCTAAAGGGATTACAAAATTTCTTAAATGGGCTTTAAAGTCACATAAAAATGCTCCTCCCTTTGCTACACATTCAGCCACTCCCCCTGAAAATAAGTGTCCCTCGTTGGCCATTGGAAAAGTTGGGAAGCATGGGTCTACCCAACATGACAAAGGTCTTCACTTCAGACGAGCTACAAGATGAGGCCTTTGACCAAAGCTCTTCCTGGAGGTACACAGAGGGTTAAACCATCCTCGGCAATATTCCCTTCAGCGGAGAGGGACCCTATATTAATTATCCCATGTTCTGCACCAAAGGTAATTAAAAAAATTAAATAAAAAAAAATAAAAGCTCATTCTCCAGCAGCGCGTTACAAGCCTGGGAGGTAATTGATTCTGACAAGTTCCCATCATTGATAAAATTAAATACTTCAAGGTATCATTTAATGTGCGGTTACCCATGACACGGGACACTTACCCTATAAAGTGACCGAGAGTCTGACCCAGTAAAAAGCCATTTTATTTTTACGGTAACGTAAGTGGTTAATCTGTCGTTGCATCTTGATGCCAGGCTGATGGGTACTTTCTATGTAAAATCTCTCCGATCTCACTGCTCAGTCACATCCCGCTTGCCTGAGCCGACGGAAATTTTTCCGCTCAATCTATTCCCTTTCTCAGCGACGTCCCAAGCAAAAATGTAGCATTTGGATTATAAGGGGACAATAACCGGGATGGGAAGGGGGGGGGGGGGGGGGGCGAGGAGTACAGCCTGGGTGGGTGTCATCAATACCAGCTAAATAATGAGAGATTAGTGGTACATATAAACACAGTCAGCCTTGGAAATGTACACAATATTTGGGTGCAAGTTGACTATAGGGAGCTGCCAACTGCTATGGTGGAAAAGCAGATATTTGAAGAAAACGGATGGTTCAGGGGTAGGGTAAGGAGATTCATGACCTATGGGGAAGACTAGGCACTAGCTCAGCGCACCATGCAGTCTCAGGTAAAATGGGTGTGGCTTAGTGATAACCCCCCCAACTATGGGCAAATTCAAATAGGTACCATTCTATAGGACAGGCTATTGTAGTGTTGTCCATTCTCTGTGCTCCCACCCACTTTTTCTTTTCTCCATGAGTTATAAGGGTATGCCCAAATGGCAGTGGGTCCCTGGCTTGGTGCACCTAGATGGACATACGCCGTACCACACTGACGAGGCCAATGTAGTCCGAAACATACGTCCGTTCTCGTTGAGTCTGTGCTCCCACTCCCTTATTTGGGCCTCAGATGTATACGCTGGAATATACGTTAATGTAACTGGAAACAATTGCAAATTACAGATGATTATTGCACTCAAGGACAGAGTTGTACACATTTGTCAGCATTTGATGATGTAAGACAGGAGTGTCAAACTGTGGCCCTCCAGCTGCTGGTGGCCTACATCTCCCATAATACCTTGTCAGCTAAGAGGCTAGCAGGGGAGCCAACAGCTTGATATAATGACCCAGCTCTCCCTTGGAGAGTTGATGTTACGAAGACATAGTCCCATACCAGTTGACTCTTTGAAAACGCTCTTTCAATAACAATGAAGGATATATAGATGCACTATATTTGCCTGTCCTTTGGCACATGGCTTGGCAAATCTCAAAAGCCAAGGAGTCCCAGTGCATCTTTGTTACCTTCCTGATACTTTCACGTGTGGCACATTTTAAATATTAACTCCCTATTGTAGTCTGTCTGGACCACAGACCTTTCTTTCAACATCCTTGCCAACCCATATCATTTTAAACCTATACAATGCACAATGCATCGCTCTTCTTAATCTTACTAAAAAAAAAAAAAGAGACTTTCTTTTCTGTATAACACATGGAAGAGTTAAAAAAAAATGTTTTTAACATCTCTTTCTTTCTAGTTGTTTGAGACCTTTTAAAATAAATAAATAAAGCCATATCTCCCAGAATCCCTTTAGGCGTTTGAAGCTTGAAGAGCTTTTGGTGTATTTTTACCCTGTGTCCTTTTAGAAAACAAAAAAATCCTTTGCACACAAGAGCCCCCACCGTGCCTTTTTTGTGTGTGTGAGACCGTCACACGGAACACACTGTAGAATAGAGGCCGCTCCACACAATGCTCACCGCAGCCCTCCTCAGGCTGCATTGACCGCTACTCACAAAATAAAACAACAAATCAACGGAGGAAAAAAAAAATACTGAGAGAAAAGATTAACGATCAAGGCATTTATATACTCGGCTGGCGGTTGCTTCACTTAGCAACTGTTAATGAGTTTATCAGGCTCACAATATGACAGGCTGATGTCAAGTTTCTCTACACCTAGGCACCATTAAAGCCAGACAGAAAATCCATGTTGCATGACAGGTCTGAGAGAGTCAACAGGAAAGTTTTCTTTAAATGTGTACAACCTCGGGTGGGATTCCCGACTGATAATTCCCATCAACGCGCTCAGATTATTGATCTCTGCATTTAATTACCTACGCATTTGTGGGATTTTTCCTTCACTAAAACATTATATTATTGAAGACTTGTTACGCTAAGTCCCTCACTGCTATATTGAATCATTTTTCTTTCTTTCATTCATTAAATGCTTGGTTGCACCTGTCTTTTGAATAGAATCCATAAGGTGCTCTTCTAACAGTAGCTCTTGCGTAACTAAGTACGGTTTATGGAAAATCCTCCTCTATTACCCATAAATCCCCAAAGCTCGCCAAATTTTGGATTAATTCTAGGCTACAGTCATGTGACACAAAGGAAGGACACTGATAGGTTGAAAGTGAATAGGTTGCCAAAGTAGCAATAAAAGGCATTATTCCGGAGCAAATAATATCGGCCTAATTTTACTTAATAAAAAATCCTAGATTTTTGATCTACGTATGATCGAAATTCTTTAGTGGTCGCTCAGCAGAAAGAACAATAAGTTATTTAATTTAAAGGGATACTAAAACATTTTTTACACTTTTGCATCAAAAAAGCACAAGTGTAACGTCAAGTACTCCTAGTATAAGGATAATCTGCCATGTACTTCTTTAAGGTAACACAGAGGCAGATCTGCTCGTCGACCGTGGCTCACAGCTAGCTCGGTCAGAGAAGCTCTGGTTTTCTTGCTATTGATCGACAGAAAAGATACCATTTGACCCGACAGACCTCAGTTGGATGCAAGCAGCAGTTGGCTGCTCTGAGAGGCTGAACGGAGAGTTATCGCCCCCTATGTAAAGGGACATGGGGGCTATTCACAAAAGGTCATTGCATGTGAGATAATAATTAGTGATTTTTTTTATAGCTCCTTTTTCCCTGTGACACTCTATGCACTTTAAATGTATAAACACATATAAATGTTAAGAGTTTCTGATGGTCAGATGAGCTGACTGAATGCCTGGTAAAAGAGGTGAGACTGTAAGGATGGTGCCTCCCTCACTGAGCATGGTAAAGAGTTCCAGAATGTGGGGGAAGCATACCTGAATGCCCAAGAACCAAAATTTGTCCTTATTTGGAGCACTGGAGGGATTTTCTTGGCTGACTGAAGTGAGCGAGACGGAATATAGGGTGTGAGGAGCTCTTTCAGGTACTCTAGGCTTCGAAACATTGTGATTTGTAGTACACAAGCCAGTTATAACCAATTAAGCCAATTGATTCAAGCCCACCAAAAGTAACCTTCGTGTGTTGCAGAAGCCTTTCTGTGATCATGGATGTCTGGGCAGCAGGTTGCTCGGTACTCTTTTTCCATTGGTCGACATTCAGACCTGATGACTCCATTGTGTGCGGTACTTGGGAACGTGATGGCGCTTTTCTAATTAATAGCAAAACAATGAATGACCGGGCTTATTTAATCATTTGAGGGTCGAGTGAACTACATGGCCCCCCATCCTGGAATAGAATGCGAATGTATCTGTGGAGATGATTGTTAGAAAGATTTCCCTTTAATTGGTCTTCGGGGCTCCAGTAATAGAGTGGAACCACTTATTTATAATGAACTGTGGCGGCCAGGCCCAGAGTTCATTTACAACCCTGGCTTACGTGATTTTAATGAGATGGGTCACCATGTGAGCTCACCATATCGTTATGTCAACACTGGGGAATCATGTGGCTGCAATTTAACATCTTGGCTAGCACGGCTGTTTACAACGCCTCCGATTTTTTATGGACCTCTTGTATACAATGGAATCGAACACGATAGTGTTGCGGTTACCCCGTGTAGCAGAAGGGTTTCAACCGCTGGAGGGTGTCCTTTTCCCGATCAGTGAGGAGGATTCTCAGCATCCAGTTGTATTTCAAGTGAAGAAGCACTTACAAGAGCTAGCCGGGCATAGCTGTGTAGCGGTTACCCCCAATAAGAGACAAGACTCTGGATTGAGGGTGAAATATGACTGCCGTTTAACGGCAGTTACTCTGCTTTTATATAGTGCTCCCCTGCAAGGGAGACGCCCACAGACAAATAGTCATCAACCAATCAGACAATGGTTACATCTCACATATTCCCTCCCCTCTGCTTGGGAGATAATTGAATTTCTAACAGTATCTACTCAATTATCTCCAAACTTATACATTTTTATAACTTTATGATTTTGTGTCACACATGAATAAAACCATGAATAAAACTTATATCTGTATGAACCACACAACTTGGGGACAAACATATTAACAATTAAAGGGCCAGAAACAGTTTTTGTCTTTAAGTGCAAGGCAAGATGGATGATGGGACATCATAGAATAAAACAAAGGGTGGAGGGTCCCAGGTAACATGGACGTTGGCTGATACAACATAGATTGTGGATCAATGCAAAACAGAGGGATCTGTTACAGATAGGTTCTAGGTAAGTTTTACATTCCATATTCCATAGACCCACCTTGGTGACTTGGGTTGGTAATCAGTTTATAGGCAGCCATGTCAGACTTGAAAGCAGCCATGACAGACTTGAAATGACTTGGCGAATGAGACTCATAGAGTGTAAAATGGAACATGCTTTAGATACATACAGTCGCTAGCATACAGGCTGATCTGGTCACAGACTAGCACTGTCCCCGAAGGTTTGATACGTGAAATCTATTTTAAATGATGTTGACCAACTCTCCACTAATCATTTTTACCGTACCAGGGGAGGACTGGCAAGGGGGGCACTAGGGCTGCTCTCTAATGATATCTGGTTAGCTTTGGTTTTCCTCCCTCTAATATCCTACATTCAAGAAAGGGCCCAGCAAACTCCAGGAGCCACAACAAGTGTCCCTTCCATACATGGACACCAGTGTGACAATGTAGGTGAAGATCCGTAGAACATGGTTAAATTGTCTAATGAATGGATTTATGACTTTTTTTTATTCTTTGGACTTAAACTTCCTTTGCCCCAGCAGAAATAATACTGGCTCCAATCTATATGCCCTAAACCCTACATGCATTTATCAGTAACCCCATTGACACCTATTGTGGCTGTGTCAGTACAGGTGGGTTTTATCTCTTTGTTCTATTGTAATAAGAATCATTCTAAATTGGAAGGAAGGATCATTTCCTGATGGGTGACATTGTGGTATTATCTCTAGAGTTGAGCGGACACCTGGATGTTCGGGTTCGCCGGGTTCGGCCGAACTTCGGAAAAAAGTCGAACCTGACCCCGAACCCGAACCCCATTAAAGTCAATGGGGACACGAACTTTTGGCCACTAAAATGCCTCTAAAAAAGTCCTGGAAAGGGCTGCAAAATGAAGTAAAATGTGGGGGAGTGACCCCATTCATACGAATAGGTCAATTACATGTATTCTATAAACCGAAAGTCTATAAACCGAGCGACATTCGGTTTATAGACTTTCGGTTTATAGAATACATGTTATGCTATTGCTATTCTATAAACCGAAAGTCTATAAACCGAATGTCTTTCGGTTTATAGACTTTCTGTTTATAGCCGAACCCCGAATTCCAACACGAACATACAGTGGAATGTCCTTGTTCGGGTCCGGGGTACGAACCCGAACAGTGCGGTTCAGGTCCGCTCAACACTAATTATCTCAGTTGGAAGCCTGGTCTTCCTCCCTTGTTGGACACCGGAATGTTTGTATATGTTTGTGACTGTGTCTTAGTGTCGTCTACCCTGAGAACAAGGTAAATATTTTGTTGCTGTTTGCTCCCCCCCTGGGGATAATTACTGCTTCATAGAAAAGCCTTGGAAAACACTTGATATTAACACCACTATCAAGGTGAGGCCACCCTTCTCTGTAATCCGTATGGGGGAATTATATATTATAGTTGTTATAAATACCTTACATAGTCAGCATAATGTATGCAATATGCTATATTATTGTGTACAACTCTCAGTCACTAAATGCCTTATAAGGGGTCTAAATATAGGCCAACTTCAAATCAAGCCCCCCCACTATTTTGTTACTTGCACCCTAACAAGTCATTTGCTCATCCTCTCCATCTAAATCATCACTGTTTTCTATGTAGCAACCTAAAGCAATAACTCCACCCATTGCCTGTATCTGAAGGACTTCAGGCGTACAGCTGTACAACTAGAGGATAAGTTTGTGACTGGCAGTCATCCCACTCACCCTCTCCATTTAAATCACTACTGTTGTCTATCTAGCAACCTAAATAGAGATCCTAGTAACTACACCCACTGCCTGTATCTGAATGATTTCAGGATACAGCTGTACATCTAGAGGACAGGTCTGCAGTTGGGAGTTCTGTACATTTACATTGCAAGTACAATTACTTGACATACTTTATTTGATGGGTTTATTTAAACCTATAATTAATTAATTACTGTAAACTATTATTTATATATATATGTGTGTGTGTGTGTGTGTGTGTATGTATGTGTATGTATGTATGTATATATATATATATATATATATATATATATATATGCAACAGTGTTTAGTGATAGGACCCACCAATATTGGAGTACTTTGACATAGTGGTGGGCTTAGCATAATATGGCCATATATGTAGACAAATCTCCAATTTTGTTATCTTAGAAAGACAGGTGTTTTTAAGTCGCTTTAAGAGTTTTTCTCCTAACTGCTTTGAGGTGAGTGGGCTATATAGATATATATGTTTATTATATATAATAAAGCCACTTGTGCAACGTGTTCCCTGCTGTGCAGTGGCAATCATACCAGGATTCATTCCCAGAAATCCTGGGCCTGTTGGTAGATATGGTACTGAGTAAGTCTGTGTTTTCCAGCATCTCATTATGTGGGCCAGTGGATAAAACCCTGGCCTTCCATTCATTGGATCCCTGAAATTCTCTGTAGATTACACTCAGCTCACGGGCTGCCATTCATCATAAACACCAAGGTCTGATTAGGTGGTGACACCCGTGTTTGATTCCCTCCCGGGGACTGCTGGGGATTACAGACAAGTCCTTCTCTGTGTCTCTGATACACTGGCTGCTCCACTTTTCCCGTGCTTCCTCTGTTCTGATCTATCTGTAGCTCAGAAGGAAGCAGGCAGATTATACAGGGGCTGGGCGAGCGACGGGGTACAGAGAGAACATGTTTAGGATATTAACTCCTTGGAGTGCAGACACTATGCAGTGCAGCAGATTTACAGCAGAGTGACTTACATCTGCTTTTACCTGGGCCTTTAACCTTCTAGTAAATGATGGGTTAATGCCGCTGATGGCACGTTATATCTGATAGGGTGACCACATTGCTGTTTTCTTTGGACAGGTTTAGAAAAACTGCATCCATTGGCCAACATTTAGGCTTAAGGTCTGAGCCTGTCCTGATAATGTGCAATTAGGGGATCCCACTATATTAGATCCATCCCAAGCAAGGTCTGAGCCTGTCCTGATAATGTGCAGTCAAGGGATCTCACTATATTAGATCCAACCCCAGCACTGTCCGAGCCTGTCGTGATAATGTGCATTCAGGTGATCCCCCTATATTAGATACAACTCCAGCAATGTTTGAGCCTGTCCTGATAATGTGCAATCAGCTCTCCCTAGATTGAATCCAGCCTCAGTTGGTACAGAATATATTCCACCAGTGTTCTGTTAACCCACCAGTACATGTACATTATAGGCAGAGGATACTGTTTAGCTACAATTAGTAAGCTCAGCCTGTATGCAGGTAAAAGTCCTAAAGCATAGCGCTCCAGCTACATATGTCATAATTCCCCAACAACCTTTAAGAATTGCAGAGAATCAGAAACTTTGGAGGACCAAAGTTGGACACTTAGGACCTAAACACTCATAATGCTGGCTGAGCATCTTGTGAAAGGTGCTCCAGCCACAAATGTAGTGCCACACCGCTTGTCCAAATTCTCTCATGATACTGGCTGAGCATCTTGTGAAAGGTGCTCTAGCCACAAATGGAGTGCCACACCGATGGTCCAAATTCCCTCATGATGCTGGCTGAGCATCATGTGAAAGGTGGTCCAGCCACAAATGTAGTGCCACACCGCTTGTCCAAATTCTCTCATGATACTGGCTGAGCATCATGTGAAAGGTGGTCCAGCCACAAATGGAGTGCCACACCGCTGGTCCAAATTCCTTCATGATACTGGCTGAGCATTATGTGAAAGGTGGTCCAGCCACAAATGGAGTGCCACACCGCTGGTCCAAATTCCCTCATGATACTGGCTGAGCATCATGTGAAAGGTGGTCCAGCCACAAATGGAGTGCCACACCGCTGGTCCAAATTCCTTCATGATACTGGCTGAGCATCATGTGAAAGGTGGTCCAGCCACAAATGTAGTGCCACACCGCTGGTCCAAATTCCCTCATGATACTGGCTGAGCATCATGTGAAAGGTGGTCCAGCCACAAATGGAGTGCCACACCGCTGGTCCAAATTCCTTCATGATACTGGCTGAGCATCATGTGAAAGGTGGTCCAGCCACAAATGGAGTGCCACACCGCTGGTCCAAACTTCCTCATGATGATGGCTGAGCATCTCATGAAGAGTGGTCAGCAGCTCCTGGAGTGAAGATAATTTTCTGTGTACTGCAGTATCTATGATGCTGGCTGAGCATCTTTGAAGGGAAGTTGAGCAGCAGATCCCATGGAGAGGATCTTCCATCTTTCCTACCCCAGCCCTCCAGAGCTGCCAGAGGATCCGAGCTGCCAATGGAGGGGGAAAGTTTAGGACACCTGTTAGCTACAATTAGTAAGCTCAGCCTGTATGCAGGTAAAAGTCCTAAAGCATAGCGCTCCAGCTACATATGTCATAATTCCCCAACAACCTTTAAGAATTGCAGAGAATCAGAAACTTTGGAGGACCAAAGTTGGACACTTAGGACCTAAACACTCATAATGCTGGCTGAGCATCTTGTGAAAGGTGCTCCAGCCACAAATGTAGTGCCACACCGCTTGTCCAAATTCTCTCATGATACTGGCTGAGCATCTTGTGAAAGGTGCTCTAGCCACAAATGGAGTGCCACACCGATGGTCCAAATTCCCTCATGATGCTGGCTGAGCATCATGTGTTTAGCTACCCCACACCCCAATATTGGTGCAAACCCGATCCACTCGTTATTCTGACAGTCCCAGAAACAGTTAAAAGCAGGTTTATGCTGGGAGTTCAAGCCATACACATGAGCAGAGCGCCCTCTCTGGCTACTGGCGACTTCACATCCCAGCAATTAGCATATAAAAGATTCCGCTCCAATTTTATAGATAGAAAAACCAATTTTACCTCAATTGTCCATCAATCTCCCTTTGCTGCTTCATTATAACGAGTGCACTCTATCTCACTTTGCTTCGGGGGGATTGGAACGCTTTTATTTTCCGGGGGTGAAGGGAAAAATTCAGGGCAGCGGGAGACGGGAACATGAAGGACAATGACGTGACTGTAAAATGAAAGACACTTCCAAGAGGAATGAAAGGGTTGCTCACTGACTGTGCCGGTGTAGATACATTATACATTGCATCAAGCAGTATGTAATGGGAATTCACCATGCACAAAGCATCTTTCTAACCTACTGATCTTGTAATCTAATCCTATAGCAATGATAAGCAACAGATTATTATTATTATATATATTTTTTTTATTTCCGAGATCAGTATTCCATAGTTGCCAACAGTCCCGGATTTGCCGGGACAATCCCAATTTTTGGGGGTCCTGTGAAGGGAAGGGCAATGAGCTCTCTAACCTGACTTAATAGGCTAGAGGGCTGCACCACTTCTAAATGCACCAGGGGCGTAGGCTAGGCAGTCCTCTTCCTCAGATGAGGCTCTGGCTGGGAGCAACAGGTTAGGATAGAAGGTCCTGAGTTCAGGTATGCTTAGTGTCACCTGTGTTTTCCCCAGTTTAAATACCTCCCCAAAAGGGCAAATCACTTGCATGTTCCCCGCCCCCACTGGTGACCGACACCAACATCCCAAGTAGCGACCCCATTACCACAATCTAGACCTAGAGACTACGGAGCCTGTCGCTCAGCCACCCATTGGTTCATTTAAAACTCCCGTGACCGGGCCCACTTTTCTCGAATGGGGATTGGCTGGTGAGTTAAAGGGCCGAGTAGCTCACCCTCCTATTGGTCCGAGCCCTGACATAGGGAACCGAAATGTATTCGAAAGGTGAGGTGAAATAGAATTACGGATTGGTGATTTAGCCCCTTTCAGGACAGTATGGTTCCCTGGCGGTGAAGCACCCTTGGCGGCCAGCCACAATAAAAGTTAAGCCTGGTCTCCTGGGACCTTCGCCCGCCCTTGGCGTATACGGGGCACTGCTGATTGGTCGCTCCAGACTGTCAGCATGGATCCTATTGATCGCCCTGGTTCAAGGGGGAAATGGTAGGCACCCATTCCATTGGCCAGGAGTTTAAAGCTCCCTAAAGTTAAAGGGATTAAAGGGATCCGGCCCCCCCCCCCTCCTCATTGGTTGCTACTTTCCCCAGTATGTTCCCATTGGTTCCCGCCTCAACCTGGCGCCAGATTTGATTGTGTTAACCATTGTATGGAAGTAATCCTGTTATGAGTGTATTGTTCAATCATCTGTTATCAAGATGTTTTAATGTATAAACGTACTGTTGTGTCTGTAATAAATTCCATGTAGACCCACTTGTGTGAGTGTGTTTAATGTCTGCCTTTTCTACCCACTTGTCTTCTCTATCAGTCTCTGCATTTACCTATCCATCTTGCCTGTCTATTTGTGCCTATACTTCTGGTGATAATGGGCGGGCGGGTGAAGTTGCACCACGGGCCACTGAATTATTCTGCCCTTTCCTGGATCCAATCTTGCCCTCCCATGTTCCCATTCAATTCAGAGAGAGGTTTAACCATGTATATCTATCTGTAAGACAGGAGCAAGCCTAGTTATTTATAGGATCAGTCTATTTCCTAGAGATCCATGTACAACAATCGAAAACACTTAGGAGCCAACCATAGTGATTCTAATAGCCCTGGCTCCTGGGGTTAGACGCAACCAGTGCCAGATGTTTCCCCATGCTAATGCTTAAGCCCAGGGCAGATACATATATTCACACGGTTAGCTGGATAGGTATTGGAGGCTGGCATCATGACCTGTGAATACTATTCAACAACAGACATTTTATTTAAAGTGTGGGTTAATTACAGGGGCAGGGGCAGAGGAAAAAAGTCTTGGGATCTGCATATTCATGGGTTTTTATGCATAATAGACGAAGCACACACGTTATCAGCGGGAAGGCAGTCCGGCTAATGTTCTCAGATGTTTTGTTGTCCTTAAAGCTCCCCATTGCGAAGGAATTAGTGGGAGAGGAGTCCATGGAACTTGCACACATGGTGTTCTCTGGCACACGTCCTATGGGTGGCACAGAAAGATGAGATGGTCTCCAAAGCCTCACTTGTTATGCGCTCGGAAACACGGCCAGATTTTTTTTTTTTTTTTTCTTCTGGCGAGTAAATTAATTATATGTGTTGAACGATCTGATGCCTGATTAAAGGAAGAAGGCCCTCCAACAGAAGAGAGGGAGACACTCTCCTGGAAATGTCTCATGGTTTTTCTTTCTCTACCCCCCCCCCCCCCCCCCTTCCCTTTTAGCTCTGCTGACAATAACAAACCGCGAGCTTAATCATACGTGGAAGAGATGCAGCCATCTGGATGCCAGTAACAGGGTGGCAGGGCCGGCGGTGCAATCCTATTATGTGAGAAGAGGATGTGTTCTTTGGAAATGGGTTTTGGAGCCTGAGTTTTAGACATAGTGTTGGCTGTAGGGTTGTCAAGTACTTTTCACTTAGCAGATCGCAGGTCTGCTGAGCTGAGTCCCTTGGTAGTTTTAAAGAGATGCATCTTAGACTTTAATTTTTAGACCTTTTTTTCTACCCTGACTCCAGCCCTGCCTGAGCCCATCAGACTGAGGTCTCAACCCGTTCTTCTTTAGCCACTCTAGTTCTCCCAGGCCTTCTGCATCATGGAAGATTCAGCCTCCGATCGTTATTTTATATAAAATAAGTCTCATCTACACAGTCACACACACAGTCACATACACACCCACAGCCAAACATACAGTCACAAATATGCACGCACGCTAAGACACATAGTCTCACACAAAGAGACACACAAACATAGTCACGTCGTGAATTTACATACACACACAGTCACATCCAGTATATACACACACAGTCACATCCAGTATATACACACACAGTCACATCCAGTATATACACACACAGTCACACACAGTGTGTTTTTTTTTTTTACCTGGTGCTGAGTAGTCTCTCCTTATGGGACATCCTTCATTGAGAGCATTCATTCTGGGGCTTGGCATTGTCCCGAAATGTGGCTGCCCGGGACATACACTCCCACTGAGGGACTGTCCTGGGAAATCCAGGAAATATGGTCAACCTAGTCTTGGGATATTGTGCAGGATTTGTTTAAAAAAAATGAGATGCAATTAGTTCACCTGGCAAACTTGGGTTATCTTTAGAATAAAGTGCTTTTTTCATTTTATTATTAAAAAATAACTTAACGCAGAAATGAGAAATGCTCTAGTATATTAACAATGTATTGATCTATTAAGTATTAATGAACACTCGGAGAGAGACCCAGATTCATCAAATGAGTTGTCATCAATTCTTAATAATCTGTTTGTCCACAAAGTGTTTTTTTTTTTTGGGGGGGGGGGCCCACTGGGGGTTTTTAGGAGGACCTCTGTGTTATCAGAAAGCAAATGGCTCCACAGCCACAAGAGGGAGCAGCTTTAATTACATGCTAGGGGGGGGGGGAAAAGCTTAAAATGCTTAGTTCAAGTAGGCTAAAAAAAATTAGGGAAAGCCTACTCAACCGTATAAAGTGCTCATTTGCCCATGTAGAGGTGTTCCTGTGCCTTGACATGCAAATGGCATATTTCCCGTAGCTGATTTGTATATCAAGCATCCGGTGATGTCATAAACAGGAGACTCCATAGACACATTTAAACACACAGTAGTCTCTTAATCTGTGCGGTTTTTTTTTTTATCATTCCGATAACTCAGTGTTTTTGATCATTGGTTTATTCTATAAACCTTGAGAAATAAACAATGTTTAGCTGACCGTGTCCCTTTAATATTCCCGTCGGGGCTGGAAAGGAAAATATTTAGATCTCGTCTAACCATGTAACGTTTTCCCCAGCCACCCGAGATGCGTTAAATCACTTTGTTTACAGTATGTTTTATATTTTTTTAATCCCTTGTGTTCTGGAGTATAGAAGAGAAGCTTTCGGACGTCTGTTAATTAATCTGCCCAGACAGCGGAAAATGAGCCCTGTGTTTTAAAACACCCTGAAAATGTACTTTTCAGAAATTTTTTGTTTCTGTTACCAGCGTTTAATAAATAAATCACTTTTAATTAGGCTCTGTAATGAAGGCAAGACATTGATAGGCACGCTAAGAAAAGTATTTAATTAGAAAAGGCTACAAACCATCATGCGTTAGGAATCAAAGCTTGCTGTAGAAAACTTTTTTTTATTTATTGATTTTTTTTTTTATGTTTTAAAAAAAAAAAATATGTCGCATACAAAACCTCTAAACTGGCAGGAATGGGAGGGTCTTAAATACCCCTGTAGTCAATTGGTAGCCACTGCTTCAATGGCCACTTCCCTACAGACCTTTTGTTTCCAGTTTTATCTAATACACCTAATTCTGGGCATCATTAACTAAAGTGTTGTATATTATAATAAAAACGCATGTTCCTTGCAGAATATAGAAACTAAAAGTTCAGGCACTCTGTGATAGAACACACGGAAAAGGAGGCCGAATAGACTGAAATAGCAGAACTCTGTGCAAATGTCTGACAAGCTGATATGGAGAGAGGACAAAGAGCGGACATGGAGTCCTCCCTCTGATTAGTAGCTTTGAGCCCCCCAAAACCTAGACCCACCATGTTTAACACACAGAACTAGTGCTGCCCACTGCTCCAACAAAAAAAGGTGAGGGAGGAGGGGGTAGAGGAGCGACACAATGGGAGACAAGGAGGGGAGAACAGACTTGGGAAGGAGGGGAGAATAGACATGGGAGGGGGAAGAACAACATAGGAGGGGGAAGAACTGACATGGGAGGGGGGAGAACGAACATGGGAGGGGGGAGAATAGACATGGGAGGGGGGGAATAGACATGGGAGGGGGAAGAACAGACATGGGAGGGGAGAGAATAGGGGGAGAATAGACATGGGAGGGGGAGAATAGGAGGGACAATAGACATGGGAGGGGGAGAATAGACATGGGAGGGGGAAGATGAGACATGGGAGGGGGGAGAACGAACATGGGAGGGGGAGAATAGACATGGGAGGGGGGAATAGACATGGGAGGGGGAAGAACAGACATGGGAGGGGAGAGAATAGGGGGAGAATAGACATGGGAGGGGGAGAATAGGAGGGACAATAGACATGGGAGGGGGAGAATAGACATGGGAGGGGGAAGATGAGACATGGGAGGGGGGAGAACAGACATGGGAGGGGGAGAATAGACATGGGAGGGGGAAGAACAGACATGGGAGGGGAGAGAATAGGGGGACAATAGACATGGGAGGGGGAGAATAGACATGGGAGGGGGAAGATGAGACATGGGAGGGGTAGAATAGACACGGGAGGGGGGAGAATAGACATGGGAGGGGGGAGAACAGACATGGGAGAGGGAAGATGAGACATGGGAGGGGGAAGAATAGACACGGGAGGGGGGAGAATAGACATGGGATTGGGGAAAATAGACATGGGAGGGGGGAGAACAGACATGGGAGGGGGAAGATGAGACATGGGAGGGGTAGAATAGACACGGGAGGGGGGAGAATAGACATGGGATTGGGGAAAATAGACATGGGAGGGGGGAGAACAGACATGGGAGGGGGGAGATGAGACATGGGAGGGGTAGAATAGACACGGGAGGGGGGAGAATAGACATGGGATTGGGGAAATAGACATGGGAGGGGGGAGAACAGACATGGGAGGGGGAAGATGAGACATGGGAGGGGTAGAATAGATACGGGAGGGGGGGAAATAGACATGGGATTGGGGAGAATAGACATGGGAGGGGGGAGAACAGACATGGGAGGGGAAAGAACAGACATGGGAGGGGGAGAATAGAGATGGGAGGGGGGAGACTAGACATGGGAGGGGGAAGAACAGACATGGGAGGGGATAGAACAGACATGGGAGTGAGGTGGGGACAGACAACAGATATGGGGGGGACAGACATGGGAGGGGGACAACAGAAATGGGTGCAGAGAGGAGAGGCAAAAGACATGGAAAGGAAGAGAGGCATACAATGGGACAATAGGAGAGGAAGATAGGCATGGGAAGGGAGAGGGACAGACATGAGGAGTGAGAGGAGACAGACAGGGGGACACATTAAGAAATGTAGTTTTTCTTTAACAAGAAAATAGTGACTTCTGTGTATGTGACTGTCTCAGTGTGTGTGTGTGTGTGTGTCTCTGTGTGTTTAAATGTGTGCATGAGACTGCGTGTGTGATGCGCGGTTGTCTAGCTTTTGTAAGTAGCCGGGATAATGGGAGGAGCAAGGGGGCGGCATAATGAGGATTCGCCTTGGGTGGAAAAAACTCCTTGCATCAGCCCTGCATGTAGGATATCCATGTATATTAAAAGTGAATCTGTATATGGGAGACTCAAACTCCTCCTTCTTATAATGGCTAATTGGAACATTCCGCACCAACATTCCATTACTTTCCATGGTGAATGCTCCACTGTTAGAACCTTAGCCCACCGCTCCCAAATTCTAACCTGTCCTTCTCTCCACCACTTCCTGTCCTTCTATCCAGCAGCCAGTTCGTCTCTATAAGACTGATTAGCACCAAGTCTCTATCAAATGACCTTTTGCCCATCAGGAATAGTTTAATAAGCTTCAGTGTCAATAGAATGTGACAATATATATATATTAAATTATTCTAGATATGTATTTATAGATTGATTGAGGGGCTGGCTCCCAGATCCCTGCTGGCAGTTTCTCAGAAGGTCAGTATATACATATAAATATATAATACACGGTGTTACAAGGTTTCTATTAATCGCCTCGTCCCTTCTCAGCCCGCTGGGCTCCCTGCAGCCTGCTGCTGTTAGTAATTGTGTCGTCCCCCCTTCGTTTCAGCTTGTTGATTTGCACAGCTGAGTAGCCACAGATCATGCTATCAATGGGGCGCCAAAGACAAATGACTAACATTTAAGCCATTGCCCCAGGATCTGTGTTTTGAGCTGTGATACATGCACATCGCAACACATTTCTATTTATCTTATTATGGCTCCGCCGTACAGCCTCACGGAGACAAATTGGAGGATGTTTTGTCTTAATCTAACTCAGGATTGTCAGGCTGCCTTTGCAAAGGGCTCTGGCAATGTACAGAATAAACAGGAATCTATTATAAAAATGTGGATATTTTGATAAAAGAATTTATTAAATAACCATTTTTTTTTTTTTTTACTTAGGATTGCCATATTTTTGTAAAAATTAAATAATGACCCTGCGATTGCCTCCATAGACTTAAAATACCGGCTGGATTGTAATCCAACTTGTGCTTCAAGTATTGCTTCTAGTATAGAAGCGCATGTACTTCTAATATAGAAGCACAGATAAAAAGGTCCTAGTTTGAAAAGATACTGGCATGAACCTTTTTTTAAAAATTAGAAGCCAATTTATCCTCCTCTTGGCAGCTGGTTTGCTGTGAGGGGCTCATCACATGTTTTCCTGGGTCCCCTTTATTGATATCTAAAAACGAGGGTCTGTCTTTCTCTGCACTACCGGAAGACATTATCTTTGGTCGGCTTCCCTGATTGGCTAAGCGCGCTGATAGCCAGTATCCAGCTCAGCATCCATGTAACTGAGATTTTGGCTGCCACTCCCTGAGGGAACCCATGTGAACTATAATTCCAATGAGCCATACCTCATTTACATAGTTGCCAACATAGGCCATGTTTCCAGGGACACATATTTGTTCCACATGCTGCAGAAAGATCATGCAAAGTGCAGCCCAGCAGTAAGTAGGATGAATATATACAATCCAATAAATTAATCATGGTAGGTCCTATGAGATTTCCACCCCGATTAATTAATTGGATTGTGTCTGTGCGTATATCCATCCTACATACTGCCGGGCTGCACTTTGCATGCTCTTTCTGCAGCAAGTGGAACACATATGTGTCCCTGGAAACATGGCCAATGTTGGCAACTATGCATTTACGTAGAGTGGCTCCTGCCACTGGAATATGCCTCAGATCACCCCTAGCTACTCAGAGCCGGCTGAGTGTACGAGTTGTAAGCCAGCGCTGATGGAGGGCCGCAGTTTTCCCTAACCCCTGGCTACATGCACATGGAAGGTTGTAGTGTCTTCTCGGCCTCTCTTACATTTCACACAGGTGGATGATTGTTGAGCAGCTTATTGTTCGTTCCTGGAGGACAGAAGAAAGGGATGACTGTAATAAAGGCCTCGATATACGCATGTAGTGATTCACTGCACAGAGAGATAAAGGGATGCGTCAGAGCACGACATGCTGCCTGCACTACATTCAGGCTCTTCCATTGCCAGCCCTGGCTACCGATCTCTCCAAAAAGTGACTTTTCTTGGTATGAGATCTTTATCACGCCAGCTGTGCTGGAGTATATTATTCATATCCTACTCAACCAACAACAACAAAAAAACAAATAGAAAACTAACAATTTATGGCTTGTTCAAATTCCACCTTATCCGACATTGGGGTAGCGTGCGTTGCCCAGCTATCGTGGGATTGCTGCTGAGAATAATGGGAGTAGCAGTTTGCCACAACTTGATTTTCAGATTTTGCTTCATAGTTTTCTGTGGAAATTGCAGGTTTCTCTCTCTGTCAGCACAAGAAATACCATAAAATATTGCAAATTTATGCCGATAATTATTATTATTATTATTATTATTTTTTATGTTATGCAACTTAATATCTCCAGGAGGTGGGGCTTCAGATAGCAGGAGTCAGCTCTACTCCGCATGTGCAGTAGCCTTCAAACTTGTCCTTGCGCGGTATTAATTCGCCTGCGTCCTGGACACTGAAGAATGACAATTGGGGTAGCATGCCGGTCCGGAATCTGTACAGTCCTGTTAACATGGCGGGCCTGAAACTTAAAGGGCCATTTCCACATCCAGTGTCTGGGGAAAAATTATTTTTAGATAAGTGATGCCACTTGTAAAGTGCAAAAAAAAAGTGTAATAGATTTATTTCTGTTGCCATGGAAACAGACCTGCCCATCTCTTCAAGCCCCTCCTTATTGGAATGTTGAATTTAGAGGTAAGTAAGACTGCAGGGGAACTGTCATTTTAAAGTGCATTTTACATATATTAAACACATGCACAACATATAGAAAATAAGCTAGTTGGAACTTCCTTAAAACCATTTAGCAATGTACTAGAGGGAACAAATTTAAGCTCAACGTAGTACTTTTGGGGGAGAAATGCAGATTACATTGAATGATGTCCGACGTTTCCCCTGGGTGTCCGCAACCCGCGCTAACGATCACCGGTTTGTCCATCGCCTTAATTAAACTAATACATGGGCACAAGGCAGGAACTGACGCCTCTTTATTCCCTGTCCCTCTGGCGCCATTAAAGTCGCGTTTCGTAATAACGCTGTGCTTGTGAGTAATATTCATGGGCGTTAAACCATGAAAAAAATAAAAATAAAAAAATAAAAACAATTAAAATGCTTCCCCTGAAGTAATTACGGGAAATGTAATATTATCGCTCCTGTGATGTGATAGATTGCTGTATAAAAGCCAATACACATTGTACTCATAATACATTTAAATTAAATTAATATTCTAAAGTAGCACTATCCAGATTTGTAATGGGATGAGCTGGAAATCTTCCAGAACCTCAAATATGAGGGAAACGAGCTGTTCTCCCAAATAA
Organism: Pelodytes ibericus; assembly: GCA_036172795.1. Taxonomy (NCBI): domain Eukaryota; kingdom Metazoa; phylum Chordata; class Amphibia; order Anura; family Pelodytidae; genus Pelodytes; species Pelodytes ibericus. The sequence goes on from CM069862.1 coordinate 195,540,907, forward strand.
CTATATTGGTCTTAATAAGATAACTGGGAGGATAATACAAAAAAAAACACCTTTGTTTTTTGGCCACAAGTGGTGTGACATGACCCCTAGGTACTCTGGTCTTCAGCTTTAGATACAATGTTTTAAAAGAATAAATAATAATAATGGTATGTTGGCATTTCTGAGTAACTTAACATGGGTTGACAGCTACTTGTTAGGGTGTTAGAATGTTAAAATTTGATAAGTTTAAAATATTTTTTTGGGATACCCCCATGTGACCCATCCACCAACATGACTTAAATCTTTACCTAGAAGCCGACTGAGTTCATATAATAATACCAGCTGGTGGAGTGCAGGATGAGAGATTAAAAGGAATGTAGAGTAAGTTATTTGATGGAGGCTATCCAGTACACCTGATGGATGAGATCTACTGGTGTGTCGGACAGTTGAATAGATCGTATTTGCCATAAAAAAAAAAAAATAGGGACAGATTGGAGTTTGGATCCATATTTGGGACACAGTAAAAAAATGTTGTATTTCATAAACACAGGGGTGAAAGAATTTGAAACGGATCCGCTGATGGAGCTAGAGTTAGGGACCAACTTGTCAATCCCTGTAAAGAGAGAGGCCCCTCAAAAGTTTTTAGGATCTAGGAATTCCTCGTGTTTTAAATTGTGTCCCCTACGCCAGCATTTACTGGAGCAGCTATGTTCATAGAACCAGTCTTTAAAAAGGTAAATAATTTTTTTTTAAAAGAACAGAAATTTCTTTGTGATTGGAACTAGGGTTGCCACCTTTTCATGCAATTAATACCGGCCTTGGTACTGTCTCCATAGACTTAACATTGGCCTGATGCCAATTTTTTACTGGCCTGCCGGTAAAATACCGGCCAGGTGGCAACCCTATTTGGAACTATTCGGAAAAAGTGCTGTTTTTAAAAGTGTGAGTTTTGCATTCACCGGCTTACTTTTGTATATCATTTTATAATGTTACAAGATAAATATATAGATATAACTGCGTTAGTATCACTGCACTTAACGCGTTTTTTAAAATAAAATTATTTTCACATTATGATAAATGCATGTCCTTGAGTGATGTATTGGTACATTTTTTTTCTGGTTGATTACCCCATGTAATAAATGGGCGGGTGGCTGAATTGGTCTGTTTAGCTTCCACACACAAAATATTGTTAAAGGCACACTCCCACCAAAAAATTAAAACGTTGTTTTTTGTTTTTGATATGTGGCTGTATTTAATAAAATATGTAACTAAACAAGTGTGACTGGGTGCCACCATTATGTGAAATATAGTGTTTTTGGGTGCCACCCCCTAGTGACTTTACAGCACTAGTATCTCACTTTGGGGCTGGGGACACAGAATGCAGAATTCTGACCATAGACTTGCATTGAATGAGAGGGTAATGTAACTATTACATCACAAGGGGGCAGAGTTATGAAACCGGTTTGATCAGGTCAATCTCCTCTCTTTGTGCTGGAAAGCAGGTAAAAAAAAAAGTTGTACACAGCCACCTAGTCCTGCCCACTATGATACACAGGAGCCAGTAACAGAGCAGGGGAGTATCTTATGACATCATCATGCAGGCTTTGGCGACAGTTATAAAGTGAAACAGGCTGGAAGATTTTGGATGATGTTGCATCATGGGAAATATTCTCAAAATGGATGCTGGAGGTAAACACCTAATTTTATTTTTCCTTTTATATGCAATTAATTCAATCATAAAAGTGAAACAGTGGCATATGATATATATATATATGTGTTTGTTTGAAATTACCTTGTTATCTAGTTACATCTTATGTAAGTGGTAGTGTCCCTTTAAGTCCTGTTCTATGGGGCAGGGTGAACAATTCCATGGGGGAGATCCATACTGAGAGCTCTGGTTCAGAACAATTTCTGGGGTCTTCTAACAGGCCAACATGGTCAGCTGTGGCTGTAGCACTGGACAGAGTATACACCATTCTATGCATTGCACCTCTTACATCACCTATTACTCTGCCCCAGCTCCAAATCCCCAAAGATGCTTATCTCCTAAAAGAATATGCCTTATTAGCCTTTGTGTACCCCCCACCTTCCTCTCTGCGCTTGGCGTCTAATCTTTATGGCCGCTGAGCAAATGCAAACAGCTCAAAATAAATTAAATATTGAGAAGAGTTATTAAGAAATACACTTTAATTAAATATTCATGGCAGGCTCATGATTCATTTACAAGACCCCCTCCTTCAAATCCCCCCCCCCCCCCCCCCCCCCAGCCATGAAAGGGAACACGAGGGGCAGGAATGACATGCTTTCCCTTTACATTGGCTGCAATAGCTCTGGATAATAGTCATTTATTCACAAGAAACACCCGTTTGTCGTTGCTCAGTTCTAGTGAAGATTACAAAAGCAGCATCTGACTTCAAGGTGTTGAGTGAAAAGTGCATGCTGCGAAGTCTCCTGGGAAAAAGCAGCTTTTTTTTTAAAAAAAAATTTGGAGCAATTCAAAAATTTGTCCGGTTCAAAGATGTCATCTAATTGGATTTTTATGTCTAGCACAGCCACAAAAAATGGCTTAGAGAGGGGCTCTTATCAAACCACTTCTGTCTGATATCAAGTGGCTTTTTGCTCGTGGGAAGCACTGTTCAAAAACCATTAGCTATTTTATTTTAGACGTCTCTTTCCGACGTCCAGGCCGCCATGTCACAAACTTCCTTCATGTTTGTTCAGATCTGACCCAAAATTCTAAACAACATGTCCGCCCCCTGATAGACCTATACAGAGCAAAGATTATAAACAACATGTCCGCCCCCTGATAGACCTATACAGAGCACAGATTCTAAACAACATGTCCGCCCCCTGACAGACCTATACAGAGCAAAGAGTCTAAACAGCATGCCGTCCCCTGAAAGCCTTATACAGAGCAAAGATTCTAAACAACATGTCTGTCCCCTGTTAGACTTATACAGAGCAAATCAACATGTCCGCCCCCTGATAGACCTATACAGAACAGAGAAAAGATTCTAAACATGCCCGTCCCCTGATAGACCTATACAGAGCAAAGATTATAAACAACATGTCTGCCCCCAGATAGACCTATACAGAGCAAAGATTCTAAACAACATGTCCGCCCCCTGATAGACCTATACAGAGCAAAGATTATAAACAACATGTCCGCCCCCTGATAGACCTATACAGAGCAAAGATTCTAAACAACATGTCTGCCCCCTGATAGACCTATACAGAGCAAAGATTATAAACAACATGTCCGCCCCCTGATAGACCTATACAGAGCAAAGATTCTAAACAACATGTCTGCCCCCTGATAGACCTATACAGAGCAAAGATTATAAACAACATGTCCGCCCCCTGATAGACCTATACAGAGCAAAGATTATAAACAACATGTCCGCCCCCTGATAGACCTATACAGAGCAAAGAGGTCTTGATAAAGTACTTTATTCTTTCATTAAAACACGTCTAAACTGGCAATCTTTCAGTCAAACAAAAGTTAATTTTTTATCAACATTTGTCCTTTAATTAAACTATTTTTTGAACGGCTGCTACTTGTTGGTCAATACAAACTACGCTCCCCCGAGAACCTTTGGGTCCTTCTGCCTGATACTTCAGGTTCCAGGTCAAGTTGCTCCGTGTGGTAACCGCACATCAGTGGATGGTATAATAAGCCTCAGCCGGAGAGCGGTGTTATTGGCCTCAGAGACTAGCGGGGGGGGGGGGGGGACGTTGCTTTGGAAACCTGCATCCGAGGAAGCATCTGTGTGTATCTGACCTTTTCATAAACATCCAGCGCAATAATCAACAGGAGAAATTAAACCTCTGTGTACACAAAGCAGCTCGGATGATAATAAAGAATGTTACGCGCCCCAGAGTCTTTATTGCGGAAATGTACGGGAACAGAACATAACGAGGGCTATGGCTTGGTCTATACACCAGACGGCCACGATTCCCCCTGCTCTAATCCATCTAGGACAATTTTGGGGATATTAAATAGGGGCAGTGGTTTTCTCTAGACTGTACAGATTCGTTACATAGCTACGCCGAAATTATAATGATTCCATGGTATGTTTTAGTAGCAAGCCCACTATTGCAGGGCTCAACAAATCCCGGGCACCAGGTTGCAATGGTGACTAGGAAAGGAGACCTGGCAATCAGGTATTGCCATTCACATGGGCAGATTATTTTTTTCCCGTCAGAGAAGTGAGGGGGGGGGGGCGGCAAGGTCTGTGCCTTCTGCCCACTGTGAAGTCATTGCGGCACTCAGCAGTATTACACTTGAACATGGTCTGTGCCTGTGTGAGCGTTTTTGCAGAAGAGACCCCCTCCCCTGCAATGAGGTAAAGCTGCAGGGAGGGGGAGGACACATCTAAAATGAAGTAATTTTCTTTTCTTTACAAAAATATCAAAAACCGGTAGCTTGTGTCTATGTGACAGTGTGTGTGTGTATGTGTCTGTGACTGTGTAACTGCATGACTGTGTGAGCATGACTGACTGTGGTTTGAAATCTGTACTGTTTGGATATTTTTCTCTTCTTAAAACTAAATAAAATGTAAAAACTTATTATTGCAGGATTCTGCTCTTGATAAGGAAAAAGCCAGGGTACCTTTCTGGTGTCCTGGTGCATGCGATTGAGGTGTAGGGGTGGCAGAGGTCTGACAGACCCAAAAAAGTGCTATGATAAACTATGCACAAAATCCCCCCCCCCCCCCCCAAGTGGTGATAATCCACATTAGTGAAAAGGAATGTGAACAAGTGGAATCACTTGTAACAATGGTGAAAATGAGCATGCACATGTGTACAAGCCATCACTATTCACAGTGGTGTTAAAGGTCACAAGTTCACAAACCCCTGTAACTAATGAGATAGACACATCGAGCGTCTGCCAGACTCTTGTGCCACTGTGATTAATCCAGCTTCAGCGTTTCTTATCCCTGTGATGCTGGATATAATCAGCCTTACATCCTTATTTGCAGACATTTTTTGGGGGGGGCTTCCTTAGAAACCAGAAGATCAAGCCCAGCACTGTAATGATAGAAGCCCGATCCAGCGGGGTCACCAAAGCAGACACAGTCACAGCGATGCGAATCCGCCCAGCGGAGAATAAATTGCACGGAAAGGAATAATTTGCTCATCACAGGGGCCGGATGCCCCGGCACAGAGCCGAGAATTCTAGTTCCAAACAATCAAACTCTCACCTGTGCCCCAGGCTGGGAGCCAAGTGTCCCCTCCGACGCACCAGACAGGATTTCCTCATCATGCAAATGTTAATTATAAGCCACATGCTGATTTGAAGAGCTAATTAAATTGAAATCTCGCAGGCAGGCCTTTGAACATGATCATCATGCGCAGGTAGCAGGCCTGGGAAATTTGGGAAAGTATCTGGGTATCGTCACTGTATGAGACATACGGGATCTAAACCATGGTATATCTCGTTTCCAGATTAATCCTTTAGGTGCGTGGAAATAGTTGAAACAACAAATATATATATATATATATATATATGTCTTACTGATATTATCATGTAATCAAGCTACAGTGATTTTGAAGAAGCTCCCAGGTTCCTATTGTGCTAGGAGGAGGAAAGGATGTGTTGAAACTGCAGCATGTGGTAGATTACCCATTGTGCCCAAGTAAAAAAAAAAAAAAATAACAAGAAATGCAAGTTGGAAATTATCTACTTCATTTTAAATAAAAACTGCAATATCCCTGCAGGGGGCAAAATAAAATCTGGATTAGAGAGTCAGTATTTTTTTTGCTCTTTCTTGCCCAAAATAATACATTCACCTCAATAAAATGTAAGAGAGTGCTGGTTTTAAAGCAGGCTCAATCTGCTATTATTGGTTCAAGTTGACCATTCGTCCTTTCTCCCTCTTGGCTTTGTCCTTTACGTTCAGTTTAATTGAAAGATTGCATCGAGTGCAGGTGTTTTATATAGAGATGCTTTAATGAGAGAATAAAAAAGAAAGTACATTATTGAGCCCTCTTCGCTCCACGAAGGGCGGACATTTTGTTTAGAATCTTGAGACAGATGGTCAGATCTTCCTTTCTTAAGACCCAAGTGTGAACAACATGTCTGCCCACTGATAGAGCTGTAGAAGCACAGAGGGCTTAATACTTTAACTATATTCTTTCATTAAAACATTTCTGTTTAGAATGTCTAATTGAAAGATTGCAACATGTCTAACCATAACTTAATTTGTTGCCGACAGTTGTCCTTTAAGTGAGCAAGATGAACTTATGGGTTATATGGGGTACCTCGAGAATGGATCTGCATTTTGGACTGGACAAGACCAGACCTACCTACTCCTTCACCTCCACTTGGTGGCACCAAGAGGGACATAGACACTCCATGTGCAGAGCTTATTGCTCCACAGTGGAGGCCCCCCAGGAGCTAGCAATCTGATGCCGTATTTTCAACACAAGATAAAATTGCTTTATTCGACTTTATTTTTTATTAATCACACTAAATATTTGTCCTTGCCGGAGTTAATTGCTGTATTGTAGGATATCAGGCTCTCTCTCTCGGACTCAATTACCAGCAACCTCTTCATTGACATGAGTTGTAATCCTGGCCTGGCATTTTATAAAGGATCTCCTTTATCCCTCTCCCAGGCTCCGGTTTGTCATTTCAAGATGCTTAATTGGTTTGGGAATATTTGGGGTAATTCAATTCACCTTCCTTATTTAATTGGTCTGTCTGATTCCCCCCTGCGCCACGGCCGGCTGATTGTGCTGAGACCTCCTGCATATCAGCTTTGCTGTGAAAGATAATTGCCAAGAATCCAAGTGCTCACATAGGACGGAGGGGGGAAAAATACGGCTTCTGGTGTTTAAGGGTTTGATAGAAAAGTGATTTATGTAAAAAAAATGACTTTATCTATGATATTTATATTTAATAAAACAAATGTCACTGGTAAATGCCCAGCATTGGAAATTAATTGGTTGTGAGGCTTACTGGTAAGACAGGGGACACAGAGCCCCCTTTCACAGTCCTACACAGCGCTCTCCTGTGCCACCGCAGTGGTGCCCCCTTCCAGTTTTCCCCCGTCACTACCCCTGTGCCACCCAGTATGTGCATGTGCCTCTTTAAAGTGACCCCAGTATTCTCCTGTGCTCTCTCTTATTCCCTCCTGTTCTTCTGTATGCCCCTGCAATGGCTTGTGCTCTCAGTTTCAGTCTGTGTGTGCTTGTGTGTACTTTTCTGTGTCTGGAGTATTAATTTGTGCCACAGTACTCGCCTGTGGTCATCTGTGCCACTTTGTGACTATAGTTCTCATCTGAGCCCCACCTTCTCGTCTGAACCCACAGTATTTGTCTGTGCCCCCACATATGCCCTTATGGTTGCCTGTTCCCACCTGTGGCTCAAGTAGACTTCTGTGCCAGTCTGTGACCACAGTACTCACCTGTAAAGCCCGAGTGGTTGCCTATGCCAGTATGTGCCTGTGCCCACCAGCACCCACAATTCCACTATACTTCCATACCCCTTACTTGCCTGTGTCCATCTTTCCACAGTACTTCCCTGAGCCCGTCTGTGAACCCCATAATCACATGTGCCTACCTGTACCCCCTGTACATGCCTTTGCCCCAAATAATAGCATGTGCTTGCCTGTAGTTGTCAACAGTGTTTTCTTTAGCCACTATTTACAATAGTGTGCCCATCTGTTCCAACATTGCTTAAGTGTCCCCACTGTCCTTTGCACATGCTACTCATCTGTGCCCCTAGTACTCACCTATGCCTGTCCCAGCAGTACTTTGCTGTCCCCACACTACTCTCCTGTGCCATTACTGTCCATTGTACTGGCCTGTGCCTCCTTACTCACCTGGGCAAATGTGTTCACCATTGCCATCTGTGTCCTTATACTTGCCTGTGCACACGCTACTGGCTTGTGCCCCCTATATTTACTTGTGCCACTCTGTGCTCAAGCAACTGGCCTGGGCGCCCATACTTCTTGTGCCCAACTGTGCTTGCTTGTTCCAGTCTGTACACCAATACACAATTGTGTCTATCAGTGCCCCCAGTACACACCTGTGACAGGCTTTGCTCCTGTACTCTCCTGTTCCACATTGTTGCATGTGCCCATTAGTGCTACTAGTACCTGCCTGTGTACCAAGGATTGCTTTCTCCTGTTTGTACCCCAGTACTTGCCTGTGCCCCCAATATTAGCCTGCCTGTACTTGCGTGTGCCAGTCTGTGCCCCTGTGCACACCTTACTTGCCTGTGCCAGTCTGCCCCATACTAATGGCCTATGACCACATGTGCCCATGCTACTGGTCTATGCCACTACGCACCTGAGTGCCCCAAACTTGCTTCCAGTATTCATATGTGCCGTCTCTGCCGCAATTCTTACTTATGCAATGAGAATCTGTCCGTCTGTGCCTACTGGCCTGTACTCACTTGTACTGTCTGTACCTGCCTGAGTAACCAGTAAACCTCTGCCCACCTGTGCCACAGGGGGACTGGTGACGTTACTCTCGCTCTGTTAATTAATTTTAAATCCAGATGTCCTTTCCCATAGCTTGACCTTATAGGTATAGGTCAAACGGATTGTAGAGTTTATTTATTTACTTTTTCCTGTTTATGTTCTTTGCAGAAGGTTTACAGCTGGTATTATGATTTGATTCTTTATATTGATCCGGAGGAAGCTAAATACTAAACACCCACTGAAGAATTGATCCTTCCCAATCTGCAAAACAATAACTATTCGTCATATTTTTGTTTATTTAAAATCTTTTGCCAGACCTCGTTATCCAAGCTCCCCAAAATACCCATTAAAATCACGGGGAGCTAAATCACTAAAAGGTGAGAGGAACATTTCTTACATTTTTATGTTTTTTTTTTAATATCTCTTACCTTTTTAATAATCGCACATCAAAAATACAAATCCAGAGGCGTCACTAGGGTTGGTGTCACCCGGTGCGGTAACTCATGGTGTCACCCCCCTGGATTTCCTCCAATACCATGCCACACAGATTCCTTAGTAATGCCAGTCAGATGGACAATTAAATATGCCGCATACAGGAGCCCCACAAATTGTGTCACACGCAGGAGCCCCATAACTATGCCACATACAGGAGCCCCATAACTATGCCACATACAGGAGCCCCATAACTATGCCACACACAGGAGCCCATAGCTATGCCACATACAGGAGCCCCATAACTATGCCACACACAGGAGCCCCATAACTATGCCACACACAGGAGCCCCATAACTATGCCACACACAGGAGCCCCATAACTATGCCACACACAGGAGCCCATAGCTATGCCACATACAGGAGCCCCATAACTATGCCACACACAGGAGCCCCATAACTATGCCACACACAGGAGCCCATAGCTATGCCACATACAGGAGCCCCATAACTATGCCACACACAGGAGCCCCATAACTATGCCACACACAGGAGCCCATAGCTATGCCACATACAGGAGCCCCATAACTATGCCACACACAGGAGCCCCATAACTATGCCACACACAGGAGCCCCATAACTATGCCACACACAGGAGCCCATAGCTATGCCACATACAGGAGCCCCATAAATTATGCCACACCAAAACCCCATAAATTATGCCTCACCTTGGAGCCCAATTAATTATGCCACACACACAGGCGCCCCTTAATTATGCCACACAAAAGAGCCCCTTAATTATGCCACACATGGGGCACAATAAATATGGTACACATGGGACCGCCATTAATTATGCGACACACAGGAGTCTCACAAGGTGACAATTGTACAATTCAAAAACAATACATATCTATAAACACAGACATCTCTCTATAACTAGTTGCATTTATACTTATTTGAATTATTTAATATTCTATTTAATAAAAATGTTATTGAAAAATTGCATTCCAATTTTTATTCCCTTCTCTGCACCCACATTGCACCTAAAGGACTTAACACAGCACCATACAGTACCCACAGCACTTGCCATGCACCTATATTGCACCCACAGCACTTGGCTTGCACTCATATTGCACCTACACGATTTGGCATGCCACAGTGTCACTTTGCCCTACAGAACTAGACAGTGTCACTTTCCACATAGTACATGTTATTTTGCCCCACAGACCAAGCCACAGCATCACTTTGCCAATTAAAATATGCCAGTATTTAACCCCTCGATATGCCAGGATTTAGCCATTAAATATGCCAGGATTATTTTGCCACTCAATATGCCATGATTTAGCCATTCAATATGCCAGGATTTTGCCCCCCAATATGCCATTTAATATACCAGGATTTTGCCCCTTAATACGCCAGGAGTTTGCCCCCCAATACGCCATTGAATATGCTAGTATTTTGCTCTCAATATGCCAGGATTCCCCCCCCCCCCCCAATATGCCATTTAATATGCCAGGATTTTGCCCCCCAATATGCCATTTAAAATGCCAGGATTTTGCCTCTCAATACGCCAGGAGTTTTCCCCCCAATATGCCATGTAATATGCTAGTATTTTGCTCTCAATATGCCAGGATTTTTCCCCCCAATAAGCCATTTAATATGCCAGGATTTTGCCCCCCAATATGCCATTTAATATGCCAGGATTTTGCCCCTCCAATATGCCATTTAATATGCCAGGATTTTGCCCCTCCAATATGCCATTATATATGCCAGGATTTTGCCTCTCTAATATGCCAGGATTTTGCCCCCCAATATGCCATTTAATATGCCAGGATTTTGCCCCCCAATATGCCATTTAATATGTCAGGATATTGCCAATTAATATGCCAGGATTTTGCCCCTCAGTATGCCTGTTATGCCACCCTTCTCCCCCCTTTCCCAGACCCCAGTACTTACCTCCTTGCTGCTGTCTCCCGGTGCAGGTCCGTGGCTGTGAGGGAAGCGTTGTGCGCTCCCCTCCAGCCGCGCGGATCAATAAAGTTTGTTTTAAAAAAAAGTTTGAACAAACTTTATTGATCCGCGTGGCTGGAGGGGAGCGCACAACACTTCCCTCACAGCCACGGACCTACACCGGGAGACAGCAGCAAGGAGGTAAGTACTTTTTTTTTTTCAATGCAGGGGGTGCCGGCAGCACAGGTGTCACCCCAGCTGGTGGTGTCACCCGGTGCGGTCCGCACCCCCCGCACCCCCCTCGTGACGCCACTGTACAAATCTATAATAAGTTTATTGATAGATGTTGCCAGTCTACATGCGGTACAGCCAAATCTGTTTGTTTTTTTCAAATAGAGATACTGTCCCAAGTTTATGTATGTATTTCAAAACTAAGTCCCAAATTGGGTTAATTCTCTCAAACCACTAAGGGGGTCATGTACTAAACAAGTCCAGTGGGGAAAATAAAGTAGATAAAACATGAGTAAGGAGCAATTTGCGACTATTTGTAACATTTAGCGGGCATGTTTCCGTTTGCGCTAATAAATTGCGATTATATTTGCGCATGCTGAAGGGTTTTGCTAATATTTTGTGAAAAATAATTCTTATTTGCGTGTGAAAATTACACCAGCTTTTAGCGAGCGCTATCAAAAGAGGTAGAAAAAATATTCGTAAAATTGACTGTTTTTATTCTCAATTTGCTCATATGTACTATTTGAGTGTTAAATGTTTAGTACATTGCGATAGGAGCAAAGTGCAAAAATAGTTTGGCACATAAATTATATTCGCGTTTTTATTAGTACATGCCCCTCAAAATGTGGAGAATACCACCAACCTTTTTTCCACATCTCCAGAATATGTTAAAAGTGCTTCATTCTAATAAATAAATTATACCAGTCGGCTAAGGTTCTCTGTCTCTAGCTAAAATGTCTTAAAGATTGAATTAAGCATTATGTCGGGACGATTGAGCTCTTCTAGCACTGGCTCTGGATGTGCCAACACCGATTGTGGCTTGTTACATGGTGATGATCACTGGACTATACAACTGAATTATGTGGTCCAGGACCAGAGATGGGCAAAGTATCTGTACAATGACCTCAGTGTCCTTGACAAGGTCTGTGAAGGTCAAAAGGACATCACTAGATAGTAGACATGTGCAAAACTAAAATTTTCGTTTCGTTTTCGTCCATTCGGACGAAAATGTTATTTATTTCGTCTAAAACGAATTTCGTTCATTAGTGCATTCGTTTCAGACGAAATTCGTTCATTATTTTCGTTTCGTTAATTTTTTTCGTTCGTTTTATAGAATACAATGTAATACTATTGGCTTTCTATAAACCGAACGAGAGCCCCATTCATAAGAAATTCTTATGAATGGGGCTCTCGTTCGGTTCATAGAAAGGCAATAGTATTACTTGTATTCTATAAGCCGAAAGTCTATAAACCGAACGACTTTCGGTTTATAGACTTTCGGCTTATGGAATACATGTAATTCTATTGCTATTCTATAAACCGAACGACTTTCGGTTTATAGAATAGCCATAGGTTTACATGTATTACATAAGCCGAAAGTCTATAAACCGAAAGTCGTTCGGTTTATAGGCTGTCGGCATTTAACTATACAGAGACAGAGTCTCCATTCATAAAATTATGAATGGAGACTTTGTCTCCGTGTAGTAAAATGCCGACAGCCTATAAACCGAACGTTCGGTTTATAGGCTGTGGGCATTTTACTACACGGAGACAAAGTCTCCATTCATAATTTTATGAATGGAGACTCTGTCTCCGTGTAGTAAAATGCCGACAGCCTATAAACCGAACGTTCGGTTTATAGGCTGTCGGCTTATGGAATACATGTATTCCTATTGCTATTCTATAAACCGAAAGTCGTTCGGTTTATAGAATAGCAATAGGAATACATGTATTCCATAAGCCGACAGCCTATAAACCGAACGTTCGGTTTATAGGCTGTCGGCATTTTACTACACGGAGACAGAGTCTCCATTCATAAAATTATGAATGGAGACTTTGTCTCCGTGTAGTAAAATGCCGACAGCCTATAAACCGAACGTTCGGTTTATAGGCTGTCGGCTTATGGAATACATGTATTCCTATTGCTATTCTATAAACCGAAAGTCGTTCGGTTTATAGAATAGCAATAGGAATACATGTATTCCATAAGCCGACAGCCTATAAACCGAACGTTCGGTTTATAGGCTGTCGGCATTTTACTACACGGAGACAGAGTCTCCATTCATAAAATTATGAATGGAGACTTTGTCTCCGTGTAGTAAAATGCCCACAGCCTATAAACCGAACGTTCGGTTTATAGGCTGTCGGCTTATGGAATACATGTATTCCTATTGCTATTCTATAAACCGAACGACTTTCGGTTTATAGAATAGCCATAGGATTACATGTATTATATAAGCCGAAAGTCTATAAACCGAAAGTCGTTCGGTTTATAGGCTGTCGGCATTTAACTATACAGAGACAGAGTCTCCATTCATAAAATTATGAATGGAGACTTTGTCTCCGTGTAGTAAAATGCCGAAAGCCTATAAACCGAACGATCCGTTTATAGACTTTCGGCTTATATAATACATGTAATCCTATGGCTATTCTATAAACCGAACGTTCGGTTTATAGAATAGCAATAGGAATACATGTATTCCATAAGCCGACAGCCTATAAACCGAACGTTCGGTTTATAGGCTGTGGGCATTTTACTACACGGAGACAAAGTCTCCATTCATAATTTTATGAATGGAGACTCTGTCTCCGTATAGTTAAATGCCGGCTTTTAACTATACGGAGACAAAGTCTCCATTTATAATTTTATGAATGGAGACTCTGTCTCCGTATAGTTAAATGCCGGTGTTCTGACAAATTTCTGGAGCAAATTCTCCTGCGCAATCGCAGGAGAATTTGCTCACTGCGCATGCGCATAAAGTTACAGCTGATAACTCAGCTGTAACTTTGTGACCACCGCGCATGCGCCAGCTGCGCAACCCACCTCCCGCCCCCTCACACCCCCTGCACACCCCTTCTTACCAGATCATCGACCACAGCGATACACAGCGCATGCGCACGCCTATCCAGCCGTTTGGGAATGTGCGCGTCCGTTGTTGTGTTCTTAAGGTGGTAAGTAACATGGGGCGTCGGGACATAAGGGGGCAAGCATCCTGGTGAGGGCTGCCTCATCTTGATGGGATTTGTGATCCTCCTGCTGCATCAATAATACAGCGGGAGGATCACAAATCCCATCAAGATGAGGCAGCCCTCACCAGGATGCTTGCCCCCTTATGTCCCGACGCCCCGTGTTACTTACCACCTTAAGAACACAACAACGGACGCGCGCATTCCCAAACGGCTGGATAGGCGTGCGCATGCGCTGTGTATCGCTGTGGTCGATGATCTGGTAAGAAGGGGTGTGCGGCGGGTGTGAGGGGGCGGGAGGTGGGTTGCGCAGCTGTCTCATGCACGGTGGTCACAAAGTTACAGCTGAGTTATCAGCTGTAACTTTATGCGCATGCGCAGTGAGCAAATTCTCCTGCGATTGCGCAGGAGAATTTGCTCCAGAAATTTGTCAGAACACCGGCTTTTAACTATACGGAGACAAAGTCTCCATTTATAATTTTATGAATGGAGACTCTGTCTCCGTATAGTTAAATGCCCACAGCCTATAAACCGAACGTTCGGTTTATAGGCTGTCGGCTTTTAACTATACGTTTGTCTCCATTCATAAATTTATGAATGGAGACTCTGTCTCCGTATAGTTAAATGCTATTGTATTCTATAAACCGACTCTATTTCGGCTTATAGAATGCAATAGTACTACGAATGGACGAATGAACGAATGATTTTCCTTTATTAACTATTCGTTCATTCGATTTAGTTAGCTTAGCATTTTCGTTCTTCGTTTTTCGGGCGAATGGACGAAAATGCAATTTTCGGACGAAAATGCATTCGTCCGAAAACGAATGCACATGTCTAGTATATATTCACATGTAAATTGCTTTTTAAATAAAAAATTATGATATAAAAAAATCTTGTTTTTATTTCCTTTTATGTGACAATGCTGCCTCTCTCTTTCCCTTGCCCCCAGATTTGTCGCTCTCCCCCCCTTAGTGTTGTCTCTCTCTCACCCTCCCTTTGGCTCCCCCCTCGCTCCCCTTGTGTCTGTCTCTTCCCCCCTTCCCTCCCCTTGTTTCTCTCTGCCCCCCCCCTTGTTATTCTGTCCCCCCCTCACCTGTTTCTTGCTCCCTGGTGGCTAGTGGGGGCAGCCGGGGGATGTATGCACTATACATAATAGACGGAAGTGTCGGGCAGCATGGAGGTTGTCTGCACGATTCGTGCAGACATCCCCCAGCTGCCCGATTCTCCCTGGTGGCTAGCGAGGCAGCGGTGGATGTCTGCGCGATGAGCGAGACCTCCCCTGCTGCCGCCCGGAACGACAGCCAGGACTTTTATGAGGAAGCCGGAAGTACCCAGCTTCATCATAGAAGTCCCGGCGGTCATGCCGGGCGGCAGCAGGAGAGGTCTCGCTCATCGCGCAGACATCCTCCGCTCCCTCGCTAGCCACCAGGGAGAATCGGGCAGCTGGGGGATGTCTGCACGAATCGTGCAGACAACCTCCATGCTGCCCGACACTTCCGTCTATTATGTATAGTGCATACATCCCCCGGCTGCCCCCACTAGCCACCAGGGAGCAAGAAACAGGTGAGGGGGGGACAGAATAACAAGGGGGGGGGGGGGCAGAGAGAAACAAGGGGAGGGAAGGGGGGAAGAGACAGACACAAGGGGAGCGAGGGGGGAGCCAAAGGGAGGGTGAGAGAGAGACAACACTAAGGGGGGGAGAGCGACAAATCTGGGGGCAAGGGAAAGAGAGAGGCAGCATTGTCACATAAAAGGAAATAAAAACAAGATTTTTTTATATCATAATTTTTTATTTAAAAAGCAATTTACATGTGAATATATACTAGACATGTGCATTCGTTTTCGGACGAATGCATTTTCGTCCGAAAATTGCATTTTCGCCCATTCGCCCGAAAAACGAAGAACGAAAATGCTAAGCTAACTAAAGCCGGATGAACGAATGGTTAATAAAGGAAAATCATTCGTTCATTCGTCCATTCGTAGTACTATTGCATTCTATAAGCCGAAATAGAGTCGGTTTATAGAATACAATAGCATTTAACTATACGGAGACAGAGTCTCCATTCATAAATTTATGAATGGAGACAAACGTATAGTTAAAAGCCGACAGCCTATAAACCGAACGTTCGGTTTATAGGCTGTGGGCATTTAACTATACGGAGACAGAGTCTCCATTCATAAAATTATAAATGGAGACTTTGTCTCCGTATAGTTAAAAGCCGGCATTTAACTATACGGAGACAGAGTCTCCATTCATAAAATTATGAATGGAGACTTTGTCTCCGTGTAGTAAAATGCCCACAGCCTATAAACCGAACGTTCGGTTTATAGGCTGTCGGCTTATGGAATACATGTATTCCTATTGCTATTCTATAAACCGAACTTTCGGTTTATAGAATAGCCATAGGATTACATGTATTACATAAGCCGAAAGTCTATAAACCGATCGTTCGGTTTATAGACTTTCGGCATTTTACTACACGGAGACAAAGTCTCCATTCATAATTTTATGAATGGAGACTCTGTCTCTGTATAGTTAAATGCCGACAGCCTATAAACCGAACGACTTTCGGTTTATAGACTTTCGGCTTATGTACTACATGTAATCCTATGGCTATTCTATAAACCGAAAGTCGTTCGGTTTATAGTTTAGCAATAGCATTACATGTATTCTATAAACCGAACGTCGTTCGTTTTAAAGACTTTCGGCTTATAGAATACTATTGGCTTTCTATAAACCGAACTAGAGTCGAGTCCCCATTCATAAGAAATTCTTATGAATGAGGAGGGACTCTAGTTAGGTTTATAGAATGCCAATAGTATTCTATAAGCCGAAAGTCTTTAAAACGAACGACGTTCGGTTTATAGAATGCATGTAATGCTATTGCTGTTCTATAAGCCGAATGTCTTTCGGCTTATAGAACAGCAATAGCATTACATGTATTCTATAAACCGAACGTCGTTTGTTTTAAAGACTTTCGGCTTATAGAATACATGCTGCTATTGGCTTTCTATAAACCGAAAGAGTCCCCATTCATACGAATAGGTCAATTGACCTATTCGTATGAATGGGAACTCAATTTCGGTTTATAGGAAGCTAATAGCATTACATGCATTCCATAAACCGAAAGTCATTCATGTCGGTTTATGGAATGTAGTACAATGCTATTGGTATTGTAAACCGACTCTATTTCGGTTTAGAATGCCAATAGCACGAATGGACGAATGGACGAATGAACGAATGATTTTCGTTTATTAACCATTCGTTCATTCGGATTTTGTTAGTTAAAATTTTCGTTATTCGTTTTTCGGACGAATGGACGAAAATGCTATTTTCGTCCGAAAATGCATTCGTCCGAAAACGAATGCACATGTCTACTAGATAGTACATGGTGGAGAGTTACTGAACTTTATAATGGACAATGTCCAGGAAGCACATCCATGCAGAGCAATGGGTAACGGGGTGTGAGGTATGGAAAGGGAAATTGGCAGCTAGATTGATGAGATTCAGAAAGTGAATGGGGTAATCAGTGGTTAGAGGACTTCACGGATATTTGTAGACTTTATTTGTAGAGCCAAATGGACTAATTCAGGAGCCAGTCTAGTTATTTTTAGGAGCCAGGGAAATGGTACTACCATACAGTTTTATTTTAAATAATCCTTAAAAAGTTAGGAGTCAGCAGTAGGGATGTTAGGAGCCAGGGCTGAAGGAAAGGTCAGGCACAAAAAAGTCCTCAGGTACAGATATGGATGGATAGAAAATGAATCCTTATAAGTTATTAACACAGCATCTGCTTGGTGTTTACTTTTGTTAGCCCTTTGTTAGACTTGTCTCAATACTACAGTCTTAATAGATACACGCGGGTTTACTATCTGCTGTGTCTCACATGCGAGACACAGCAGTTCCTGGTTGTCAGCACGCGCACAGCCAATCAGAGAGGGGGCTCGCCTCACTCTGACATCCGCATGCGAGGGTCTCTCGCTGCTAGCGCGGAGAGAAACCCTTGTTTTTGCATGGGATTAGCAGGGGGGAACCTAGTTAAAGTCACCCCTGCTGATCCCATGAAAAACGAGGGTCTCTCTCTGCGCTAGTAGCGAGAGCCGGTCACCGACCAGACGACGGCCTGCTTCCTATGGAAACATGGCAGCTGTCGGTCAGAGGATAAACTGGCGTGTACTAGGGACAACTAAAATTTCACTTGTGCTTCTATATTAGTGTCCCTTTAAGCTCAAATATAATAAGCGAACTAGTTCATACATCACACTCTATACTAATCAGATATTTATGACTAACGGTTTCGTTATTAGACTATATGTTATTTCCATCGTTCTGAGTGCAAATTAATTACCGTCCTAGAATTATTTTGGCTGACGACGCTGCTTAACGACGCGCTCGTTCTCACTTGGCAGTCTTGATTAGTCGGGAATGCATGTGCGCTGACCGCCATGTTCTGCCAGAACATTTTACTCGTATATTCTGCTGCCCAGAAACTCACGTATACTTTCTAAGAAAGCAATTTGCCAGTATAGTTAACGTAAATTGCACAAATGGAGGCGTCCAAAAAAACAAACAAAAAAAAACCTCCACATTGACAGCAACTGATAGCGGCGTTTGCTAGAAATCCCTGCTGCATTAATCCAATTGTATTTAAAAGCTAAATAGAATAATACATATTTTATGATCAATTTCTTTGAAAAGGGAACATTGCCCATTAATTATTTAAGTGCCTTTCCCCTATTCAGGGGCCCTGGCCCCATACCTTGCCTGTAAAAACCTTTTTGTTTTGTGAAATCCCTTTTTTTTCTTAGTTTGACGTTCCTTGACACATCCTTAAAGGGGCTGTATCCCCTAAACATTGTTTACACTGCAAATGCAGAGAAGAAAAGAAGATGAAAAATGATCTATCCATCGCATCGCTGATTTTCAATGTGTCTACTGTGTATGACATCACATGTGGCTTGATATGCTAATGAACTGCTTTCATCAAATCCCTTCATTCCCATTATAAACAAACCATGTTACGATGACTGTGTCCCTTTAATTGTATTCAAGTGGGTTGTACCTAGGGTTGCCACCTTTCCTCCAGAAAAATACTGGCCATGCCACTGCGTCCAAAGACTTACCATTAGTCTCAAACCAAATTTGATGCCAGGTAAAAACACACAACCACTTATATTCATCTGCTATTAGGTTTACAGTTGTTGTTTTTCTGTTCTACCTTAGCAAAAAAAAAAAAAAAAAAATTATGGACTTTTGAGCCAAAAAGACTTATTTAGGAGCCAGCCTAGTTAATTTTAGGAGTGAGGGAAATGTTCCATGTAAAACAATCAAAAAAAAGTTAGGAGCTCTGGATTTTTGGCTATGTCTATCTGAGCATATGATTAAGTGTTGTAAGGGTGAAACGCGTCATGCTGTTTAAGTCTGATTGGTTTTTTCCCACTAACTGTTGTTTATACGATAATTTTTTTTGCACAATTAAAATGACACCATTTTTCACGGATCCCCAGAGTGCCGTTTTCTTTTTGCCTCTTTCTCTACCTGCATTTTGGATCTGGCGTTAGCCACACATCGGCAAAAGGCACCCGGGAAAACAAGAGGAGCTTGAACCTGCTTGACTTTCAGACAGCAATGCCTGTGAGACCACGCGTCTTGGCTTTTATGTCTATCTATCCCTGGTGTATTATAGAAACATAGAAACATAGAATGTGTCGGCAGATAAGAACCATTCGGTCCATCTAGTCTGCCCAATTTTTTTTTAATACTTTTATTAGTCCCCCGTTCCCGGTCTTATAGCTAGGATAGCCTTGTGTCTATCCCACGCATGCTTAAAATCCTTGACTGTGTTTACCTCTACCACTTCCGCTGGAAGGCTATTCCATACATCCACTACCCTCTCAGTAAAGTAATACTTCCTGATATTACTTTTAAATCGCTGCCCCTCTAATTTAAGACTATGTCCTCTAGTTGTGGTAGTTTTTCTTTGTTTAAATATACTCTCTTCCTTTACTGTGTTGATTCCCTTTATGTATTTAAATGTTTCTATCATATCCCCCCTGTTACGTCTTTCCTCCAAGCTGTACATGTTAAGATGCTTTAACCTTTCCTGGTATTTAATGTACTTCATTCATCGGGACCTACTGTTCAGTGACTGTGCTGGCCCTTTAATAAGGAACACACACAATTAAAAGACAGTATTGTAGGATGATGGGCTTTTTCTTTCCATCCAGCCCATTAATGCCTAAACAGTAATTGCAGCCAGATTCCTATAAACTGTAGAGCAAGAGATTGAATTATACAATACGCCAATAACTGGAGAGAGACATAGAGGATAAAGATGTAATACCTCGTGGGAGCCCAACATACATGAGAAATGAAAGCCACAGATGAAATCTTTCTACAGGGTATTTTTTTTTATTTAATGAACTTTCCTACAAGCTTTGCCGTCACTGCACAGACTTAAAGGATCTGTATCGTCTAAAAACATTGTTTTTACTGTGCATGTAGAGAACAAACAAAGGATTGAAAATCATCCATACATTGTGTTAGTAAATGCCCAAATTAGGAGGAAAAAATGTGTCTGTGGAAGTCTCCTGCTTATGACATCACTTGGGGCCTGATATGCAAATGTACTGGTTCTCAATGGGAAATGTGTCATTTGCATATCAGGCCACAGGTGATGTCATCGCCGGGCTTCCTGATGGGATAGTGGTGCCAGTTACTTGACCGGCACAGCAGAATCAAAAAACCCAAAACATACCGCATTGAAAATAAGGCTACCCTGATTATAAGGCAATTCCTCCGAAACTCTTAATTTATGGAAAAAAAAAGAAAAGGCCTAAATATAAGGTGAAAAAATATATATATTGGCATAGCTAAGGATGCTTGTGTGAGGTGCACAGACCTCCTCAGGCTGTGGGCTCCCCAAGGACGCTGGGCTGGTAGAACACTGGTCTCTTATAATCTTTAGGATATAACCAGTTATTAAGGGAACTTACATGCTATAAGATCCGGGAGATCCGTTTTTTTTCTTCTTGTGCACAGTTTAATCCTATGTGTAACTCTGCTCGTTAATTAGAATAATAAGGAAAGTAAAACTCAACGTTACTTATTTATAATTTACACACAATATGGTTTTATAATAACCCAAGCACATGCTGCCCTCTACTGGTAGAAATGTAACCTGGTCCATCTATTCATCTCATTTGTCTAGAGAATTGAATGCATTGAACAGGTTGGGTCTGTCGGACAAGGAGTTCAGCACTCACTCGTTTAGGATAGGGGAGGCCACGGAGGCGGCGCTTTTGGGGGATGAAGTGGTTAAGCGCATAGGGAGATGGGTATCCAGCAGGTTTAAGACCTATGTGAGGCCTCAACGGATGCTGTGAAAGGGCTAGTAATGGTTGCAATGCATTAGTCCCTCCTCCCCACCTTTTCCACTACACTCCTTGTTGTTTTAGGGTCCGGCTATGTGGTGTGGATCATTGGCCATTGGCTACGTTTTCTGGACTAGACGGAGGGCCGCAGTTAGGCTGTCGGGCCTACGGCTGGGCTTTCCTGCTGAATTGCTTCAGGTGAAGTGGTTCGGGGCCCGGGGTATGCGCTGGGCAGGGGTTTTGCTCATGTTGCTGCGCTTCATTGACCAGGGGGAGTGTCCTAATATTGTGGTGATTCACGCCGGGGGCAACGATCTGGGGCTGGTGCCGCAGAGGGAATTGGTTCAATTGATGCAAAAGGATGTTACCCACATTTTTTTATTTTTTTTTATATATATAATTTTTATTTATATTAAAAAGTTTAACAACACATATTCGGAGAAGGAAAGAATAACAAAACATAACATTTTTTACATTATTGGTTAACATATATAATGTAGTTGAAAAAGGGGAAGGTTGAGTTAGAAATGGTCAAGTGAGAGAGAGGGAGGAGAGGGGGAGAGGGAACAAAAAAAAAACAAAAAAAAACACAATAATACACACGGCAAATTGAACCTTTTGGCCCTGTACAATACTCTTTAGTGTTTAAATCTTTTAATCTGGAAGCTTTAGGAGATATATAAACTTATCTATTTCCTTTTCCATCCTTCCTTTCTTTACCGGGCACCAGGGGCGTTGCTAGGTCAACAAATGATCAGGGGCTTGAGCCCAGATGAGCACAGTCGCACACAATCTCACCCCGTCTCTCTCTCTCTCTGTCTCACGCACCCTGTCTCTCTCTCTCTCTCACACTCTCTCCGTCTCTCTCTCTCACACACTCTCCGTCTCTCTCTCTCTCTCTCACACACTCTCCGTCTCTCTCTTTCTCTCTCTCTCACACACTCTCCGTCTCTCTCTCTCTCTCACACACACTCTCCGTCTCTCTCTCTCTCTCTCACACACTCTCCGTCTCTCTCTCTCTCACACACTCTCCGTCTCTCTCTCTCTCACACACTCTCCGTCTCTCTCTCTCTCACACACTCTCCGTCTCTCTCTCTCTCACACACTCTCCGTCTCTCTCTCTCTCTCACACTCTCCGTCTCTCTCTCTCTCTCACACACTCTCCGTCTCTCTCCCACTCTCCGTCTCTTCTCTCCCACTCTCCGTCTCTCTCTCTCCCACTCTCCGTCTCTCTCTCTCCCACTCTCCGTCTCTCTCCCACAGCGTCTATATCTGCCACAGCGTCTATATCTCCCACAGCGTCTATATCTTTCTCACACACACTTACACATACACAACCTGACACACACACACACACCCTCATACACTTATGCAAACACCCTGACACACACACACCCTCATACACTTATGCAAACACCCTGACACACACACACCCTCATACACTTATGCAAACACCCTGACACACACACACCCTCATACACTTATGCAAACACCCTGACACACACACCCTCATACACTTATGCAAACACCCTGACACACACACCCTCATACACTTATGCAAATACCCTGACACAGACATCCTTGACACACACACCCTCATACACTTATGCAAATACCCTGACACACACACACTCTCATACACTTATGCAAATACCCTGACACACACACACTCTCATACACTTATGCAAACACCCTGACACACACACCCTCATACACTTATGCAAACACCCTGACACACACACCCTCATACACTTATGCAAACACCCTGACACACACACCCTCATACACTTATGCAAACACCCTGACACACACACTTATACACATTGCTTCACCCACACAGTCACACTTACACACAGACACTAACACACATTTTTTAATATTTAAATAAAAAAAATAAAAAAACCTTATAGCGTTGGTCCCCCTCCCTGCTAAATACCTCTGTTTGCAGGGAGGAGGACTGGGCACTCACTTTCTTCTGCCGGATGTCACATCCGGCGCGCAGCCAGACTCACAGTGCGACGGGGGCGGAGCTTGCTCCCGTCGCGCTGTCAGTATGGCCAGGAGGTGCGGTCACGGCAGGCACTTGCCTGTGGGCCGCACCTCCAGGAGGAGGGGCCAGCAGCAGCGCCTCTCCTCCTCACCCCCCGCACGAGCAGAAACCTCTGATTCTGGGACTATGTCCCAGACGGGGGAAAGCTCTGCGGGGGAGATTTTTTTTTTTTTTTTAAACAGTGATAGCCCTGGAGTCTAGGGGCTAAAGTATGCTTTAGCCCCAGAGTCTCCATTCGGGGCTATGCACTGGAGATTCGGGGCTATAGCCCCAGTAGCCCCCCCCCTAGCGACGCCTCTGCCGGGCACATTCACTGTCATGTACCTAAGTTCAAATTGTACTTTTTCTCCCATCAAGTTGGTTCAGGACATGTTTACTGGGTTATGTTAACTATGTTAATAAAGTTATGGTTAATTATGTTAATTATGAGGTTCATGTCATTTATGACATATGTGTGAATATGTGGGTTTGTCATTGTCTAATTTGTACATTTATCCTGTATTTATTGTAATGTTTATGTTAAGGTTGGAGGCAATGACATGTATATTAATAAAATGGCTGTGGCCTTTTCTACCCACTACGTCTGTGCCATGTGTTTCTATTTATGGTAAGATTCAGCCTGGTAGTCGAGGCTACAACTGTCAAGTGAATAAACAGTTCAGAACCCTGGGAAATTATGCAAATTAATTGTACAGGACATGTATGGGCGAGGGGGAGGCAAGAGATGACTGACGGGGGCTGGGGGGAGGGGCTTCAGGGAGGAGGTGATAAAAGCCCTGGAGCCTCTCTCCCCAGCAGCCATTTTAATCTGTAAACGCACCTGGTAGCAATTTTCCCACCCTCCCTCCCTCTGTTTATGTGTTTTTATGTATTAACTTTCTTTGTCGCAGCAGGCGGGGGTTGGCAGTCCTTGCCAGTAGGGGATATGTTTTGGAAAATAAAGTTGGAGTTATTATAAGGAGAATGGTGCTCGGGTCCTCCCCTAACCTTAAAAGCAACATGGAAGTTGTTTGTATTGGACGTGCCCACTGAGCTAAGTGAGTCGGCTAGTGGTAAGCATTGTGGGAGAGATGGACCAGGTGGAGGTATGGCATCTCAAGGGACGAGGAGGGGAGGCGAGCTTCTGGATTATGGATTTGGTTGGAAAAAGGTGGCCATATGTAAATATATGGGTGGAAGTTTAAAATGGTTTTACTGGCAAGGGCTTAGTCAATTTGTCAGGCTGGATTCTGTTTTATACATATAAGTATTAAAGGATGGTGGTGGTTTATACAGCCTGATATGTGTTTAATAAAGAAGTGCTGTGGCCTTGTTGTACCATCACAAGTCTCGTGTCTATTTATTGGGGGGAACATGGGCTGGTATGGTTATGGGTGACTGTGGGGTTATGGTATGTCTCAGGAATCGGGCATCTATCCCCTCTGAATACATACATGTACATTGGAGCTTTTCTCCATGGAAGGTTATGTCCACACAGCCAGCTGTACCTGACTAAGCCTAATTCAGGTCTCATGCAGAAGGTATTGGCATGGGTAGTTGGGTTTTGGCCTAGATTTAGAAACGAGATCAGTCTGATATGCCAAGGAAGTGGATACATTTCACAAACCAGTGTATTGGGTTTTTTGTTTTATAATTGGAGTTTAATAGAAAATCATAGGAAGAGAATAAACGTATGCATTTTATACTAAATGGCTTAATAATAAGGTCCTTTATTTGTTTTCTTTAAAGTCCTCTCCATATAGCTCTTTTATAGGGCTGACATACAGAGTGGGCCCTGCAATGGTGGCGGGTGGGTCAATTGACTTAGGTGGCACTTTAAGGGGGGCAGCGGAATGCCAATTGTTTTCTCCCTGTGGGATATAGTCTAGGGCCAGCAGCATTGCCACAGTCTGCTTTTTCCACCCCCTTGCGCACAGCACCACTGTGTAAGTATACGTATGCCCTTTACTGCTCATTGGCATGATTTACAAAGGTTATGCATTTTACTGCTCATTGGCAAGATATACAAAGGTTATGCATTTTACTGCTCATTGGCAAGATATACAAAGGTTATGCATTTTACTGCTCATTGGCATGATATACCAAGGTTATGCATTTTACTGCTCACTATCATGATATACAAAGGTTATGCATTTTACTGCTCACTGGCATGATATACAAAGGGTATGCATTTTACTGCTCACTGGCATGATATACAAAGGTTATGCATTTTACTGCTCACTGGCATGATATACAAAGGTTATGCATTTTACTGTTACTGGCATGATATACAAAGGTTATGCATCTTACTGCTCATTGGCCTGATATACAAAGGTTATGCATGTTACTGCTCATTGGCATGATATACAAAAGTTATGCATCTTACTGCTCATTGGCATGATATACAAAAATTATGCATTTTACTTCTCATGGCATCTTAATGACCTTTCATAGAATTTTGCACATGTACAAGGTACTGTTCCTGATAAGTGTATCATATTATGCTATAATGGATGTGGGCATGTTTTGGTGGGCATGGTTTCAGTGTGGGGGTGGTGGTGGCAGCATTTGTGATTTGGGCCAGCCCTACTCACTTATTGGGTCAGATGAAAGAATATTTCACCCATCTAACCGAAGGGTCTAAGCAAAATGTCCGCACCCCTTTAGAGCCAGTCACAAGCCAGACCTGTTGTGGAATTGCAGAGATTACCAGGAGTGACTATTTTACTCTGCTTTCCAGTAGTAATACACAGAGGTATCTGAATAATCTCCAGTGTGAGGCAACACACATCCCTGCATAGAAACCAAACAAACATAGGAAGACTGCTACACATTAACATCAAGGCATTGTAATCATTCAGCCATAGAAGAACACTGGCTGTTTTCCAAACAATACAATAAAAATTCCAATGACTTTAAACAACAACATAATAAAACAATCAGACAGTGACAATGAAAAGCAAATTAGCAGATATCTCAATCCCATACATCATTTTATATATTAGCACTACAGTAAAGGACTATAATGTGACTATAGACCCCCAGCTGTTTCTGGACCACAATGGCAAGGATTATCAGAAAGTTATAAGGGTGTTGGGTTATTATGGGATTGGTAGTTCATCAGCAGCTATAGGGCTGCATTTGGGCACCTAGGACATTGAACAAGGTGCTGTAAGGTATTGCCTTGCATGGCAATAGTATATCATACCTGCCAAGTGTCCCTATATAGGAGGGACAGTCCCTAGTTCTCACCCAAATCCCACTGTCCCTCTTTCCTCCTCTATTGTCCCTCTTTTCTGGGAGCTCAGCATTTTTGGTTTGTGTAACTGTATCACAGGGCTCCACAGCAATAAAGTGAGTTTAAACTACAGTAAATGTGTTTTAGTTAATTTGTGTAACAAAAATGCTTAATTCTTGTTCTAAATGACTTATCATAAATAGCCCGCCTACAGCCACGCCCACAAACATAAGTGTGCCTCTTTGGACATTGGAAATGTTGGGAGGTATGTCATATACATCTCAATCTAATAAGCAGAGCATTAATAAATATGTAACAACATATCTTAATAATAAATAATTGTCAGATTACATCAGGATGCTCCATTTTGGAGGGGCAGTCTGTCTCTATGTCCCTATTTTGCTACCCTATCATCTCTATATTCAGCAGCCCAGAATATTTTGTGTGTATCAATGATTCACAAAGTTCCACAGCAATAAAAAAAAAAATAAAAAAAGAGTTAACCCTAATTCTTACCTTCACTCTAACCCTAACCCCCCCTGGACTAATTGCTTAGATTCTATACTGTTGGAGACAGGAGGCATCATGGGAAGTGTTGCATAGTTGCCAACATCGGCCATGTTTCCAGGGACACGTATTTGTTCCACATGCTGCAGACAGAGCATGCAAAGTGCAACCCAGCAGTATGTAGGATGCATATACGCACATAGAGAATCCAATGAATTAATCATGGTAGGTCCTGTGAGATCTCCACCCTGATTAGTTTATTGGATTGTGTCTGTGTGTATATCCATCCTACATGCTGCCGGGCTGCACTTTGCATGCTCTTTCTGCAGCGTGTGGAACAAATATGTGCTCCTGGAAACATGGCCGATGTTGGCAACTATGGTGTCGTTGTTGGCATCTCAGATGTAGCGGTATGTGGTTTTTGTACGGACTCCAGGCTGCCTATTATATTTTATAACAGCGCCCCCTGTCTTTACTTCTTATTAATGAATGAACCTGTAGAAAGTTATTAGATGCACACTGGTACTCACTGGCTTCCTGCATCCTTGGTATCAGTCACCAGGTATGCCGTGGCAAAAGATCCACTGCCCAGCTTTTCGTGAATGGTGTATCTTCCCATGACCTGGTATCCAGTGGAGAATCCACCCTGGATCCTAGCTTGGGTACTGTGAGCATCCAAAGTCACATCCATCTGTGGAAAGGAAGATCCATAAATGTACAGGAAAGACTGTACAACGCATGGTCACAATAAACATATGGGGGGGGGGGGGCACTATTTACTTAAAGAAAGGTGCAGGCAAGATGCACATTTAAGTTTCACTGATTTATAATAAAAAATGCCCAGCACTAGTGAGTTCCTCCTGCTAGAAGAGCACAGCTGGCCCTGCATAAAGCAGTTACACCTTTAAAGAACCCAAATGATTGGGTAGTGCATTCGACTGGGTCAGCTCTGTTCTTCTTGTTGGCAAAACTGGCCAGGTTTGTCCCTTTACTAAGGTCACCAGCGGAACGTAGGAGAGAAGAAGACCATAAACGGTAGGTCAGGACATAAAGCTCTAATAAACAATAAAATCTTACGCCTGGACGAAGCCCTAGAGAGAAGGCGAAATG
The DNA here is from genome assembly GCA_036172795.1 of Pelodytes ibericus. Taxonomy (NCBI): domain Eukaryota; kingdom Metazoa; phylum Chordata; class Amphibia; order Anura; family Pelodytidae; genus Pelodytes; species Pelodytes ibericus. Next base: position 195,569,156 of record CM069862.1, read on the forward strand.
CGTTGGGTGGGGCCGACTTTTTATGAAGATTGCTGGACTTGTGCCCCTGGGTTGCTGCTGTCTTTTTTTAGTTTGTAAGATTCTATTGTTTATTAATGCTTTTTCTTTTGTTGCAATGTTTATTACTCTAGCCAATCCCAATCTATGGCACTTTCCCTTTAAGAAAGCTGTGACTGTGCAGTCATACTCCAGCTTGCTTTATGCAGCAGTGTGTCTGGCAGTCGCACCTTAATCATTGCGGTTACAGTGCTCCAGCTGTGACTCTGCCTGTGGCTGATAAGACGATGTAGAACAGGGCCTCTTAATCAGACACTTTTATACGACTGTCACGCTATGGATGGGCCCTGTATGCGGCCGTACAGATCACATCTGACACACGCACACGGAGAAGCAGTTGTTTTGGGGATGACTTTGATTACCAAATCATTTTCATTGTGACGTTTTGTATTTAAAGGGACCCCGTCACCTAAACAGATTTTTTTCCCTTATTCTCCGCAGTCAAAAATGAACGACACTTTTAATTAAATGTAAAGTTTTGCCAGTAAAAATTGCTTCACGTGTAAACTTGTTTTCATTTTTATTAAAAACGTTATTGAAAATATGCAATCATTTTTTTCCCTTCCTTTATGCCCCCTTTGGTCACCCCCACATAAATAACAGCACCTCATTACAGCACACACAGGTTTAGACACTGCACTCATATTGCACCCACATTTAGACACTGCACCCATATTGCACCCACATGGACTTGCCACTGCACCTATATTGCACTTCCATGACTGCAACCCACAAACTTTCCATGCACCTTTATTGTACACACCCACTTCAGCAGTTACTTTTCCCAAACTTGCCCCCTCTATTTCCCACCTTGTTGTCCTATACTCTGCTCAGATCCATACTTCTTCATCCCCACAGTTTCCCTTCCCAGACTTTCACGTCAGGCAGCATCAGTTGTGGGTTTTTCACTGCCTCAGACCTCAGTCAGCCTCCGCACTCCACATGCATAGTGATGACTCTGAGCCTCACGTTGCGACACCGGATTGTCACTATGCCAGAGGAGTGCCAGGCAGCGCTGACTGAGGTCTGAGACTTCACTAAGCACACCAGTTGCTGCATTCCCCCCCCCCCCCCCCCCCCTTCCCCCTCTCAACCCCTGCCCCTTTTAGATATTTAGGAACATGCTGGGTCTCACCTGAGCGTTCAGTGGTCTATTCAGGGTGGACTGAAGCAAACTGACAAGAGAACTGCAAAAACCAGGCATCAGTAGCAAAGTTGGAAATCTTCCCCTCTGCGCACTCTTTAGTAAATAAACTCGGCATTACACAGAGAACGTTTTACCACCACTGCCACCTGCTGGCCAAAGACTTGCGCACCGCAAGATAGTGTGGTGTGTATGGCACAGTTGTGATATTTGCCACCTTACTGCATAATTTAAGTATGTGATACCTGTGGTGAGTTTGTTCAGTGCACCAGGTCACCAAGATGGGCATCATTTCTGTGCTTCCCTGTGCCCAGAGCCTGTTTTATAGAGTGATATGCTTCTGCATGAGAAGCATCTGGTGCAACTATCTAGCCACTGGGGTCTAAGATCAGGGTTTACACACACAAAATGCCATGCTCTTGTCCCCTCTCCTGCCCCCATCTGTGGGGTGCAATGTGGGTGCTGGAGCAAGTCCTGGGTGTGCAATGTGGGTGATGGTGCAACTCCTGGGCAGTAGTGTATCTTCCACAAGGCACTCGCCTAGGGCGGTACTTTGCCAGAGTTGCTTCAAACATTTTCATTCCCTCCCCCAGCGTTCGGCAAGCTTTAGCTGATGGGGGCATGTAATGGACATGGTGGGGGTATGTAATGAGGGTGATGGTGGCATGTAATGGGGGTGATGGGGCATTTAGTGTAACAAAGTAACATAGTAATTTAGGTTGAATAAAGACACAAGTCCATCAAGTTCAACCCGTCTACCTATCATTCCACCTTTTGATCCAAGAGTGTATGCAATGATGGTGATGGGGGCATGTAATGGGGTGATGGGGCATGTTGTGGGTGTTCAACGTGGATGATGGGGAATGTCGTGGGTGTGCAACGAGGGTGGGGGTGGGGTGCCCGAATTTTGTCTGCCTAGGGCAGCACAAAACCAAGATACCCTATTGCTCCTGAGTGTGCAATGTGGATGCTGGGGCATGTCATGGAGTGCTGGGGCAAGTCTTGGGTATGCAAAGTATGATCTTGGGCTTGTCCTGTGGATGCAAAGTGGGTGCATCACCATCTCTTATACACAACATGATGTCAAATCCTGATTAAATTTAAGTTTTAACAGTGATTCCAATCAGATCATTGGATAAAATGTAGCAATGCATTATTTTTCTGGGTTGTACTGTTGTACGTAACTTATTCACTCTTATTTATGGTCGTGAGATAATAGGGCCTTACCTTTATTTGCAGATTACCTGGGCTGTTGGATCCAGAGCAATGCTGAATACAGGTACATAGGGAGACAATGGTTCACTAAGGATTCATCCATGGCTCACTAGGGAGCAGGGGTGTAAAACCTAATGGAGGTCTTGGCAAGAGGGAGACCAGTGTAGAAGTGAGAACAGAATCTTAAGGACAAGAAAGACTGAATCGTGACATTATATATTTCCACTTGTTCTCAGTAGATGTATAGGTAACATTACTCCCCCCTGTGTGCATTCTAGTCAAACAGCCCTGAGTTGGAGATGTGAGATGGTATAGCCCAGGTGAGTTACTCTCTTGGTGACAGTAGCCCCTGGTTACTGCAGGTGACAGGTGTAAGGGACACATTCCCTTTAAAAAGTCACATGGTGGCCTGGTTATACTGGATACATGTAATGGGACTGCATTGGTTTCTATGTAAGAGTGCAGTTCCATTGGTAATCATCCTTAAAGAACAACTTAAGGCAGAAACCTAACTTATGTTTAACACCTTGCTGCTTTGGGGTGCTTTCAACTTTTAGTACCCATTGACTTTACATTAACATTTATTTACTTAGCGCTGGGTACAGAGCATAGAAGAGAAATGCATACTAAGATAGACAAACTAGAACAGACTGGTACATGAGGCAGAGAGCCCTGCTCGCAGAGCTTACAATCTAGAGGAACAGACTGGTACGTGATGTAGAGAGCCCTGCTCGCAGAGCTTACAATCTAGAGGAACAGACTGGTACGTGAGGTAGAGAGCCCTGCTCGCAGAGCTTACAATCTAGAGGAACAGACTGGTACGTGAGGTAGAGAGCCCTGCTCGCACGCTTACAATCTAGAGAAACAGACTGGTACATGAGGTAGAGAACCCTGCTCGTAAGCTTACAATCTAGAGGAACAGACTGGTACATGAGGTAGAGAGCCCTGCTCCCAGAGCTTACAATCTAGAGGAACAGACTGGTACATGAGGTAGAGAGCCCTGCTCGTAAGCTTACAATCTAGAGGAACAGACTGATACATGAGGCAGAGAGCCCTGCTCGCAGAGCTTACAATCTAGAGGAACAGACTGGTACATGAGGTAGAGAGCCGTGCTCGCAAGCTTACAATCTAGAGGAAAAGACTGGTACATGAGGCAGAGAGCCCTTTCAACTTTTAGTACCCATTGACTTTACATTAACATTTATTTACTTAGCGCTGGGTACAGAGCATAGAAGAGAAATGCATACTAAGATAGACAAACTAGAACAGACTGGTACGTGAGGCAGAGAGCCCTGCTCGCAAGCTTACAATCTAGAGGAACAGACTGATACATGAGGTAGAGAGCCCTGCTCGCAGAGCTTACAATCTAGAGGAACAGACTGGTACATGAGGTAGAGAGCCCTGCTCGCAGAGCTTACAATCTAGAGGAACAGACTGGTACGTGATGTAGAGAGCCCTGCTCGCAGAGCTTACAATCTAGAGGAACAGACTGGTACGTGAGGTAGAGAGCCCTGCTCGCAGAGCTTACAATCTAGAGGAACAGACTGGTACGTGAGGTAGAGAGCCCTGCTCGCAAGCTTACAATCTAGAGGAAAAGACTGGTACATGAGGCAGAGAGCTCTGCTCGCAGAGCTTACAATCTAGAGGAACAGACTGGTACATGAGGCAGAGAGCTCTGCTCGCAGAGCTTACAATCTAGAGGAACAGACTGGTACGTGAGGTAGAGAGCCCTGCTCGCACGCTTACAATCTAGAGGAACAGACTGGTACATGAGGTAGAGAGCCCTGCTCGCAGAGCTTACAATCTAGAGGAACAGACTGGTACGTGATGTAGAGAGCCCTGCTCGCAGAGCTTACAATCTAGAGGAACAGACTGGTACGTGAGGCAGAGAGCCCTGCTCGCAGAGCTTACAATCTAGAGGAACAGACTGATACATGAGGCAGAGAGCCCTGCTCGCAGAGCTTACAATCTAGAGGAACAGACTGGTACGTGAGGCAGAGAGCCCTGCTCGCAAGCTTACAATCTAGAGGAACAGACTGGTACGTGAGGCAGAGAGCCCTGCTCGCAGAGCTTACAATCTAGAGGAACAGACTGGTACGTGATGTAGAGAGCCCTGCTCGCAGAGCTTACAATCTAGAGGAACAGACTGGTACGTGAGGTAGAGAGCCCTGCTCGCACGCTTACAATCTAGAGAACAGACTGGTACATGAGGTAGAGAACCCTGCTCGTAAGCTTACAATCTAGAGGAACAGACTGGTACATGAGGTAGAGAACCCTGCTCGCAGAGCTTACAATCTAGAGGAACAGACTGGTACATGAGGTAGAGAGCCCTGCTCCCAGAGCTTACAATCTAGAGGAACAGACTGGTACATGAGGTAGAGAGCCCTGCTCGTAAGCTTACAATCTAGAGGAACAGACTGGTACGTGAGGCAGAGAGCCCTGCTCGCAGAGCTTACAATCTAGAGGAACAGACTGATACATGAGGCAGAGAGCCCTGCTCGCAAGCTTACAATCTAGAGGAAAAGACTGGTACATGAGGCAGAGAGCCCTGCTCGCAAGCTTACAATCTAGAGGAAAAGACTGGTACATGAGGTAGAGAGCCCTGCTCGCAAGCTTGCAATCTATAGGAACAGACTGGTACATGAGGCAGAGAGCCCTGCTCGCAAGCTTACAATCTAGAGGAACACACTGGTACGTGAGGCAGAGAGCCATGCTTGCAAGCTTACAATCTAGAGGAACAGACTGTTACGTGAGGCAGAGAGCCCTGCTCGCAAGCTTACAATCTAGAGGAACAGACTGGTCCATGAGGCAGAGAGCCCTGCTCGCAAGCTTACAATCTAGAGGAACAGACTGGTCCATGAGGCAGAGAGCCCTGCTCGCAAGCTTACAATCTAGAGGAACACACTGGTACGTGAGGCAGAGAGCCATGCTCGCAAGCTAGCAATCTAGAGGAACAGAATGGTACGTGAGGTAGAGAGCCCTGCTCGCAAGCTTACAATCTAGAGGAACAGACTGGTACGTGAGTAGAGAGCCCTGCTCGCAAGCTTACAATCTAGAGGAACAGACTGGTACATGAGGCAGATAGCCCTGCTCGCAGAGCTTACAATCTAGAGGAACAGATTGGTACATGAGGCAGAGAGCCCTGCTCGCAGAGCTTACAATCTAAAGGAACAGATTGGTACATGAGGCGGAGAGCCCTGCTCATGGGGTACATGAAATAAGAGAGTGAAGAGGTCAGAGGGAAGGTATTGGTAGTAACAGTAATCTGGGGGTGGCTGGCACTAGGTGGCCTTGGGCAGAGATTAATTGTGTTTGTTTTATCTGGATGAGTTATAAGCTACGTGAGCCTAACAGTGTAGGAGGACAGGGAGAGGAAGGTGGAGCTAGCTACAGGTTAATAGGTATTTTAGTGGGATGGGTTTTAAGCTTCTTAAAGAGATGAGTTTTGAGGCACTTTTTGAAATTGGAGGATGAGGGAGACACCTCTATATATAATAAAAGAATAAGCACCTTTACCTGAATATAATGTCCACCTGGCCAAAAATAAATAGAAAGAAGACCAGACAACACTCAAAGAACTAACCCCAGCACTTACACTTACTGGACTTCCTCCAGCACCCAGATGTGCACTAACAGGACTTGCCGCAGCTAGATTTACGCTCAAAAGACTTGCACCAGAACTTAAAGAACTTGTCACATTACCCAGATTTGCACTCACAAGACTTGCCCCAGCAGCCAGATTTGCTCCAGACCCTTACAAGATTTTCTGCAGTACCCAAATTTGCTCTCACATGACTTGATCCAGCACTCACAACACTTGCCAGTACCCAGATTTGCACTCACAAGACTTGCCCCAGTTGCTAGATTTATACTCACAAGACTTGCTCCAGAACTTAAATGACTTGCCACATCACCCAGATTGGCACTCACAGGACTTGCCCCAGGGACCAGATTGGCACTCACAGGACTTGCCCCAGCACCCATATTGGCACTCACAGGACTTGCCCCAGCACCCAGATTGGCACTCACAGGACTTGCCCCAGCGACCAGATTGGCACTCACAGGACTTGCCCCAGCACCCAGATTGGCACTCACAGGACTTGCCCCAGCACCCAGATTGGCACTCACAGGACTTGCCCCAGCACCCAGATTGGCACTCACAGGACTTGCCCCAGGGACCATATTGGCACTCACAGGACTTGCCCCAGCACCCAGATTGGCACTCACAG